>BMAU01003312.1:2325000-2795000 GCA_019973935.1 Trichonephila clavipes | reverse complement strand
AATATCTAATTTATCATACAATTATTATATAGATGGCGCCACATGCTTTTTTTAAAAAATTCTTAATATTTATATTTTTCTGAGTTTCTTTATTTTTTAAGCTAATTTTATGATTTTTATTTTTATTTTTATGATTTTTTAAAAGTATATATATATTTCTTATTATCGTATATCGTATCGCAATTAATCGTTTCTTATATTGTATCGCAATTAACTTTATGCGGTTCTGCCCTCCCTATTTGGCGGTAACAGGATACTGCACTCTTGGCCATCGTTATAAATATGTTTTAGTAGGTTATGTTTATGTTCATATGTTCTTTAGTTTAATGATTTAATATTTAAATTCTACTCATATATAACTCTTTCCTTTCCTCTTGGTACATAGTATGACAAATTACAGGTGAAGGTTGGTGCCGCAAAACTTGTTTAAACCTGCAATCCTGGTTCCTAAGGCCAGGAATTTGTCTTTATACTATGTACCTCCTTCCTACTTTTAGTTATCTTAGGTATATAACTATATGATTATTTTTATACTTTTGTTTATGTATATGTATATGTGTGTATAAATTTATATATATGTGTATGTATATGTATATGATTATATATTGAAAAAATTCTTTTATATTTGATTATATATATATATATATATATATATATATATATACATTTATATATTTAAAATATGTATACATATTTATATATATATATGTATATATATTTATATATATATATATATAAATATATATATATATATATATATATATATATATATGTATATATATATATACATTTATATATATATAAATATGTATATATATATATGTATATATATACATTTATATATATAAAATATGTATATATATATATATATATATATATATAATATGTATATATATATATATATGTATATATATATACATTTATATATAAAAATACGTATATATATATATATATATATATATATATATATATATATATATATATACATATATATATATATATATATATATATATAATATGGTAAATATATATAAAATACATTAATATGCTTAAACTGGTCAAAATTAAAAACATTAATTCTTTAAAATATAAATTAAAAAAAACGTTTGATAATATTAAAAATAATTATACAATTTGAAAGTATTTGACTAAGTAAATCTGGTAATATTTGTTTTGTTTACTTTCAGCTTCATTTGATAAAAATTTTACGTATTTAATTGCAAAACAAAAGTTATCAAGTATTATTTCTATTAAAACACAAGTGAATAATTAGCTCGCATTACTATTTTATAATTAGGGGAATTAACAGAAATAAAAGATATTCACGTAAACGTCAGTTAAAAAAAATAAGTTCTGCAAAAGAGTTTCAGTTTTCAACAACGAAAAGATAAGTATCAATTCAAGGATTCCAACTGCAAGTGAATCAAAGCTAATTAATTCTTTCAAATTGATGAAGTTCCAGAAGACAATGAAAAAAAATGTTATTTTTAACTTAGGAGTTTTGTAGAATATAATTTCATTATTATGCTGTCTTGTGAGATTTGAAAGAAAAGTTAGTGTTGTGCAAGAGACTCTGTGTTTGGGTTAGCTTTAAATATGACTGAAATGTGAAAACTGTGACTATTCCTTCTCATTCTGCACTTCTGAGAAAGTAAACAAACTGCATAGTATCAATCTTGCATTTGTTTTTGGTATGAGAATCATTGGTAAAGGGCATTCTGTGGCCAAAAAACTTTGTTCTGCTATAAATGTAGATGTACCATCTAAAAGAGCATTTGGTGTCCTGGAAAAAAGCTTGAATTTTCTGCTAGCAACGTCGCATGCAATACAATGAACAAAGCTGCATTGGAAATTAGAAGTAACAAAACAGATACTAAAATTTCTCAATGTGGTGTGTCGGTGGATGACACATGGTAACGAAGAGGATATTCCTCCTTGAATGGCTGTGTGTCTGTTATCTCGGTAGATTCTGGAAAGGTGTCAGACGTTGAATTCATCTCAAAAGAGTGTAGACTTTGCAATTCCAAAAACAAAGAGTTAAACACCATTCATAATTGTGCAAAACATATCGGGTCATCTGGTGCTATGGAACCCCTGGGTGTTTATCGTATTTTTGAATGATCTGTCGAAATGAGAAAATTACAGTATGTAAATTTTTTTCGATGGAGACTCTAAGGGGTATGTCTCTGTAAAATATATTTATGGTAAGAATACTGTAGCAAAATACGAGTGTATTGGACACATACAAAAGCGTATCGGAAAAAAACTTAGGAAACTGAAATCCAAGAAAACTGACGGATGCCTTTATCGATAAGTTACAGAATTACTATGGCATTGCTATTTGTCACAATGTAAATAATTTCCAAGGCATGCCAAGTGCAGTCATTGCAGCACTTTTCCATTGTTGTTCTAATGCAAAACAGCAATTGAAACAACGAAAGGACAGGACGTGGCCGGTGGTGAATGAATGATACTGTATGTTTTCTCAACATTAATATTGAATTTATTAACTAGATAGTTAAGAATGTCTTTAATAATGTGTACTGCATGACAAACCTTTAAGGAATCATTATTTAAGGATTCATATAACAATGCAATTTCATGTTTATTAAGACCAAACATGAAGTATTTGATCTTCTTGATATTAAAGTTTTTTCAAAATCATCAATAAGAACTCTAATATTGTCATTCAATGAATTTTTATCTTTATTTTTTTTTCCTTTTAGTTCTATTACTTCTAGATTTTCTTTTAGAAGTATTGTTTAATTTATTGGCATTATAAAAAAAATTATTTATTATTATTCTGTAACATTATTTGCAGAGTATTTTTAGCAAAATACAAAACATTAAGGCCATATGGATAGATTGTATTAAAAATCCTAATAAAGTGATTTTCCCACCATAATCTGTGCTTAGTAATTGGAGAAATTTTAATGATAGACAGTTCAACATTTTTGAAATCATGCATATAAAAGTGTCTAAGTTCAATTTTATTAGAATTATTGGAATTATTAAAGAATTTAACATCATGTCTATGCTGATTATTCCTTAAGTTAATAGTATTGGAGGTCTGTCTTATATATTTATATTGACATACTTTACAATTTAAAATATAAATACAATTAAAGGTTTTACAAAGGTTAAATTTAGAATCACAATCATATTGATCCATATTTAACATAGTACATGTCTTACATCTACTATCTCTACATTTATTGAATTTTAACTTAAGACTATTATAAGATTGAGAGTTATCAAAATTATAAGTAGATAAATTATCAATAATCCCATGTATAGCAGGACTCTTAGTGTAACATTTATTAATATTTTGAGAAATGTGATTATTAGAATCTAACAAGTTTTGTTTATAATGATTATGATGGCCATTAATGAATTTTTTGTTCCAAAAAATTCTAGTCTTGAATATTTTAATATTAGAATTACTATTACGAAGATGTAGTTCTTTAACAGAACTCAGATCCTTTCCAAAATTGTTATTGGAGAAAGAGGGGGGAGAGTTATGAAATGCCCTCATCCTAATAACAACAAGTCAAAATAGATATATTTCTGTGAAATACAGAAGTAGATAAACAATCAAAAGAGAGTGTACCAAAGTAAAACAGAACAAGTTAATTTATAAAAAACAAACTTGAAAGTAAGCGCATAAAAGTCAAAATAAATAGAGATTTCTGTAATAATCCAGAAATTGATACAAAGTCAAAGTGAGTGTGAAACAAGTTAATTTTTAAAAAACAAACTTGAAAGTACTCTTAAAATTAAGAGAAAGCTATTCTCAAAACTATAACCAAAGCCAAGAAAAGGCACAAAAGACAGCCATCCACCACACAAAAAATCAGCAAAGCAGAAACAAGTTAATTTTTAATCAAAACAAACTTGATAAAAAGCTCTTAAAAGTAAGAGAAAGCTATGCTCAAAAATAAAACCACAGCTAAGAAAAGTCTCTAAAGACAGCCATCAACCACACAAAAAAAAAACAGAAGGATACAAATAGGTAATGTTATAGCGATGCTGTACTTACCTAATCAGTACACCACCGAGCAAAGATCAGCTATAAACTAACCTAATTGCCAGTCTCTAATACAAATTGTGCCAAAATCATAAAGTAGATAATTGTTAAGGAGAAATGAGTGCATTGCTAAGTAGACATAACCATCAACACCTCAAAATACCAAAAATTAATACAAACAAATATGTATTACATGATAGAACATATTACATAAATAAAAACAATAATTTAAAAAAAATATAAAATATATATAAGTAAAAAATAAAGTTTAAAACCTGGAATACACTAAAAAAAGAATAAAAATATATAAGTAAAATTAATGCACTAAAAGCCATAAAATATAATAATAATAAAAAGAAGTAAAACCATTCTTGAATATGAAATCAAAGAGTTAAAAAACATTGATACATAGAAAAGTAAAAGAGTATAAACAATAGCCAAAATTAGAATCTGTTAAGAAATCATAATAAGGCTATAAGCGTAATTGCTTACAATATGAAAAAAGCAGTAATTCATAAATTTCTTCTATATATAGGCGCAATGCAGCCAAGAATATAAAAGTAAATATAATCAAATATAAAAGAATTTTTTCAATATATAATCATATACATATACATACACATATATATAAATTTACACACACACATACATACATATACATATATAAACAAAAATATAAAAATAATCATATAGTTATATACCTAAGATAACTAAAAGTAGGAAGGAGCCACATAGTATAAAGACAAATTCCTGGCCTTAGGAACCAGGATTGCAGGTTTAAACAAGTTTTGCGACGCCAAACTTCACCTGTAATTTGTCATACTATGTACCAAGCGGAAAGGAAAGAGTTATATATGTGTAGAATTTAAATATTAAATCATTAAACTAAAGAACATATGAACATAAACATAACCTACTAAAACGTATTTATAACGATGGCCAAGAGTGCAGTATCGTGTTCCCGCCAAATAGGGAGGGCAGAACCGCATAAAGTTAATGGCGATACAATATAAGAAACGATTAATTGCGATACGATATACGATAATAAGAAATATATATAGTTTTAAAAATCATAAAAATAAAAATAAAAATCATAAAATTAGCGTAAAAAATAAAGAAACTCAGAAAAATATAAATATTAAGAATTTTTAAAAAAAAAGCATGTGGCGCCATCTATATAATAATTGTATGATAAATTAGATATTGTCTAAATTTAATAAAACATTACAAAACATAAAAACAGTAAATAATTACATTAATACAAATTATAAACATAATATAATTATAAATATAATTACAAAAAAATTAGCAGGGTAACCATGTTCAATACAGTGATTAAAAAATTTTTAAGATTTAAAAAATATTAGCTTTATCGCTAACTAATACTTTATTGCGATAAATATAGTTAAAGATAATATTTCTATATATAGATATTGATTAATTAGAATTCCAGTAAGGCACTTTGATGATATTAAAATTAAAGCATCTCTTTTATCATAAATATTAGAATGTAGTTTCAAATCCTTAATATACAGTGATACATCTAGGTAATTTGTTTTGATTGGATTATTATTAATTTTAACTAAGTTTAAGTAGGACGGATAAAAATTAATAATAGGATTTAAAGTATCATTTTTACCAAAAATAATTATATATAAATCATCTATATATCTAAAAATGTAGTAGTCATTATTAATAACATAACCATATTCATAAAAATGTAAATAAAGATTAGCCAAATTATTACTAGCTGGGCCCCCTTGTGAGAGTCCTTTCTCTTGTTTATATAAAGGACCATTAAAACTGATATAATTTTCTTTTAAGACAAAATCTATGAGAGTTTTAAATTTGTTAAAATTAATATTAAGGTTATACATACTGTGGTTTTCTAAAATTACTTTAATAATATCATATAAATCAATGGAATTGAAAAGATCTTCAAAGTCATAACTATGAACTGAATAAATATTTTTATCATTAAAAAAATCTATAATCTCTTTACTATTTTTAATTTTAGCTTTATTACATTGCTGATTAATAAAGTTTTGTATAATATTATGAAGTAATTTGCCTGCAGTAGTAATATATGTTCTAAAACCATTTGTCACAGTTCTAAATTTAACCGGACTTTTATGGAATTTTGGAGTTAAAAAAATATATGGAAACTTAATTTTAGGAATACAATAACCTAATTTTTTTATAAATAGCAATAATACGATTACTAATTTCATTATGTGACAAATCTAATTTTTTAAAAGAACCATTAGTAAGAAAGTGATCATAAAGAATATTATAATAAAAATACTTACAAATCACAGAATATATAGTTACCAGGTACTTTTCAATGTAAACTATGATAAAATTCTTTTGTAATTCATAAATTTTCTGTTTTATATCTTTAAAAGTAGTTTCATATTGAGAATGGTAGCTAAAATTCATAAGGTCTTTTAAAATATTGTACTTATACTCTTCAAATGCCTGAATAGGTAGTCCAAATTTATTCCCCCAAATCTGATCAACATAATCAAACCAACATATATGAAGTTATGTGATCAATACTTATTAGCAAAATGTTTACCAGGAAAAACACAAAACTCAAAGAATGTTTCAATGGAATCCTTTGGAAATTTATTCCAAAAGATGTTTTTGTTTCAGTAACAATACTGCGATTACGAGGATACATGGCTGTAATTCAGTTAAATAAGGGATTTCAAGGATTGATAGATATCTTGAAACATTTCGGAGTGACTGTTGGTGTATTAACATTGAAAGATTTTTCAGAACTTGATCAAATACGAAAAACAGATTCTAAACGACATTATCTGACTGTGGCATAAGTAGCCAGAAAAAATAGCTAAAAAGAAAACAAATGATTAACAATGAGCTGATATAAGGTGTAAGCTATAAAACTGGTAAATTTTAAGTAAGTAATTATGTAAATAAAAAAAATGTGTTAAATTGTACTAAAAATGCATTTTTCTCAAAATAACTTTTTCCTATATTTTGAAAATTTCAAAAATGATAAATCAAAATATTACCATTAAATAACTTTGAAACTTGATACCATTTTTTCTCATAATGTTTTCTAGGGCCTGAAGTAAAAGACTGATCATAAAAAGAATATTAATTTTTAAATTATGGCTTGGTATTTGTGTAACGGTGTCGTAAAACATGGCAAATTTCTTGTTTTGGCTTCTCGACTAGTTGTGGAATTTTTATTTATTTATATAATCAAAAATTTTACTCCAGGCCCTAGATTCACACATAATGAATTATTTTGATACTCAATTTATACAAATTGGGTCAATAGATTTTCATGTAGAATTTTTTATGTCTTCAAAATTTCCTACAAATTTACCAATTTTCTTAAACTTAAAGGAATTATTACATATATCAGATAATTATAGTTTATTTATATACATATAAACTGAAGTTAAAAAGGGTATAATTTTTTTTTCTAAATGATGTTTTTCAAAAAAAGGCTCCAAACGTATTTGTATACCTTAAAAAAGTTTAAAAAGGTAATTTCTCTTACAAAGCTCAATAAAAAAAAATATTATATTATCTCCAAAAAATCTAACAAATTCTAAGAATAATTACTTGTATTAGAAGTTTTAATTTCACTAAAATTATTTTGTGTGAAATGTACTAAAAAATGTTTAATTTGTTGAAATGTAAACAAGAAATAAGAACTATTCTTATATATATATAATTAGAAAAAGGACGTATGAAACTCGACAATAAAATCTAACGCCTTATTCTCGGATCTTCCTTGAATAAAAGTATACTCTTGCATCGAATTGTAAATAAGATATAAAGACTCTGAAGATGTATTTTACTTTAAAGTTTCCTGTATTCCCATTCATTTCGATGAAAAGCAAACTAAAATTGCTTAATAAACAACACTATTGAAATAAATATTACTTTGAATGACAAGAAAGAAATTCCACATTCTAGTTTTGCTGAAAGTTGAAATAATACTTTCCATCTTCCGGGGCTGGAAACATAAGAAACGAAAATAGTGAGAACTATTCATTTAATAAATGTTCCACCCACGGAAGTGTCACGTAGAAAGTGTGAATACACGAAGAGAGCTTTGTTCAATTGAAAATAATAGCACTTTTGTTATTTTAAGGGAATATTTTCTTTAAGATCAAGCATATAAAGTTAGCTATTTTGTTCTAGCTTAGTCTTAAAGTTTCATCCAACATTGTAAATATTACAAGGACAAATAATAAACATTGACATCAAACGTCTTAGCAAGTATCTGTGTTTTAGAAGCAATTTAAAAAACGAGTTTCTGGAATATTTTATACGTTTTTAGAAGTGACACTACTCCAGGTATCATATATTGATTTTTCTTTTCTATTGCTCTGATACATTGTAGTGACGAAAAGAACAATTCTTTGGGGATAGTTATTATATATATATATATATATATATATATATATATATATATATATATATATATATATACAAGATAAAATGTGATGGTTCAAAGAGTCAGAAAAGACAACTAGTTAAATTTAATAATGTAATGATAAATTAACCATATTTTTGATTATATAATGCATTACATACAACGCAATCATCCCTCATGTACGATTAAATTTTTGTACATTTATATTTTATTTATGATGTAAATAAACTCAAACATTATTTACCTTTACGTAACATATTTTACATAAATATATTATGTACAACTTTTCACAATTATATCTAGATTAATTAAAATATGCAGCAATTGAAGCTGTAAAACTAGATTTATATTTAAGAAAAACTTTCAAACACAAGCATGGTCCTTAAAAGAGAAAAGCGTGTTAGACATGATATAAAGTTATACAGAAAGTATTTTGCCCTATGTTTTATGGTTTGTAAAGAAAATCTGAAAATTTTTAGACAATTTTCATTATTTTTATGATGAAAGAATATTAAAAGATTGATTATGCTGCTTAAAATGTTTATAAAATTTCAGCTACCTTCTTCTTAAACATAAAACTTATTTCAGAAAATCGCTTTAATTTCTAATAAATGAACATAGAATGTTCAATGCAGTTGTTAGAAGTTATATCCTTGAGATTTTCCTAATTTCCATTAGGGTTTATAAGCACTACATATTAAAAAAACAATATGAGAGACTATATTAAATAAGAACATTTGAAAGCACAGTGATGCAAATCAAATTTTATTTAAATACTTTATAAGTGTTCTATGTGTGAAACCTTGGTTACGCGGCATACATGGTAATATCAAAGCTGTTGACTGCATGCGTTTTCCTTTTCATGTTTTTGGTATTTTCCGTAAACTTGGACTTACATAAGACCAAGATTTTGCTACATCACGCTGCAAAGAATAACGCGTGATGTCAACAACATTGATAGCACTATATTGAAGAGAGTATGACAGGAACTGGGCAATTACATTGATGCATGCCGTGTAGCGAAGGTTTCACACATAGAACTCTTGTAAAGAATGTAAATAAAATAAACTGCTTCTGTATTTTATCAAATTTTCTTTTTCTCTTTATTCATCGTAGTGCTTTTCCTTATTGCACTTGGAAATCTGAGAAAAAAAAATTGAATAATCCTGTATTTTTGAAGAAATAAAAATTTGTTTAGCAATAATGAGCTTGATATTAAAATAAATGACATTCTCTAAATATACGGTACTTTGATTCTTTTCGAAATTCTCTTCTATTTTCATTTTATATCTCTATTTTATTATGAATGGAACCGTGAATCAGTTTTCAAGTCTACATATTTTCTATTGGACCAATAGCTATTATTCTATTAATAATGTGGTCAAATCTCAGAATGTCCCCATATTTTTTATATATAAGTTATTACAATTATTTTCTTCAAAACAAATGAATATTAAGTTTTAATTGATGTGTTTATCTTAAAATATACATGAGTTTTTATTGAAGCTTTTATGCTTACTATTATTCCAATGAAGTACATGTGAAAACACATTTTTTTGAAAAACCTGCTTATTTTACATATTGCTGCTTTATCACATCCATAAAATAGAGTGTAGATTGAGATGAAATAAATAAGAGAATATAACCAGGCCACTAAAAGAAAACTATAAAATCACTAAAAACAATTTTCTTTTGGAAATGAATAAAAAACACATTTTTAAAAAGCATTTTAAAGTATTCAAAATAAATGTTATCAACACGGCAAAGAAATGGAACGAATGAATACGCACATTATGAAGAAAGATGATTCTAAGATATGTTATCTTTGAGAGAGGGAAAGAGAAAGAAAAAAAAGGAACATTTTAAACAAGGTATAATTTTCAGAAACAATGTACTCTACGAAGGATACATTGAGCCGTGATATGAGAATGTATCACGCTACGCTCTCAGGAAAGAGACGAAACACTGAAAAAGAACTTCGATTATATCTGTCCCTTTTTATGTTTTTGATGTGAGATCATATCATGTAAAAGTTTCAGTCTACCGAAATTCAAATAATTATATTTACAGTGTTCATCCATTTTTAAGTTTTAAAAACATTGCGATATAGATCGTATTTATTTTAAAATTACGTCTTAGAATATCTATGCTAATATGTATAATTAATTAAGTATAATTAATTGATAAAGTATAATTAATTAAGAAACAATTATACATAGATTAAAAATGTGTGTGATAGATTTAAAACATTAAACATATATCCAATAAAAGGACATTATAGGAGGATTCTTGAAAATTGTTAAAACTTTTTTAGCAAGAACAAATTGCTTGAATGTTGTTTTATTTATATCTTAAACCATACATATATATATTTTAAAATCTTAAGCTATTAAGAAATATATGTAACATTTATAATCACGATGGAAATATTTAAATAAGAAATATTTAACGATATATATATATATATATATATATATATTAATATATATATATATATATATATATATATATATATATATATCAGCTTTCACAATCATATAATAAAAGCTACTTATTTAACAAGATATGATATTAAAAAAATGATTTGATATGTATTTACACTTATAAAAGATACTATAAATACTTAAATACAGAAGGTCATTCGCACTTAATGGAAATGATTTTGTAAATCATTTTCTCGTTTACATTTCGAAATAAAACATTGGCAACTTCAAAATGATCGTCTGCTAAGGTTTCTTTTGATTGGAGGGTAAAATAAAAGGTTTACTTTAAAAACGGAACCTAAAAATGATTTATGGCTAGAAGGTTATGTAAATGCGTTTTTCAAGGAGTAATATTCCTATTAACAATTTAAAACCGGTGTAGAAGTATCGGTTATTGCATTCCAATAAAAGGCATTTATAATATATTGCATTTAAAAGAGAAAAAGTGTGTAGCATAAAGTAAAAATTAAAACATGACCCCGAATCTTCATCGCAAGACTATTCAAACGCAGGCAACTATCAAGAAAGTGAAGTCTCTGACCATAAAAGAAATTTTTTCGAATCAAAGATTCATTACATCGAAGCTAGGAATGTCTTTCGGAACTGTTATTAAAATCATTCGTAATGGCTTAAAGTTTAAACAGATGTTTAAATCTAAAGTTCATTTAATTTTTCAAAACATATTGCCGAAAGAAAAACAAATTGTAGAAAATTATATCAAAACAAATAGCTGTGATAGTAATAAAATAATGCCCATTTTCTATTGCTCAACTGACGGTAATCACTATATCAAATAAATTTGTCAGTGTGCTGTAAATTTCCTAAAAAGATTCATGATGGTTGCAGGATTTTCTAATAACGGTAAATAAAAATAAAAAAAAGTCTATAGTAAGGCCAATATAAATTCACTCTAATATCAGCTGAATATTTTAGAATCTATTTTTGAAGAAGAATTTCCTACCTTATATGGAAAAAACATTGATAAATTTGATCTTATTTTGGCCAAAGCTGTGACGGATCTATTTGCGTACCTTTCTCTAGACCTCTTGAGAAATTTTTGGGCTTTCGATTCGAGTTATTCACAACCCTCTCTTCTGAAGAAGAAATCATGTTATGTAAATGAAGTTTACAATATATAGTTGACGTTTTCTATCCAGAGGAGTGTAGGAGTGGATGTAAACCAGAAGTCTGTTGAGATTGATACTGACTGGTATCATTATTGAATCATTGTGATTAAATACTTATTAGGAGAAAGATATAAAATGGCGTTTTACCACTGAGATTAAATGAGTATTAGATGAAATCGGTTAATAGATGAGATCGTATATAAAGTAAGGATCGAATTGGATTGTCTCCTAATCTTTCGTGTATTTCGTCGTTGTTCCACTTTCACGGTTAGCAACGAGACATATTCTTTTGTGTTATTTTTTGAAACTGTATCATTATTTTGTGTGATCAATAAATAGATTGATTGGATTATGGCTAGTGTTTCTTTTCTATCGCTTACATATTTAGCTGTCCAACAGAGTGGTGAGGACCTCTCACAAAGCCTCAAGTTACACATCTAAGTCAAATATCGCTGATTTAGTTAATAAGTAATCAGAACCAGTAATAAAGTGTATCCAATTTGATGAAATACGTGTAAAATCACCTTACGCTTCTGAAATGGGCTTTTCTGCTTTAGGTTTATTAAAATAAGGCTGAGTAAAATGACATTCAAGGATACTGAAAGGACTTTGAAAAATGGTTCAAAAGGAATGAAGAAAATTTGCATGACAGTACTAAGAAACGTTTACTTTCATAAAAAAATTCCAGTTAGAGCTATTCTCAAGAATCATTGAATTAACTATCAAAATTGTTTCCATAAGGTGTGAACGACCTTCTGTATACATGAAAGATAAGCGATTTTCTTTTTTTTTAAAAAAATGCATTTTTTTATTTACTTCATTTTGTTTATTCTTTAAAACACAATTAATGTCTCACAAAACATTTAAGGAATTCTTATATATGTTTTATTAAAAATATAGACTAAATCTTTTGAGAAGTGTAAATGTTTATGCTTTGGTATATTTTCGAAGAGTTATGGATATGGCGAGTAAGACATCATCTAGTACATAGTAAAGAATTCGTGGTCCCCGCTCTTTTAGAACGAAAGACCACAGACGCCAGTCGTTGTGCACTAGTTTCTAGTCTAGTCAAAGAAACTTATATCAACTGCTTAATTCTCCATTTTCTCTTAATATGGAAAGTAGAGATTGCTTTATATTTCCATTACTGAGAAGTAGCCTGAAAGAACAAATATTTTTGACGACTGAATAATTCAAAAAATGGTGACCAATAACTGAAAACATTCCAAAAGTAGCATTCTTACTCAGTTTCAGTGAATTGTACGCCTGATGTTAAGCAGGCAAAACATCATATGGCGATTGCTTTGACATAAAGCGAACCTTGTTTGGTGAACCTTGTTGATGTATGTAAATATCTTAAGTAAAATATTTAATTCACATAACTATTTAAATTAATATAGATATATAAATATATAGCTATAATAGACATATAAATCACGTTAGAGATACTTAATCTTCATATAAGTTTACATGAGGTATTGGAATTTTGTAAGTCATACTTTTGCATTACTCATAATGTTAATAAGTCAAATAATGTTCCATTATAAAAAGTTCGATTAATCGATTGTTTGTGGGTTTTTTTAATGTTACACTGTGAAGAAGTGAGAGGGGTATTAGTTACAGACTTAGTTATTTACGTAATGAAAGAAAATGGATGTTCTGAGACTACAAATGCTGAGAATTATATTTTAAGAGCTCTATCTTTTGAGGATCTTTCAAATATATATATATATATATATATATATATATATATATATATATATACATAAATAATTATAACATTGGGACATTTAGAAAAAGTTACAAGACTAGCATTTTCTGAATTATATTTTTAATCAAAATCGAGTCATACACATTGGGAAGCGTCTGAAACACTTTCAAGTGAATATGGCACACATGAACCCTATTCTGTAAACTCCGAAACTACACATATGTGAATACTTTAAACATGCCTCAGTCCCTCTATGAGTCGGGTCTTCCTTAACACCAGGAAAAAATCACACGTTTCGATAATGACAACTACGAATTCGTGATCATTCAGTTATCACGACCCCACAGCAACTTCTGGAACAGAAGCTTCAACCATATTCTTGTTAAACACTTTCACACCTTGCCATATTTTTAAATGAAGATTAGTTTGATAATGATGCTAAAATTATAAATGCAAAGCTGTGAATTTTATCTGCATTTTGAAATGTACCTTTTTTTCATTTATATTTGAATTGGTCGAATTTAATATGGCTTACAAGATGCCAAATAATTCTTTATTAGAATTATATAAATTAAAAAGAAACATCAAACAATAATTGGAGAATTTCTGTGAATAATTTAATATGGGAATATATATTACACAATATAAAACAAAATTATAATTATAATTTATAATAATGTTGCTAACATAATTTAAGAATTTAAAATAATCTCCAAACATGAAATAACCAATAAACAATAAAGTAGAGACGCATACTTTAAGCAATAAAATTACTGAATGTACATAATATTGAAAAAAATTAATATATAGCGTACTAAAAAATTTAATATTCGGTCTTAACAAAAATGAGATGCGTTATTTTAAGTAATGATATTTTTCTTGATATAACTCTACTTTACATATCATTAAAGATATTAACAAATGTGGGGTTCATAAACTGTACAAAAATAAAATATATGATACCTTTAAAACTAAATACTCAGTATATTTCTTGTTGCGAAAAACTGTTACAGCAGTCTTAATTTTTATAATATTTTTGTTTCTTCCAGTTAAAATATTATAAAAAAGGTTTCAAAAATGCATCAAAATAATTAAATTAATCTGTATAATACCGTGGTAGTTTATAGACTCTCAAATTATGCAGGGATGTAACTAGTTAAAATGTAGTAATTTTATTAATGAATAATCACGAAGTTATTGAAGATTTGAAAATTATTAGAGATTTTAAAAAGATGAAGTACAAGCATATGCTTAAGTTTAATTAAGAGTTATAGCACTATTCTCAGAAAAATTTAATGATGTTTATTACAAAACTTGCATTTAAATATAGATTGTCTTTGGAATTTTTGAAGGAATATGAATGTAATAATTTAAAAGAATTTTTGAAATTAAACTTAAAAAAATTATAATTGTGTTACTTTCTAGAATTCCAAAATGTAATTAAAATTACTATGAATAAAGTGTATGGTTGTTATGACTTTATTTGCACGTACTATTATAACCTAATGCTTAATAAGCATTTCAAAAACTTTATTTTTCTAATTTAATGTGATTCATATGGTATATATATATGATAAACTTATAACTTAATTTAAATTTTCTCAAATGATTTCATCTGCAAAATTTCATGAGAATTCTATTGAATTTCTAAGCATTTCCTAATGATTTTGAAAGTTACTTAACGGAAAGTTTGGTTGTGTACATTGTCACATCTCCCCTCTGATATTTCGAGTGTAGCAATCCACGCTTACGTCACATCCCCAATAATGTCCGACGAGACATTGCGTGGAAAATTACTCAGACACATGGCGAGAGACGTTGCACACCAGAAGCTGGAGAAAGACGTTCTACGCAGATGATTAGACCAGAAAATATTTAAACCCCATCACTTTTGCTATTAAAACTCTTAGAAACTTTTTATGGCAGGTGAAAAATTAGTGCAAATGTAGAAAAATCATCCGTGGTTATTTTTACAAAAAATTACTCAACACCACCTTCTCTTTCACCAAGTACACTAAACAATTTCCTTGATCTCAGGGAACTAAGTACTTAAGCGTTATTTTTGGATTCACACTTAAATTGTAAACATCACATCACACACATTCTCGATGCGTTCCAGAAAACTATGTTTAAACTCTTCCCCGTAATTGCCCAGAACATTCATTTATGAATAGAAAACAAAGTACTTCAAACTTCAATTATGCATCATTTAATTGCCTATGCTTCTCCAGTCTGGGCTACGGTACTTATACGTATATATATATATATATATATATATATATATATATATATATATATATATTAAAATTTTAGATACAGTTCAAAATTCTTTCAAACGTATGATCGTCCAAGCCACAAGATACATGCTCAATGACTGCATACGTAAAGCCTTAAAAATCAATAGTTTTAAATCCCATATTCTTTTTAATGCTTTACCAGAGACTAATAATGGAAATATACTTAACTTAATTCCATATATAATCCTAATAATAACTCTAAAAGACCAAGCAGAAATCTTCTTGATTCTATAACCCTCCATAGTATTTTTAACTTACCACAATGTTTTTTAATTATTGCATCCAAGTAAATTTAATTTTTTTCATTCCTTCTTCAACTTTTTACAAGCTAAAATCTAAAATACCCCTTGGACACGCTCCTTCCACTTTCCCTATTCTAATTTTCCTGGGCAGCAAATCGGAGTATATGATCACTTTTACCATTGACCAACCAGAGAGCTGCCTCTAAAGGCTGAACCATGCAGAAAAATCTTCCACTTCATCAAGAAGATAAATCTTAGGCAACCTCCCAGATTTCCTCATCTCAGACAATTACCATCATACCTATCATCAAACTGTAAACACCTTCACCCTCTCCCACATCAAAGTGCACAAGATATGGGATTGAGGACTATTTTCACTGTCCAGATGTCCACGGATGAACGCCCGTTTCAAGGAAGACGTTCTCTGTGCTTATTTAATAACATCATTCTTAATAAATGTTTCTTTATACCATCCCGATGTTACAGTTATTTTCGTATAAATCATTACAAAATATTTTATACATTGAAAACACTCTCTCAATATGACAGTTAGTTATCAGCATGTTAAATGTCCCAATTATTTAAGATATCAAGGAATATACTCGATGCATAATTCAGGAATATCAATTTACGTATCAAAACAGAATCGCAAATCTAGTTAAATTTACTTTCAAAATTTATCATAGCTATAGACATGATAATGTCTTAAGGCTTAGAATATATAATGTCCTCGTTAATTTAGTTCATTAAAATTGTGTTTTATAACTCAAATGATTTATTTATGTAAACAGATTAAATGCTTACAACTAGGGGAATCTGCTAGCAACAGTTTATTTATTTATATGTATATTTTAAATCAAAACAACATAATATGATATTACAAGAATGTATTAGTATATATATCTAATATATATTATAAATGTCAAAGTTTGTGAGGATGTGTGTGGGTCTTTCACTCAAAAACAACTGACTGGATTTTAATGAAACTTTACAGTAATATAGCTTAGACATCAGAATAACACATAGGCTATAATTTTTAAAAATTTGTAAAAAGTATCCAAGCGATGTTTGTCAAGTAAGTAGGAAAAAATTCTGGCATATGCAAGCAAATCTGGCTTGCGCTGCAAAAAAGCCCACGTCAGCATAAATCTATCTTTTGTTTGTGAAAAACTCTTTTTGTTTTGGCTACGCAAGGAGCTCGCACGTAATTAATTACTGTGATCAGAATAATGCCTATTTTTTATTTCAGAATAAAACTAAGTTTTCAAGGCAGAGGTTGTTATAAATCTCTATTTATTTTAATGTTTTTTTTCATGATTTTATTATGCACATTTCGTGGTAAGAAATTAATATTTTTTCAAAATATATACTTTATCGGTTGTGGTACTTAAAGTAAATAAACTTTCTCTTTCACACTGCATCATTTAGAGAAATTTTCAAAATTTGTTTGTGGTTAGTAGTTAATTATAACGCTATAATTTTAATTGAATAGACACATACTGCGTTTTTAAGTATAAAAATAATTATAACTACTGCACTGTATTTTTTGGAGTGTGTGAGTGAGTGGATATTAACACTGCACTGTTCAGCTACACGAGGGCTTTTGGCAACGTATCACGTAATTTTGAACCATGGTCAAGTAACGTGGACGACACCTTAGCTGGCACCCCCTTATCCTAACTACCACACCACACTAACTTAAAAGGAATATTCTACCAATACTTTGAAGGAATATTCTTTGAAATCCACTTTTCCAAGATATACAGCAGCACGAGTTCTATGATGAGTATTTCAGCGGGTAAGGCGAATAGTTTTGTAGCAGATGTTGCGTTTTTAGCTGACGGCGTTTTCAACGGATTGCAAAGATTTTTGTCCCGAAAAAATAGTTCAAGTCAAAATTTAAGTGTCTTATGTTTTTGTATGTTAGTGAAGATCTTGGAAAATGATTTGACTACTTATTTTAAGTGAACGGTGCATATAATTTATTTTACAGTGGACTATCTTTAATTAATTTATTAGCTCTAACGGATTAAATTTTCCAAAGTGGAGTATTTTGTTTATGAATATCCCTTAATTTTAAATGTAGTGATCCAAAAAAATATGGTTTGAAAAAAACTGCAGTAAATCATAATGCGGTTGGATGAAGTATTAACGTGCATCACCCCCCTACACGGCGGGTCTGTAAAGCTCTAATAAAGCTCGAGCTACGAAAGTAGCTAGGCATTTGCCAACTTGACTCTATCGTTAACATTTCACTATGTTTTTGATTGAATCGTCATTATAATTTAAAAAACGGCGCTGCTTGCGAATATTACAATTTTAAAAAAAAATTAATACAACAGAATGTAATATTAATGTATTGCACTTTCAGATATAAAATATTTACACTACTTTAAGCGTTCATTACGCAAAACTTTTAACAATGTGTTACTTTTGCTAAGCAGAGATCAGCTTAGGGAGGTATTTTGAAAAATCGACCCTCAAAAGTGTTACTTGGAATTATAAATAAAAAAATCCTTTTTATCAGCTATTAGATCTACATAATTAAAATTTAAAAAGTAACAAAGGTTTTTTTTCTTTCTTTTTTATGTTTAGCAGAGGTATGGAAAAAGCTTTTTTTGTTTAATTTGCAATTCACATAAAATTAACTCATTAAAAACTTATTTTCCTTCAATTTGTGTTGTATAATTTTTTAGTTCACCCGTGCGAAGAACGGATATACCAGCTAGTATATATATATATATATATATATATATATATATATATATATATATATATATATATATGTCATGATTTTTAAGACAGAATCAGATTAAAGTTAGAAAAGTGAAAATAATACCTTTATTCTTTCATTTGTACATCTGTTCCGACACCGAGAGCAGGGAGGAAAAAGCACGCCATGGTGGTGGTTTCAAGTGGATAACACTTGAAAAACATATGGTAAGTATCGCTGCTTTGAAGAAGGTACTTGCAAGTTAATGCTGACATATGTTGACTATTAACACTAACGATCTGGAATTAGACATGTTTATTGGCTAGGCCATATGTTCGGAAGAAATAAATGGGTGATTAGTTTGATACTTGAAGATGGGAACTGAGAAAGATGAGTCAAGTGCTAGATAGGGATATATATATATATATATGCGTGTATTTATATATATATTTATATATATATATATATATATATATATATATATATATATTTATTTATATATATATATATTTATTTATTTATATATATATATATGTATTTATATATTATATATATATGTATTTATGTATTTATATATGTATATATATATATATATATATTCTTTTTTCAATGGGAAAAAACATTCAAAATCGATGCATTGTGATCATTTTTTTCTGTGGATAACATGATGTTCAATTGCGAATAATTATGTTATATTAAAATTTTTCTAATTGTTTGTTCTTCACATAATAGTGAATGGACTGGATTAACTTATTATGAAATTTGTATTACAGTGATTAAAATTATTAACAAAATAATTTTACTAATTTTAATTTCTTGCACTATCTATAAATGTATGTTCTTCCTTTAATTACATACACATAAACACAACATCCATCTTGTATTGATGCCTTAAAAACTCTTCTTCCTTAGGACAACAATACTGTCTGAATAATAAAGCACTTCACTCCTCTCCTAAGCTTTGCTCTTTCCGTATTTATTTTTGCATCATGTGACCTTGTGTTGTCTTGCATAAGCGCAATGTCTTTCTTCAGTTTACTTAACCGACGAATTTTAAATGAGTTTTTAATTCGTACTAATGTTTCAAAAATATTGTAATTGTTTCATCCCTCATCTTGAATACGGTATGCATCTAAAGTTTCTTTACTTAAAAGCAGCTTCTGTATCACCTTTCCTGTAGGTGTAGCAGTCGACCTTTTATTTTAGCCCGAGAAGTGGGATGTTTCATTTGAGGGAGCTGCATTTCTCTTCTGAGTAAAATTTATGAATCGCATTCTCATCTCCGGTCACAAATTTTGTCTAATAACTATTTAGCTCATTTTTGAAATACAAACACGCTTTCAAAGCACTTCTCTTTCTACGTTTTCTTCATTAGACGCGGTATGCCTTGCGTAAATAAACCCTATAAAACATAAGCTATCTTGCAGTAGTTTTATGCAGATTTCCGCGTCAAGCAATTGACTCGTTTTAAATGTATTAGTATGAACCTGTTTTCAAGAGTGCTTTTCAAATGTTCTTGTGATCAATGATATCAAAATTCATCATAGTTGGTTGATTGGTATCATATTCTTTTTGAGAAGACTGATGAATCCATGCATGGATATCACAGCTTTAGCTGTTCCATTATATGTTAATTATACAGCTTTCCCTGGAAAAGAAATTCTTCCTTACTTTACAGAGTTGCAAGTATTGCCGAACATTTGAAGATGAGCTCTGAAAAAAGTTCAGTTTCAGGGAAATTATTACAAGTTCTATATATATATATATATATATATATATATATATATATATATATATATATATATATATATTTTTCTAAATAAAAATTTTTATTTTTCTAAATTGGTCTCAATCTAGTGATGGTCTTTGTAATTTCTCATTTTGCATCAATCTCACATATCTTATTATCTTTCTTAAAATATTTTTCTTTGAATCTGTTTCTGGCAATGATATTAGAATAATCAAGAGTGACGGGGATTCAGTTGCTAAGATCCCTTGTATTTTTAGACAATTGAGCAGCCTCGTTTCCATGGATTACAGCATATGCAGACACCCAGTGCATATTGAACGGTCCTCCCTTCTAATTGATTGTTTCTAGATATTGGTGTACATCCTGAGTGAGCTTTGAATGTCCTTGTGGTATTAACTTTCGTGCAGCCTTAGAGTCACAGCTAATTACAAGTCTTCTGGATTTATAATTATCATTTAAGTCGATTTAAATTCTTATGGCTTTTGAAATGCTATTAATTCACATGTGTAATATGCAACGATGTTGTCTGATCGATACCTCTGGAGAATAGTTCCTCCATTTGGTAGAGTTATGTGAATATTGAGAGAATCCACCTGCTCTTCGTAGTTTATGGACGTTATACTAGATTTTTCCAACTGCATGGGATCTCTTTACCATGAATCATGGGCACTTGAAGAATAAGACATTTGACTGCAACAATACTCTCTACAATGTTCTTACTCACCACACGAACAATAAGAATTGGAACTTCTATAGTTTCAACATGAATCAGCTTTGCTAAAAGCCTTTGCCAGCGTTTCTCAAACTGTAGGTTGTGTTTTCCTAGAGGGGAGTAATAACTCCACGAGGGGTGAACAAGCATATCGAAAAGTCGAAAACAAAATATTTAAAAAAAGCTATTAGTTTACTGGAAGTAAATAAACAAATACATTTTGACAAAATCAAAAATTAAATACGTATTTACAATTAAATAATATACTTATAATTGTATTAATACTGCACGATATATTTTCTAATTAATTTAACAACACCAAGTTAATAAAAAGTTTAATAATTATCAGTGGTACATGGTCATGCCATATATAAAAAAATGTATACACAATTTCACATTTGCCTTGTTAATTTATGTGCTTTATAGTTAATCCCTTAACTGCCATTTAAAAGTTACGTGATTCGCTCCTCAATGTCACGGCCTTCCATATACGCACGAGTAAGTTACGTATTGAGGGGAGAGAAGAGAAAAAATACATTAGCAAATCCTCTGAAACAATTAAATCCTTCACAAATACTGTGACGGTCCTTTTATTGCTTTCCAAAGCCTTCAGAATAATTTTATGGTTGCAGGGAGCAAGAAATTTCGTGCTTTGGAAAGACTCATATGTACGCCCGGGGAAATTCCCTCTTTGGTTGAGTGAGACATTTATATCCGCATGTGGCACTTCAAAGGATAAAGACGTATTGTAGCTTCAGCATTAAAGTGTAGTATTGCTGAATTAAAAACATAGTTTTTGTATGGAGGGGGTGGAGGCAGAGAAAATAATGATTGAATATTGGGCGCGAAATATTGAAAGTTTGAGAAACTATGACGTGTGCAGAGTTTAGTGAACTTAGGTTATAGAAACACGACTCACCTGTAAATAAATGGAACCCTCTGGAATTCCTACAAGATAAGTTACATGTTTAAATATGTTATATATGACGTATATTTAAACTTAAAGAAGTAATGTAAATTTTACCTTAATGTTTTAATAATTATTTTAATATACAGTAAACTGATATAAATTTAAGTTCTAAAAAGAACCCTGAAACATTTTCTGATTTAAAATGCTAAGTTTAAACATTGATGTTGTTTCTGAATTATTTATTAAAGTTATTTAAAATATTTCTCCACATTAATTACCTACCTTAGATTCTGTATAATATTAATTTATAAAATGCTACTGAAGTTTTGTAATTAATGATAAAATTTAAAATCTCACAAGTTTAAAAAAAACTAATTCTAAAGTTTAGAAAGGGTTCCTTTCCTTACGAAACTTGTTTCAAAATCAAATATTTAATGTATCATACCAGATACAATCTTCATGGGATGTTACATTAGCCGTTGGTTATATATCTGTGTGTATGTGTTAAAGACATAAAATAATAAATCTTACTTATAACGAAAAATAAAAATTCCCGAGAAAAATAACTTTCCTGAAAGAGTATATTTGCAATAACATTAACTAGGGACACGACCTTTTACGTTGGAATGGCTTTTAAATAATATTTTTAGATATTTAATCTCTTTTTAACGATGCAGATACAGATTTTTCATATAATCGGATTATCACAGAAAAAAACAGAGTTATGAATGTTTCAGAAATGATTTGTTCTGAAAATACTAAACTCATAAAATACTAAATACTAAAATACTAAACTTTTAAAAGATATAGATTTACTGAAATGCGAAATAAAAAAGAATTTAAAATGTCTGACAGAAATGATTTATGTTTGAACATTACATTCGAAATTTATAAGGTATTACCAAACTATTTTTTGATATTAGTATGCATTTTCATCTCTGAAACATTAACATTATAATAAAGAACATTTTATGTATAAACAATGTTTTATAAATAATGTCATTTTTTTTGAATTATCGAGAAATATACAGAAATAGTTCAAATTTTCTGAAATAAAAATATGAATTTTACTATAAGATATAATTCATAAGTACCATATGTAGTTAAACTCAATTTTTGTATTTGATAAATTCCCCTTGATCTCTCTCTCTATTCTTGTTGTGGATATTGTACTATAGAACGTCCTTTAAAGTAACACAATATAATATTCTTGTCAATTAAAAGCTATTTATTCTCAAATGAGAACATTAAATCGGAAAAGAATACTATATTTAAATTAATATTAATTAATTATTTTAATATATTAATTATTTTATAATTAGAAGAGAAGTAAATTAATTTACGTTTTTTTATACGACAGAGAAACATTATTGTGGTCGAAAAAATTTGCGTTGGCAAGAATTAGACAGAATACCTTATTGATTTAAAAAGAAGGAATCTATTATAAACGTGGTGGTTTTTAGTAATATTCACTTAATTAAAAATTAGAATAATTTATAATATAAAGAGAATGTAAGTTACCTAAGCCAAAAAATTGCTGGTGCATTTATATATATTCGATATCTTAATGTATTTGATTTTAATTTAAAACATATTTTACTAATTTAAAATACTTACTATAACATGAATCATAATATACACTCAGGAACATTGAAAATAGCGGTGACCCTAGAAGAAAGCATCGGATTCAAATGAAATTTCATACACATAACAACACAGATGAGAGATTCACTTGATCTTAAAAACAAGACAATTAAACGAATAGAGGGTGGGCAATGACACAAATACTGGGCAACTTCAATAGAGCGTTGGACCACCTCCAGCTGCAACACATGCCGCCACACGGTCGACATTGAGTTGATTAGACACCTTATGTTTTCATGAGGCAGATGGGCCCAAAAATCTTGAACAGCCAATTCTAAATCATGTGCAGAGTGACACGATGACATCTGTCGTTTTCGCAGATCCCACACGTGCACTACAGGGGACAAATCGGGGGAGCGGGACGGAAATGGAAAAGTCTGAAAATGACGTGTAAAGTTCTGAGCAACTTTTGCTGTATGCGGACGAGCATTATCTTGCTGGAAAATTGCCCCTGGGAGACCATTTAGGAAAGGTCCTACATAGGGTCGAAGAATATCATCAACGTAACGTTGGCCCGTTAAGGTTCCACGCATCAAAATTAAAGGGGAACGGCTACCATAGGCTATAGCCCCAAGACCATTACACCAGCTGTGCGGGCAGTGTGACGTAGAACAGTGTGGAGGGGAATTGTTCCCCTCACCAGGGTGCCTCCACACCTGTACACGGTTATCATCTGTCCCCAAAACAAACTGGGATTCATCACTAAACACAACCTTTTGCCAATCTGTGACATTCCATATTGATCTCGCTTGGCACCACTGTAGACGCAGTTGCTGATGTTCCGGTGTTAAAGTGAGTGCACAGAAAGGGCGCTTGGATTTAAGATTTGCTTCTGCAAGGTGTCTGGAAATGGTTTGTGGAACAATTGCTCCGCCTACGTCTGCTTGTATCGTTGAACGAGTCACTGTGAGGTCCATAAGTGCTTGCCGCATGATCCTTCAATCCTGTCTCCTCATGGTCTTCCTGGTCGCTTCAGACCCGGTTTTCCGCACGTGGGTACCTTCTCGTGTTCACTGCTCCCAACAATTTCTAACGGCACACTCCAAATGATCCACCTGGCCAGCAACACCGCGCGTCTTCCGGCCTGCAGTTTTCATCCCGATGATCAGGCCTCTCTCAAACTCGCTTAACTGTGAGAAATGAATGTCTTCTAGCACGATTTACTGGCATGTTTCGCTTACCAAAGTCTTCCTACAATCGGAGGGTAATCGTCACGTTTATGAATCTTCGAATTTGCGCTGGCTTATATAGCACCCTCTTCCTGATTGCAGCGCTACCCCGGTGTGTATGAGCATGCGTATTGGCACAAAACTTGGATCATTTGCATATCACATTACGCTGTACTTATTTGCGAAGTTTCGCGATTGTACTTAGCGTCCTTCTTGGGTCGATATTTTCAATGTTCCCGAGTGTACATGTGTACAAATCAATAATATTTCCTTAGCTATTTCATTTATTGAATTAATCTTAAAAATTGTAAGCCTTCTTTCTAGGGTTTATATTCTTCTTGGGAATCATACATCTAAAATGCTAAGGCTTTTTTTTATTGAGTGTAAATTTTTGAATCTTTTTCTGTTTATTCTTTATAAAATGTTTGATAATTTTGTGCATAGAATAAGAATTTATCTAAAGATATATTTTTTAAAAGATCCACAAAAAAAAAGTTAGATATAGCTGCTTTTTTAAAGTTTTTTTTTTTACTTCACCCTGTTTAATTTTAATATGTGATAATTTACAATGGTTTTTACCTTAAAAATGCTTAATTTGTATAAGAATGAATGCTATATGTTAGCTGTTTCCCTTACATTTCTAAATTTGAAATTTAAAATTTCTTTCTCTCAGACTTTTATGTGTTTAAAATACTGAGACTTTTTTATATTCACTCTTAAATTTTGAAATTTTTCTGGTTGTTTAATGTGTTTTGCTTGATAATTATGGTTGCGGATTAAGATTTTAGAACAACCAGTAATTTATTTTAGAATTCTATAAAGTTAGATATCGTTTTCTTATTGTTTTTGCAGTGTCTCAGATAAAAACAATCTAAAAATTAAGTATCACTTTTAATACCAGTCCTGTGCACTGAATTGTAAAAAACACTTCTAAGAATATCAGAAAACAATTGCTGAAAATGTTAAAATTTGTGGAAGGAGTAGAGATTTGATTGAAATTTAAATAATTTTAAAAATTTTAAATAATTGTTTGCTTAAAAATTGTAGTTTGCTTCTGAAATGTTTATTTCAAATGACTTCGTATACAGTACATGTAAATTTATTCTCATAACTATCTAAATAAATAAAAATAATAATTTTTCAGGGCACCTTGCCCTCTGAATAATTTGAGACCTTGACAAAACTCTTTGTTAAAGACACGCATTAGATTCTAGCCTGATTCTAGCTGTTACCAAACCTTGGAAAGATAAATTGTAAAAGTCCCTTTATTTCTTGACTGTTCATTATACTTTATCCAACAGATATCCACCTTATGTTAATGATACTAAAATGATTTCCAAAATAACATGTATGACATATATACACATTTAATTTATCGTAGACAAATGTTGTTCTAGGCTACTTAGTTAAGCGATAAATAGCCATACTTAGAAAGAAAATTGGCTATATTTCTCAGGTAATAATTTGAAAGTTAAGAAATATCCATGATAAAATAACGAAAACAATACGATTATAATTCGAGACACACATCATTATTAGTGAAGTTTTTTGTTGTTAATATAAATGGGTTGTAATAATATTTTCTAATGTGCTTTCACCTTTAATTTCCGAAAAATGTTGTAAACATTTTAAGACATTCATATAGAAGGAGTCTTTTTGCTACATAAGTGTTATTTCACATGTCAAATGTAACACTAAATCAGAAATTTTCATTCAAATGAAAGTTTAATGATCAAACATAACATAATGAAGTTTTTGTACTAATTGCTCATTGAATATATAACACGTAAAGAAACAAAAAAAGTAAAATCAATAAAAATTCTTCCTTTTTAATATCGACATTTTGTGTCCTAAGTAAATAAATTTAGATGCAACTTAAACTGCATTTATAAATACATATAAAAGAACTCTGCCAATCTGGTTACTAATACCAAAATTCTAGCTTATTAGAACGGATGACGAGATACAATCTGTGTGATGAGAGATTGACTCTGATTCTCATGCAGATAAATTAGGATAGTACCAAAACATCTAACACAGTGTTTCTCAAAGTGTGGGGCGCGCCCCCTGGGGGCGCGATAACTACAAGGGGGCGCGAGCATATCGAAAATTTAAAGATTTTTTTTAAAAATATAACTGGAAAGAGAAGTAAAACAAAATACTTTCTTCCATAATAAAAAAAAATGCATAACAACATTGATATAATTTATGTTTATTATCTGACATTTTTCCGTCATCAAATAGCTACCTTTGATCCCAAAACCAAATTAAAGAGAAAAAAAAAAATTTTGTTTAATGAGAGATACTTTTATTACGTTTTAACATAAAATATTACTCGTTAAGAGAAAAAAACAAAACCCAGACCCTGAGAAAAATTCTAAGAAGATAAACAATTCATCACTGTAATTATTATTGAAATTCCGTACATTAGTTATAGAAAAAGAAAAGGAAGACATGATTCAATTTTCAGTCAGGCTGCGGTTGTGCGGGCATCTGTGATCTCTATTGAAGGAAGTTGTAACTGATCAACCAGAAGAAGAACCTGCTGAAAGATGCATATTGTTCATGATTGAGAAACGCGATGAACATGAAACGAAAGGAAAATTTTCAAATGCTTTCTAAAGAACTCCATGAACTTAAAATATGAAGCCATAAGTGTACCACAAGGTTCAGTTCACCTTGTCAAAAAGACACAAGAAAGAAAAAGTTCAACTTGTTATTTGTTGATCATCAAAGGTGTCACGAGTTCGAGCCCAGTACTACTAAAGACCTGCCATGTAGGGGAGAGATGCACGTTAAATCTGTCGAAAGCTCAAACGTCTTCTTGTTGGAGTGGTATGGTAGTTAAAAGAGGCCAGTTCAAACGTCCTCTTGTTGGAGTGGCGTAGTAGTTAAAAGAGGCCAGCTCAAGTATCGTCCTCGGCATTTGACCATGGTTTAAAATTACGAGGTCCGTCTCCAAAAGCCCTCGTGTAGCTGAACAGTGCGATGTTAATATTTACTCACTTGGTCATGAAAGCTTTATAACTACAATAACTTGAACAAAATATGACAGCTTTGCCAGCAAATAATATTTCTGTAATATTAGTGAAAAGTGTCTCTGATTTGCATCCTTTATTAAGGTCTTGCACTTATGAATCATTTTAAGTTCCGTTTTATTGGATTTTTCTCAAATCATCGAAGAAAAATTGAATAGTCCTTGAAAGCCGGTAAGTATACATTCTCTTAATTAAATTATTCACTGGAATTCCGATTTGTATCGTATACAGTAAAAATAATTATAAACAAATGATTGGGGTCACTGAGTCCCCCGCACTACCATTAGCGTTAGTATCGAGTGTGCGCCTACTCCCGGGGTAAAACCTTTTTAAGTCTTCTCGCTTTAAATATTAAAAAGTAACACAATTATTCTTCATCGGAATTTTATATTCTTTTTCATAAATTAACATTAATTCTAAATGCTAATTCTGTGAGGTTTAAAATTACAGTTCTCTTTTAAACAGTTATTTACAGTTATAGCATTTATCTAAAAAAAAATCATTTTACATTTTTGTATACAATGTTGTGCACACAGTTTTACTCTCCTTACAGTTCAGCTATTATATAAAGAATCATGTTTTATTTTTTAAAAAAATGAACTCGTGCGAAGAGCCGGTGTTTCAGCCAGTATGCGTTTAATGTATCAGTACTGAAGAAGGTATTTTATAAATAATTTCTTAATACTAAATTAAGAGCAAGTTTAATAATTATTAGGGACTTTCATGGGCTTGTCTTGTAGAGCAAATTTTTCAAAGGAAGGTTTATAACATCAGAAATTGACACTCTGAGTTATTTTTCTATATTTAGCTGAGATCTATATTTTGTCTTCAAAGCAGCCACCGCAGAAAATCCAGTTTAACAAAGGTGGAATGTTGAAAATGGTAATAGTATATGAAGTGCTTTGGTTTTCAGTACAGAGAATTCATCATCCACCTCTACCCAAAATTCAAAGAGCGATTTATTACAAAATTGCTTTTTAGTTTTTCACTGGATGTGAAATCTATGAAGATTTCACATCCAGTTCGGAAGTTGAGAGCCCTTCTGGAGTATCTTGAAATAAATCCCTAATCCACTCTTGTAACTTGCAACCAAGTTGTCCTCATCCAAAAAATACTTTTTAATATTCTTTGCCAGCATGTCTAAATGATTTTACTTGGTTATAAAAACAACTTTCACATGTTGCTCTTCAGATTTGTAAGTTTTAACACATAACGAGCTGGGGCTTTTTTTCCCATCATTTACTTCAGTAGTGGTAAATCCAAAATTTAAGTATTTTTGAGAATATTTCCTTGATTTAATTTTCGGAACCATGCTCGTCTGTGTACTTGTTGATCCTTTATTATCATCGAATGTTTGCTTACGACTTAAAAAGGTATGTATGCTTTTGTTTTAATCTACTGCCGTAAATACTTAATTACCGTGAATTACAATTAACGTGCAAATTAAAAAATGTACATTCAAGATAGATTCAATAGCTATAGAAGTATTAAGACGACCAAAACTGACTGGAATTGTACGAGGAAAAGCATTTTTACATGTTTTGCCCAGACATCCGATAGGTTGCCCAGACTCACGCAAACGTATCCGATAATGCCAGATGTGATGGATATGATAGAGAGCAACATAGACTAGACTATTTTTCTAATGACATTTGTACTTTGAGAAATGGATGCTGAAGGAAATAAATCTTTAATTAAATATATCATTTTGCGATCTGTTCCAATTTAAAAATTAGAGAAAGAAAAATAACATAATAATAAGTAAGTAATATATATTTAAAGTAAAAAAAAATTCTTAAAATATATACTGCTTAAAAGTTACATATACAAAATTTAATATACTTATTGTATTAATTTGTACGGTTTATAATTAAAATCGTATTGTAACTTTAGCGTCTCTATCTCAAAGTGCATTTTTATTGCAGTGAATACATTATTGTTGTACAGGTGGGGGGCGAGAAAAATTATGATTGAAAATTGGGTCGCCAGTATTGAAAGTTTGAGAAACACTGACTTATATGTTACTAATTTGTATGGTTTATAATTAAGATCGCCTATTGTAGCTTTAGCGGCAAAGTGCATTATTATTGCATTCTGTACATTATTAATGTATAAGGGGGGCGCGATAAAAATTATGATTGAAAATTGGGTCGCCAGTATTGAAAGTTTGAGAAACACTGATCTAACATGATAATACACATATCAATGCAATGCAGAATATTACACATATGTCATATATAAAAGTACATAACTTTTTTCCTTTTGAACTATGACAGAATTCTCTCTTTGACTTTAATTCCTGGGATAAGACTACAATATGACACATGTACAGTTTTAATAAACTGTACATGTGTTATGAAAAATTAGCATTTAATTCATTTTTATCTCTTTAAGTGTCATGGCAGGTTAAAATAAATTAATTGAAAACATTGTTAATAAAAATAGTCTCAAATATATATCAACCAATAAAAAACTCACTTTTCAATTGATTCCGAACTAATTAACTATTGTATTGAAATTTTGTAGTGAAGGAATTTAAGAACTAAAGAAAATTGTCAAATATTGACATAACTGATAATTTAGTAAGACGTAGTTCCATTAGAACTTAATTCCTTATTTTAATACTGAATTATTGTACTGGTGATATTATGTAGTAGTACTATTACATAAAAATGTAATTTTTAAATAAAATGTGAGATGCATTTCTCAAATAAAATTTTTTCTTAGCATAAATCACTAAACCTTGAATTATATATATAGAAAATATAAGGACTGGTTCATAACTTATGTATTATACGTATTAGAAGTATTATAAGTATTAGAGTCACTATTTTAATTTAAAATCTATCTCCTTATTTAGCTCATCAGTGGCATTGCCTATAACAGTACATGGAGAAGAAATTGGCTGTCAATAGATATTGAGACTTAGAACTAGACTGATTCTTTCTTCTTTTTCAATCAGTGTTGATTTCATTTTGTCATGCTTTGATGGCATAAAATGTGATATCAACCGATCAACAAGTCTCTTACTTTTTTTAGGTAAACATTTAAGTTAATCTTTAAATGCTTTATTCTGTTATGTCCCCTTTTTTGTGTCATTAAATGTTCTTAAAATGCATTTTATTGGTTAAACCATAACTTACTTTGCGATTTTTTACCTTTCACAGTGAAGATGGTAGTATTAAGAAACATTAAATTCAAATTTTAAGCAAAATGTGAAATAAATTTCGCAAATAAATTGTTATCTTATAGAAAGAAGAAAACTTGACATCTTTGGGATATGGAACGCCAAATGTTCCTCCATCCCATATCGAAATGTACTTGGGCCTAGAAGTGGAGAGGCCAAGATTGAGAGGGAGCTTCCTGATTAGTGGACTAAAAGAATCAGTGAGTTAACACTCTATTCAATGCCTTGAGGTTATGGAACAGAAATTGATTGGAAAAAATTGCTTGCCTGTGTGGGTTGTTCTTCCATAAGAATGTACTACTAAATATATTTAAAAAAAAACAGAAAATAAAAGTGCTGGTAAATAGCTTCTGGAAGTGCACGGATTAACTAAAATTGAAACACTTTGCGAGTATTTAATTCATTATGAAGACATTACCTTTACTTATTGATTAACTATCATTTGTAACAGTCAATGAAAAAATGTTTTAGTACAAAATTTATTTCGATAACATTAATTAAAAAAAATGTATGGTGTTAGTTTAATATTCGTTTCAAAATCAAAAACTTTACTTCCCCACACGCATGCACGCACACACACACACACACACATACATACAAACATTATCATGCGAAAAATTAAGACGATTTGCACATTATACCGAAGTTCTGAAAAACTGATTGGCAGGTGTCGTCCTTCATGTCTATATGTAGTCATTTCCCACATTTCGCCATTAGCCATATGTGTGTAAAAATTTCTGAATTTCTATTCATTATATAACATTAGAAGACCATTAGTTCGGACCTTATACTCTTAACGATTACGAAGTAAAGTTTTTTTCTTCTTTTTTTTTTTTTTGTCTTGGTGATAAACGTCTTAGAAAACAGGAAAAATCTGGAGAATACTGGGACAACACACCTAGGTTCATGCACTGGTGGTAGAAGAGTATATAGAGAAAATTCTGAATTTTGTGAACACATATAGCTAATATTTAACAACAGGAAAGGATGGAAGAGAAGTGATACAAGCTTCAAGTTGATTGAATATTAACGTCGCACTGTTCAGCTACACGAGGGCTTTTGGCGACGGACCACGTAATTTTGAACCATGGTCAAGTGACGTGGTCGACACCTGAGCTGGCACCCCCCTCTCCTAACTACCACCATACCACACCAACGGGAGGACGTTTCAGCTCTCGACAGATTTAACGTGCATCTCTGCCCTAAACGGCGGGTCTTTAGTGGCACTGGGCTCGAACTCGTGTCAAGGCAAGCCACGGTCAGATACCTACAAGCTTCAAGATATGTAATATATTTTTAATAAGAGTGTATTTTTCATTTTTTATAACTAAATGGTCTTTATTTTCTGGGTGAACCTCGCTCACTCCCATATGTATAGATCGTTCGTAGGAAATTATGCTTCAGACAATGGAATAATGGGAGTAATAAACACGCACACAAATATTTATATATATATATATATATATATATATATATATATATATAAATGAGGAGTATGGCTCAAGTCAAGTTTACTTGGTATCTATAACTAGTCGAACAAACCGAGTCTATTGAATGTTTATGACTGAACTGAAACTATTCTAAACAGCAGCATAAAATTGTCAGAATAAAACATTCCTATCGATCAATCCTTAAAATGCATACCAGAAAAATATACAAATCATATTTTTAAATGCATCGGGAGAAATATATAGCGGATTTTTATTATCCCACGTGATTTGTTTTTTCTGAAGCAAAACTTTTTCTGCTAAACAAAAATAGGGAAATATATTGGAGTACTGCATTGGCTATGTTGAATTAATTCTTTTCTCTCAAACATTAAGTCCAATTTTTATATTGACATTAGTTAAAATATCTCACTACTTAAATAGCGGTATAAAATATATATTTATAAAAGTTTATTAACAAAAAATGCCAAAAGAAACGTTTTAACATTTCGAAAAATGAAATTATGTAGTATCTATAAAAATATATCAATGTTAGACAATTTGAATGATTTATTAAGAACTCCAAATGATATTTACACTGTCAATGTGAATTATCTGATATTGGTACTTTGAGTAAACATTTTCTGAATTTTCAATATCAACGCATTAATAACAAATACACATTCAAAGCATGGAATATATGTATTTTGTTAAGCATTTATTTTTATTTTCATCTTAAATTAAAGAAGAAAGTATTTCATGAATAAAAAAAGAGTGAATTCCTTTTTCATGTTTCGTAGCTTTCTTTTTCAACTGCGAAAAAAATACACTCATGTCCATAAATTAAGAATAATTCAGAATCCCACAGAAATTGAACTCTAAAATAAAAATTTCACCTGTAGAATTATCACACACTTCTTGAAGAAGAATATGCAAATTACAGGAAACCACCAGATGGCATGGGTAGTGCATCACAATGACGAGAGTGTAAGAGAAGTGTATATAAGTGTATATAAGGAATGATGGCAAAGAATGATGTAAAAGACTTTCAGTGAAATAACCGCATAGTTTTGGCACAAAGGAAGTATTTGGATGATTTTTTACGTGGTAGAATTATTGGATGACTGGAATGTGGAAGTAACCAGCTGGAAGTATCCGAGGAACTTGGAATTGCCAAGAGTTTCATCTCAAGGCTTTGGCAACGATTCCAAGAGGATGGTAATGTGAGTAGATGTTACAGCATAGGTCGCCCCCGAGTTACAACGCCGAATGAGGACCGGTATTTGCTGTTACTACCATAAGGAGCAGACGGAGCACATCATCAGATTGTCTCGTCAGCTCTCTTCAGCTACCGATACGACAGTTTCAAGGCAGACCGTGTACAGACGCTTAGGGCACATTGGTCTATATGCTCGTGGACCTTTCAGATGTGCTCCACTTACCAAAAATCAATGTCGCCTGCGATTCACCTGGAGTAGAGAGCATGTATTGTGGACACCACAAGAGTGGTCTTGTTTGATGTTTCCGACGAGTCCAGGTTTAGTTTGCAGTCTGATTCTCGCCGGACATAAATATGGAGAGCGTCAGGTAACCGTTACCACCAAGAGAACACCAATAAACGACACCATTACGGTGGTGCAGGATGGCTCGTTTGGGGAGGAATTATTCTTGACTCCAGAACTGACCTGCATGTTCAGAGTGTAACGATGACACGCCAGATCTATCGGGATGTCATTCAGGAACAACATGCACGTTTGTTTCGTTTGGGCGTCATGGGTGCTGAATTTCTGTTTATGGATGACAACGCCCTTTTTCACCGTGCAAACATTATAGACGATTGACCGTATGGATTGGCCAGCATACTCACTGGACATGAATCCAATAGAGCATGTGTAGAATATGGTTTGACGACGAATTGCAGCCCGTCAACCCCCTCCCACCTGTCTACCGGAACTTCGGAGAGCATTGCTCGATGAGGGATGTAATATTCCCCAAGATCATATTCATAATTTTATACTCAGCATGTCTAGTAGTTGCAAGGCCTGTATTGCATGTGGTCTGGGAGACATAAACCATAATTACCATTATACTAAACATGTTATAATGTTTTTTTGTAAATAGGTTCTTTTTTGATATTTACTCCAGGCAGTAAAAATTGCAATTTTTATTAATTATGTCAAACATGTAGCATCTTTTTTGCTCTTTACCTTTTGTTTAATAAATAGACTTAACAAATAAGGCAAATTTGTTTTGCTTCTCTCTATTTCTTTGCCTGAACTTCATTATACTTAATTTATGGACATAAATGTATAATTGTTAAGAAAATGATGTTAAATAAATTTTATTGTCCGTTCATAAATATACAGTAATTCATATATATTTGGTTTATTACTACTTCTTCCTAAAGAAATACAAACTTTAGTATTTTTAACATATAATGGGAGTTAAGCTAAAACATAGAATTTATTTTACCCGAAAAAATTATATTATATAAATTTTTAAGTAATTATATGTATATAAAATAATTCAATTTTACTTACTAATTTGGCTGTATATTTTGTGTCGATTTTCTGTTTTGGTGTATTCTATAGGTGTTAAACCTATAGCAAATATTAATTGAAAATCATCACAATTTTGATCCAAATAATGTTGTACTGTTAAAAAAGATTTTCCCTTTTTTTTAGAAATCTTAATTGTACTATATGTAAGTAGTTTAATGATAGTTTAAAGGATTACCACAAGGTTGATCAATTTATATGTCAGATTACTTATAATTACATTTTATAAAATGAATAGATTACTAAAATGATATTTTGTTAGCCATATGGTTTTGCCATTGGTTAATTAAACCTTACTAAAGTAAAAATCGTATCGAAATATTTTGAGAGAAATTTGTATATTGTATTTCATAATTAATCAGCAATATTTTTGATAACAATTGATGATTTTAATTATTAATTATGTTTAATAGTTTTTTATTCTGGAGAAAAATGTTCATATTTAAATTTATTGGAATATATCAAAACTAATAATAAAACGTTTATTAGAACACGTTGCTTTTTCTAAAAGAGTTGCATTTGTAATACTTGAATATATAAGTTTGTATTGATTTTAAGCTTTCAATTTATTATATATTTTTTTTTCATATCATGGATATCAAGACTGGTAATTTGTTTAAAATTGATACAAATTTGTACAGTTTACAGTTGTTAACATTATTTTTCTCCCATTTTTTTAAAGTTATCTCATTATTATTGCAATTTGTTGTTTTCATATTTTTTCTTGCAAAAAACATATTATTAAATGCATTATTGATATATATATATATATATATATATATATATATATATATATATATATATATATATATATATGTGGCATGCAGCCAAAGCCAAGCAGTCTTCGCGCGCAGGCACAGCAAACCAAAACTAAAACTTTTGGACATTAGAGCAAAAAGAGCAGAGAGAGAGAAAGAAAACGCGAGAGGTGCGCGAGCAGGCGTTACCTTCTGAATATCATCGTCAAACTTATCTGTAAAAACTACCTTTTTAATTAATTTTTGTTTAATGTTAAAATAAAATAGAAGAAAGACCAACGTCTTGGACTGCTTGTTGTCTCCCACAAATTATGGGGGCTCGGCCGGGATCGACAAAATTTCGATTTTGAACCAAAGTCTGGACAATGAACAACAGCGTCCGTGAAGGAGACGCTCCGCCATTTTTGGGAACAAATAACAAAATAACCTGTGTAGAGGTATTTTGCAACGAACCATCGACAAATATTCCGCCTGTGTAGAGGTTGGAAAACCCATCGACGAAAATCCCGCCTGTGTAGAGGTTGGAACTAATTCAGTGTGAATAATCCGCCTGTGTAGAGGCCGGAACTACAATTTCAACTATATTACCTGCGAAGAGGTGACATCAGTGGAATCAACGTTTTTATTGGATACATCGTACGTGCGAGCAACAAGGGAGCCAAAAAAAAAAAAAAGGTAGGATCTTTCCATTTCTAAAATGTATAAAAACGCTCTTAAAGAGGATCTCATAAGAGTAGTTGAAGAGCTAGACGGTATTGTCGAAAGTACTGACACTATAGTTAAACTAAAGACTAAAATTGAGAACAGTAGTACATTTGAAAGTGATCCAGATTTCGTTAAAACTTTAATTCAAAACTGTATAGATGAGAGAGTATCGCAAAACGAAAGAGAGGTAACTTCAGAACAAAAAATTGAGCTCGCGAAACTTCAGTTGGCAAAATTAGAAAAAGAAATCGAACTTCAATTAGCTAAAAATAAAGCATTAAGTTTAAATCCTGCAACTAAAGTCGAAGAAAAAGATGTTCTTATGCCAGTGAGACACAATGTTTTCCTGTGGAACCTTCCGGATGTCGAAGAGGTGCCTTCACATGATGGAGAAACTGTTTAGTTCAGAAAAATTATGATATGTTTAATCTCTATATATTTGTCGTACAGTCCTTGTCTGTTCCGTTTTTTTTGTATGTTTCAGATTCTCCTCTGGTCTCCATGGAAATACCGCTGCGGACAGCGTACGGTCAGAATGGCCGTTGTGGCATGCAGCCAAAGCCAAGCAGTCTTCGCGCGCAGGCACAGCAAACCAAAACTAAAACTTTTGGACATTAGAGCAAAAAGAGCAGAGAGAGAGAAAAAAAACGCGAGAGGTGCGCGAGCAGGCGTTACCTTCTGAATATCATCGTCAAACTTATCTGTAAAAACTACCTTTTTAATTAATTTTTGTTTAATGTTAAAATAAAATAGAAGAAAGACCAACGTCTTGGACCCCTTGTTGTCTCCCATATATATATATATATATATATATATATATATATATATATATATATATGTTAGTGATAAAGCTAGTATATATTTAAACATTAATAACTTTATCAAGCAATATATTGGACATGGATATCCTGCTAACTTTCTTTATAATTACATTTCTAATAGTTCATAATGATATACAATTTGTATTAATAACTTATAGACAGTATGGTTTTTTTTAAACTAGCTATACAATTATTAAATAGATGATGTCACATGTTTAATAATTCAATAATATTTAAAAATTTCTAGGATTCATTTATATTTTACACTAATATTTATATCAATATATATGTATGATTTTTCAAAGTACATATATACACTGCTGGACAATTGCTAAGGACGGATAACACTATCATCCATAGCAACCACAAAATGAAAGGAAGCAAAATGTGGAAAATTAGAATAAGTGCGGGATATTAGTAAGAAGAAGTATGAGTATATGCAATTTTTTTTCCACGTCTGTTCATCACGTGATAGCGTTCATAAGAGCTTCAAAGGTTTTGACGCGTGTGGACAGTTGTTGTTTCTAGTCAAAGTTTTACAGGAAAGATTTAATAGACGAACTTAAAATTTTTGGCATGTCTTCCCGACATCACATAGATGATTTTATACGTGGCCGAATTATTGGAAAGATCGAAGAAGGGCGAAAAATAACAGATGTTGCCAGGGAGTTCAACATCGCTCACAGCGTTGTTTCATGGCTGTGGAAGTCATTTAAAACTACTGGAATGTGTAGTAGACGGCACGGGGGAGGTCGTGTTAGATGTACGACGCCTGCAGAAGACAGATATATCGTCCTATCAGCAAAAAGGAATAGGCACACCACAGCTCAGCAGGTGGCAAATCAGTTTCTTGCTGCCTCAGGATAGCAGATCTCCCAAAACACTGTTGCCAGACGTTTCAGGGGAGGAGGACTATACGCACGCAGACCTGTTGTGTGTGTCCCATTGACCAGACAGCACCGTACTGCCCGTTTGCAATGGTGTCGTGAGTATCAATCACAATTGGACTGAACAGAACTGGGCATGCGTACTATTCTCAGATGAGAGTAGGTTCAGTCTGTCATCGGATTGTAGACGCCAACTGATCTGGCTCGAGTGGTACTGCTTATCGTCCAGAAAATATCCAGGAAAAGGACCGATATCCGACATGCAGTATCATGGAGTGGGCCGGCATCATGATCAGTGGCCGCACGCGCCTACATGTGGTTGCGAATGGGACTATGACGGGCCAACGATACATTGATGAAGTTCTACTTCCTCATGTTCGTCTTTTCCGTGGTGCTGTCGGTGATAAATTTGTTTTTATGGACGACAACGCAACATATCATCGAACACTCGCTGTTCAGGATTGTCTAGACAGCGAGGGTATTCAACGTCTCGTACGGCCAGCGCGTTCTCCAGATTTAAACCCCATTGAAAATGTGTGGGATGCTTTGGGGAGGCAAGTTGCTGGTCGTCGAAACTATCTTCCGACAAACAAGAACACCCTCATCCGTGCACTCACAGAGGAATGGGATAAATTGCTTCAACAGCTGCTGGATAATGTTGTGCAAAGTATGGTACGACGTGTGGAATGCTGCATCACACTCCACGGTGGACATATCCCGTACTGATACCTTTCTTTAAGGTGCCTGCTGACTTTTAGATGCATTGTTCCATTTCTCCGTAAGCCGATCAAATGAACATTTTTTTTTCTTTCAGATGTTTCACAGCTTTTGTACTTTCCAGAACAATAAATATTCTTTATTCTAATGTCTGAACAGTGTGGCAACTATATTTTATCCTACTAGGCCTCATGTCTCGCTTAATGTTATGCTACATAGCAATTTGTGATCCGTCCTTAGGAATTGTCCAGCAGTGTATATATATATATATAAACTTTATATTATGCTATCATAATTTAAGTTTATGCGAATTTTTTTCCATCTCTTATATTTGGCGGGAAACATAACCAGTTGATACACTCCCGAAGTAAGTCTTACTATCTACGTTTTGCATCGAATTTAAATCTTTAATGTGAATACTAGTAGGCTATAACTTAATAATAATATTTTATTAGTTTTGTAATTTTATTATAATGTTTAAGGGGACTTGGCACCCTTTGAGCAAACTTCTTTATTTACGTATTTAAAAATTATATTTTAACATTTTATACAATGTTTCTATTCAAGAAAATGTTACCAGATGAAAATTTTCATATATTATTCACACAATTTTAAAAATTTAAATTTTTGAAGAAAATTGGGAAAATTTTAAAATCCTACTCCTTTTGTAAAAATTAATTTTTTGACCTGAAATTTTTTTATAATATTCTTATGGATGTTTTTAACAACTTTAGGGATCGATTTTCGAATAACTTCATTCGTTTTCGAGAAAAAAATAAAATGTTGATATACAGGCTAAAAATCAACGAAAAAGCCAACATATCTTATATTTTATTTTTTTTAAAAAAAAAGTATTTAGTTTATAGCAAAACGGATCCCTAATTTTATTACATGCTTTAGTTTTAACACGCAGGAAAAAAATTGAAGTGATTGGTAAATAATTGTCGAAGGAGTAGCATTTTGAATGCACTAAGGTTTCGAAAAACACAAACTGAGAAAAACCACTTTAAAGTTTATAATTCTGAAAAAATTATTATAAGCTTAATTAAACTTAAAATACCACTTTAAGATATTACTTATACGTTTTTCTTTAAAATAATTGCATTTTCATATGTTTTCAACCCACACATTTTTATAAATGATCAACTTTTAGAGAGTACTAATTGCACAAGAAAACTCAAGAAAAACTTTAAAATTTTTTTTTTCTGTCACGACAGAAATTTTAGCTGTTTTTCTTCTTATAATATTAAAGTATTACATTTGTAAGAAAAATATATCAGGAAGAAGAACTAAAATTATAAAATTATTAATATAAAATGCCTTAATTTAAAAATTTTACATGCACACATTTCCCAAGGAAGAAAAATTACATTATTGTATTGCCTCGGAAATATTCTGCTTTTAATACTACACATTCTTTTTTATAGTTATTATTTCTATTTATAAAATAGATTTTTTTATCATGAAGCTTTTTTTAGCTTTTTTTTCTAAAAAGGGGGTGTGGCTGAATTGCCTAATTCGTTTTCAAATGAAGTTTTATTCAACTTCTAACTGTCCGACATGCACAAGTGATATATCAATCGATAATAATGCAAACAATAAGATTAAATTAAAATAAAAAAACGATAGGTTTGTGATTTTTAGGGTACCAAGTCCCCTTAAATTACTCCAAATGTTAATCTTTCCTTTCCTCTTGGTACGTAGTATGACAAGCTACAGGTGAAGGTTGGCTAGCCCTAAAACTTGTTTAAACCTGCAATCTTGTTTCCTAAGGCCAGTAGTTTGTTATTGTACTACTGTGCATATTTCTTCCTATTTAGTATGGTTATCTTAGGTTCTAACTATATGTGTATTTTTTGTATTTTTATGTTTTGGATTGTATATATATTTATATGTATATGTTTATGTATATATATATACATATATGTATATAAACAGCTATTTAATAAAATGATATGTAATTTTCCTTTCTGATTTTCGTTGAATAAACTTAATTATGGTTTTCATCCTCTTTACTTTTTATATGAATTACGTATTTTACTTCAGTTTATTCTTCCTCCTCTAAAATAGTGAGGATTTACATTTTATACGTTATTTTTAAAGTATAAACTTCTTTAAAAAGTATTTCTAAATATATTTTTTCTTTAATAAGTTTTATTTCAGCCCAATATTTAGCCTAGTAAGATGATGATCGATATGTGTAACTTAAAACTATTAGTAACCTTGAAATCTTAGTCGTAAACTTAAACTTTTCCTTATGTACTATTGATTTATGTTATGGTAGTTAAACTAATACAACCCCGAATACAGAAACTATCAGATGAATTGAGATAAGCCTATTTTAAAAAGTCACCAATATATAAGGTTATCAATGCAGTGCAAATATTAGGAAATATAGTGGAATCTTCGTAAGGATTGGATATCATAGTACTAATATTTATTTGCCCAGAACCAGTAGACATTTTTATCTACGTTTATGTTATATCTATGCGTATTAGTATTATGCTTTATTTTTAATGTTATATTCATTTACATTACGCAGCCTAAGCAAAGCTGTATATATAAATATTAAGATATACCTACTTTGAATTCAACTTCAGGAATATATTTCACTGAAAGTATTAATGTATAAAATTAATACATTACGTATGTCTTCTTCTTTTAAATATCTAAAAGTGATTTGTTTTTTAACTTAGGTCATTTTTGGAAGTAACATAAGGATTCTTGGCGATGGGACTTAGTTAAGTAACGAAGTTTTCACGATAATGACAGCACATTCTCCTAACTTCTATATTACAGCAATATGAGAATTCTTTTTTCGCCCCGTTATATTTAACGGGAACCAACTTCTCTACATGGTGGATCGAATATCTGGAAAATACAACTTTATTAATTTTGAGTATTAAAAAGCATTTTATGCCTTAAAAACGTGACATGACACTAGCTTATTTATTTCACAAATGATGATTGGTTCATTTTAGGAGAACAGGGACATCGTATACTTTGAAAAAATTGATTTTTCAAATTCAGTTCTAAAAAATGGTGCTTATTTTTCTGAATCTAAAAATGTATAATACTTGTATGTTTGATGATAAAATAGCCCTAAAATATGAAAAATAAAAATGTAAACAAATGACCACGCCCTTTTTGACACACCCCTTTGAACTATAAATATGTAGTTTCCCCTGTGTTTGATCTGTATAAACGTTCTATATAGTGAACAAAATATCTTTTAGTATTTAATGTCTAATTTTTTAAAAAATAAATTTGTACGTGCAAAAAGAAAATTAAGATTTTCATAATTTTAAGGTTTTATGATTATTTTAAAGAAATTATGCAATTAATTCGTTAAAAAACTGGTTCGTTATGTTTGACATGGTGCTGTATATATGTGTGTAAATGTTTTTGTATATTCAAAGAATATTTTTGTAAGAAATGGTACCTATACATGAAAATATGTACTACAAGATCTCGAAAATTATGTTCATGTTAACTAAAACAAAAGGAAAAAAAACATATGAATTTAAAATTACTTTTGAAACTAATCAAGTGTATAATATGTTAAAATACTTTATTTTATAGTTTTTTTCACTTTTTCTCAAAAGTATATTTTTTTTTTTGCATTCAGGTACATTAAAAAAAACTATTGCACTATATGATTCCAGATTTTTATACTTCTATACAAGATGCATATGCATATAGTGAACCTATTTTTTTCTATTAAGATAGTGCTTAATTTTTTAAAAATAGTTTTATGCATAAAAAAAGCAGAAAAATAAAAAAAAAATTCAAATTTCAAAGTTTTATAATTTTTAAAAGAACTTCTACTAACATTTTACTAAAAAATAGGTTCACTGTATTGTATGTATTGTTTTATATATGTGTAAAAATATTTTGCATAAAAAAGGACACTCTTTTAAAAAATGGTACCTAAACACAAGTACATATTACGAGTTCTCAAAAATTATGTATTACTTAAATTAAGTAGTAAAAACAAAAATTTGGAGTAAAAGTTATTTTTGTAGTTCTACAGAATAATTAAATTATCTTTATTAAGAACGTAAAAATTCTAAGCTGTATTGGAAATTGTAAATTATATATGTCTCATAAACAAAGGGTCTTAATTTTGGCATTTTACTCTTTCGAGCATGTCCTGGTTCCTTTAATGCAGTGTTTCTCAAACTGTGGGGCGCGCCCCCTGGGGGGGGCGCGATACACCTACAAGGGGGGCGCGAGAATATCGAAAATAAAAGTTTCAAAAAAATTTATTTACTAGAATGAAGAAAAAACTAAAAAATTTCTGACATAATTAAAAATATACTCATTTACACGGAAATAATATATATATAATATTATCTGCGATTTTACATGATCAAAAATAAAAAGCTTTTACTTCAAAACCTCATTTTTTTAGCTATCTTTGATACTATAACCAAATAAAAAAACGTTTTATTCGATTTGCTGTAAACCCATGATGAGAAATTTTTTTATTACGTTTCCTTTTCAAAGCGAAAATGCTACTCTTTTAGAGGAAATACAAAATCCAGAGCCATAATAAAAAAACATTTTATGAAGATAAAAAGTTCATCACTGTTATATATTATTGCCATCAGCTGTAGGTAGCAGAATGTATTTGCTGCGGTTTGACCTTCGAGCTTACTTGTACGGTTAGTTACGTCCCTGCTCTTATGTATTTGTTTTTCATTTAGGGAAGTTTGAAGGATTACTAAGCCAAGCATAATGAAAACGTTTTACATAATTTTTTAGAACATCCATATCGTAATAAATACACTTTTTAATCCGGGAGCGGTCACGTCGAGCACACAGTGCACAAAATCGGTAATTCTGGCAAAATTGTTTAATTGTTACCAATGGCCCTGACACTATCCTCCTGTTTGACAATCTTAACGTGAACTAAAATATATTTGTCACATATCTCCCTCTTTTTGGGAGTGACAGACGTTTTTTTATGATCTTTAGGTACTTGTTTTGTCTGAGTTCCCGGTGTGATAACTTTTTTCCGAAATGTTTTCTGTGTCCTTGAAAGTAGGTGAGTATATTTTCTGTTTATGAAATTATTCACTGGAATTACGATATTTATTGTGTACTATAAAAATAATTATAAAAAAGGATTGTGGGGTGACTCAAATAACCCCGCTCGACCATTAGTATCGAGTGCGTGCCTGCTCCAGGGTTAAAACATGTTGAAGTATTTTTTTCACTTTAAATATTAAAAATAATACAATTATTCTTCATCGGAATTTTTTTTTATTGTTCATTATTCAACATCAATTCTAAATGCTAATTCTTTGAGACTTAAAATCACAGTTCGCTTAAAACTAATTATAATTTGAGCAATCATTTAAAAAAAATCATTTTACATTCTTGTAAACATGGTCGCACACTTGGCTTTATTCTCCTTACAATTAAGCGATTATATCAATAATGTTTAATTTTCTTATAAATGAACTCGGGCAAAGAGCGGGTCCTTCAGTGGGTACTTCCATGGGCTTGTCTTACAGAGCAAAGTTTTTCAAAGGAATGCTTATGATTAGAAATTGACCCTCTGAGATCTTTTTCTACATTTAGCTGATATCTTAGTTTTGTCTTCTAAGCAACCACCGCATTTTGCAATATGTTCCAATTTAAAAATTAGAGAAAGGAAAAATAACATAATAATTATCCTATCACTTAGTTTTTTTTTTTTTTTTTTTTACTCAAAAGTAAATTGTATGAAATTTAATACTCTTGTCATGAATTTGTACGGATTATAATAAAGATTGTTGCTTTAGCGTCAAAGTGCATTATTATTGCATTCAGTACGTTATTAATGTATAAGGGGGGCGCGATAAAAATTGTGATTGAAAAGGGGGGCGCCAGTAGTGAAAGTTTGAGAAGCACTGCTTTAATGGAATATGCAAACATTTACATTATATTGAAAAATCTTGAAGTCAGAATTTTAGTTACGACTGTATGACGAAGCACAAATAAGAAATGGTATAAATATCCCAAAGTAGAAAACTATTTTTTAATGTCATTTTTCTGTCTCACTGAAGCCTACTGTGTCTATCCAACTTTTCCATTAAGCTATTTTGGTATTTACTTACGTTTTTGTACTGATAACGTATCGACAATTTAAAAATATATATGTATAATACTTGTTTAATATATGCTGTAGATCTTTATACTTTTTAAGAATATTTGAAAATATGTTACTGAGAAATAAACAATGGACTAACTCTTGAAGAAGCATTCACAAAGAATTCGTAAGGAAAATAATCAATGTGAATATAAACATCTGCATATGTTCTTAAATATATCTCTTTCTTAAGTCACCTGTAGCATCAAATTCAATGAAGCTGAAGCTTCAAAGTATTTTAGGAGCATTGTTAGAGGTAATCCAGTTTTAATAATTCCATTATTTTTGTTCAAACGCAGAGAAAGTAATCCGTGAAAGATAAGGGATTACACTGTTATTATCTAGCTTCTATTCTTAAAAGATTCTATGTATTGAAGAGTTAAAAGTGTTTCATATAATTCAATAAACTACTGCATTTTTAAAATATACAGAGTTGAGGGAATAAGAAAATAAACCCTTCATCTTCAGAATTTATTGAAAAATCTACTTATCCATGGTTTTCCGTATGTAACACAAATAAGAATTGATCGATGATCGAAACATGAACTTTTCTTAAAACATGAACTTGTAACAAAATTACGAAATAAATCAGATATTGTAACGTATAATTCCTTATTCAGATAATAAATTAATCTTCTAATCCTTTTAATAATAGTCTGCATTCAATCTTTACTTTATTTTTAATATTATTCCTGGTTTCCAATTGCAAAGATAAGCCACCGACTTCATTCTTATTTGTAAATGCATTGGTTACGTTTCATTGATAACTATCTAAAACACTACATCATACATATGCTGATTTCAACTATGACTGGGAAATATAACTCAAAAACATTAAAGGTATGTATCAAGAACTTTAATGGATTCCATTTGTTAAGGGGAAAAAAGCCTTTTTCCAAAACAAAACTTGGGGACGCAAAGCAGATTTCATGTACAAAATTTCTGATTTTATTTTATTAAATTAAAAACATCTCATTGAATTAAATATTTTATCCCTAGATGTATAATTCTTAAATCCCGAAAAATTGAGTTTCATTGAATGAATTCCAATTTTTCTTGCTTGTATATGAAGCAATTCTTGTACCTTTTTAAAAACAAACATATAGGAATAAACTTCTATATTCCTTAAATTCAAAACTTTTGAGTTTCTGATTTATTTTCTCTTATTGTTCCAGCAATAGTTATTTTCATTTTCAAAAGTTCATTTAAAAGTGGATAGGATTTGTACAAGTTGTCTCCTTTAAAATTCCATTCTTCCCAAATGTTACTGTGCCAAATATACACTGGTGTGCAAAACTTAAGCAACAATGTAAAAATTAAGCAGATAACAATGAAATAGCAGAACAGGAGGTCTGGAGATGAGTACAGTGAACATGTAAGTCAGTAGAAACGTCATGCGTATGCAAATATCAGGAGCGAAATGTCAGAAGCGGCGTGAGCGTACCCAAAACGCGTGATGTCAACAGTAAAATAAAATGAAGGACGCAGACGCAATTCAACATATTCGCTGCAAGTGCCAGTGAGTCAGTTCGTAAAATATGGCTAGAAGAAATCATTTGGACGACTTCACTCGTGGAAGAATGATCGGAAGGCTGGAGGAGGAGCGTATCGTCACCAGTGTAGCTTCAGAGTTCGGAATCAACAAAAGTGTCATTTCGCGCGCTTGGAAAGCGTTCCAAACCACAGGTACAGCTGTTAGAAATGTTGGTGGTGGCCGCCCGAGGACGAGAACTGCAGGGGATTACCGATTTATCATCCTGCAGGCGAAAAGAGGCCGACGACAGTCAGCAAGCGCCATTGCTCAGCAACTCTCTAAAGCAACGGGGCGACAAGTGTCGCGGTGTACTGTAGCCAGACGCCTTCCCAAAGGGAGCGAATTCACCCGCCGTCCTGAACGCTGCCTCCCGTTGAAAGTTGACCACCGACGCCACCGTTTACAGTGGTGCAGAGAGCTCAAAAACTGGACAACTGTCAATGGAGTCGTGTCCTCTTTACGGATGAGAGTCGGTTCAGTGACAGAAGTGATTCTCAACGTGTTTTGATTTGGAGAGAGATCGGGACACGGTTTTATACCAGTAACATCAAGGAAAGACACCATTACGGTTATCCTGGAGTTCTTGTCTGTGGAGGCATTATGCTGAACGGGTGAACTGCGCTCCACATTTTCGATAGAGGATCTGTAATCGGGGATCGATATTGTGAGGAGGTACTTCTTCCCCATGTGCGTCTGTTCCGAGGTGCCATTGGCCCAGACTTCATTTTTATGGATGACAATGCACGGCCACATCGGACTCTTGCTGTTGAGCAGCGGCTGTAAAGTGAAGATAACACTCGAATGGATTGGCCATCGTACTCCCCAGATTTAAATCCCATCGAACATGTGTGTGATGCTTTGGGGAGACGTATTGCAGCACGCTTACATCGTCCGGAGAACACCCAACAACTTAAACAGATGCTGATTAAAGAATGGACACTCCTACTGCAAGAAATGTTGCACCAGCTGGCTCTGAGTATGCGGAGACGGTGCGAAGCAACCATTGTAGTGAGGAGAGGGCATATACCATATTAAGGAACATCTGCTTGTTGTTCTTCCTGTTGGATAGGCCATTATGAGTCACGAAACTATACGTTCAATAAAGCTTGTTTTTGTTTGATTCCATACCGTATGCATTGTATTCCTTTTCAACGCCGATGCTTTCGTCATCCTTTACGTACATAATACTCTCCCTCATTTCTGAATTTCATGTCTCTCAGATGATTTTTCATGAAGTTATGGTAATAAACCCACCTGTTGCTTAAGTTTTGCACACCAGTGTAAATCATTCATTTTTAATAGTGTCTCTATCTTCTAAATCTGGATCGATTTCAATAGAGGAATCATACTTGCTATTATGCCATTCATTATTTGATTCGTCCTCATTAGCACCGCAAAGGGACTTTATTGATCGGAAAATAGTACTGTAATATACGGTTGAATCTGTTTTTGTGTGGTAGATAGGGACCACATAAAAATAAATGTACAGACAAATATTCAAATATTTCATAAATTCTTACATATAACAAACTAATTCGTGAAAATAGTACAAATTTTTTTTATGCGTTGGCTAGGGACCACATAAAAAAAGTCGCATTTATAAGAAATGCCAATTATTTACGAAATTTATGTAAGAGTACTTAGATAACCAAATAAGTAATTGCATATTACACATGGATACATTTTAAAACATATAGTTTTTCATTGTATACACAGATAAGTTTTCAAAATGCACATACATAATTCATCACAAATCATCGAAATCCAAAGCCATGTAATGAATAAATTCAAAATCACTTAAGTCACTTAAAGGTATAATTTCAATTGATTTATTTTTTTGGCAACATGAAATAAATGATAATTTTTTGTGACGAAGGTCGGGTGGTCGGTTGCTTGTAAATGTCACGATATCCAGATATACGTGATTTAAGCTCTTTTTGGAATTTTATACTAATTTCTTAATTGGTATCCATTTTAAGAAAATGCTTTTCCAATTTGTTGGAATGCTAGGTCTCTCTGCATATTTTTATCCGCTCTCAAAGAATACGGATCTTCTTGTCCGTTTTAAAAACCCATCAAATTATTGATAATCTCACTGCCATTGAAAGTTTAGCCTTCAATCAAGCGCGGGCCTCTGGAGCGTAGAGAGAAAACAACTGAATGCGCATTGCCTAGAGACTGTTTTTAACAAATAAATATAGCGTATTGAAGTGTCTATATTACTGTGGCTTAATATAAACCCCCGTATCACGGGGAGGGGTGCTCGACTCTAGTGTCCCAAGGCCTGACCAACACTAAATACTTATTTACACAATTTATAAAATATTAATGGCAAAACCTGATTTTCAGGGTGGGTCCTAACATTCTTCAATACACCACTGGTAAATAGATATAAAGCATTACAGGGGGCGCCAAAAGCCATTAAGTCCTGCCACGAGGTGAGATAGGACTCTAGGGGCCCAAGGCCTGACTAACACTAAATATGTATTTACACAATTTATAAGATATTAAAGGTGATACCTGACTTTCAAGGGAAAATGATGCCCTAACATTATCCGTTACGTCACTTATAAATAGACAGAAAACTGTACAGTGGTGCCAAAGCCATTGAAATTCATACATCGCATAAAAAAGCACCGCACAAAAAAAAAAAAAAATCAAATAAAAAAAGACCTCACAAAAACCGGTGCTACTGTATGTATTAAGTACTGTATCTCAGTGCTTCTCAAACTTTAAATACTTGTGACCCAATATTCAATTACAATTTTCCTCGCACCCCCCTCCCTCCGTACAATAACGATGCATTGAATTCAATAATACGAGGGTTTGACGCTAAAGCTACAATATGACATTAACCTCTTCGCCACCGGCGTATATAAACTTTTCGCTCAGCCAGTGCTTAAATTTCCTCGGGCGTATATATACGTCTTTCCTAAATATGTCCATTACTATCCATAAAATTATTCCGAAGACTTTAAAGTACAATAAAATGACCTTAGCATTGTTTGAGAAGGATTTTCTTATATATAAATTATATATATATATATATATATATGTATATGTATATGTATATATATATATATTTTATTTATATATTATCCTTCTCCCTCCCGCAAAATATACCACATATGCGTGCATACGTGCAGAACCGTGGCATTGGGGAGTGAATGGCATAACTTTTAATCTGCAGTTAAGCGATTAATTATAAGCCGTACAAATGATCCAGATAAGTGTTGATTTTCGCATAGCACTTTATATATGACCAACTGATGTGGTCATTGGTAATTATTAAACTTGTTCTTAACTTATTATTGTTAAGATAATTATAAAGTTCATTGAGCAGTACTGATACATTTATAAGTGTATTATATGTATGCAGATGTTTTTTTTTTTCTCATTAGGACAGAATAATAATTTTATGACAGAATAATAGTAATAATTTTTTTGAAATAATCTTTTGATTTCGACTTTTCATTATGCTCGCGCCCCCTCCTAGAGTTATCATACCCCCGTAGTGAGGCGCTCCCTACAGTTTGAGAACCATTGCTGTATCTATTAAATTACCTAAGTGTCACATCTCTTTATCATAACTACAGGAATACACAAATGCATAAGGAATATTTTAAGGCGTGGTCATTCATTCGGAACTGTAACGGCGATTCAGTCTCACTGTACGGCATTCCTGAAGAGGCAGTATCCGAAAATATATATTTAGAATTCGCCTACAAGCTAAGGCCATTCGAAGGATATGCTCTTAAAGTCAGCTAGGCTAGAAACTATCACAATTCTCCAAAAAAAGTTTTAGAAGGAGATTTGAAAAAGCTTATGCCGTGGGTATGGATATACTTTGCGTGAGAATAGCCAGGTTAAATTTAAAAAAAAACATTCAAGCAGCACTTTGAAAATAGTAAACACTAAAAATATACTTTAAAACTCGAATGACATGTATCATGTTGAAATTTTTTTTTGAGTTTTGTACTTTATTTATGTAAATATTTTTATTTTTTCCTCTAAATGTTTCAAACAATATTATCGAAGTTAATAACAGCTTATTTCTAAAAATACCACTCAATATTTAAAAAAAAACCAATTTAATATGTTATCATTTATTACAAGTTATTTTTTGATGGCAGAACAAAAATTTAAAGCATTGACTTTTTTGGAACACTATTAATAAAATTTATATATTCTTAAAATCTATACATTTAAAATACATTTTAAGTACATTTAAATATGTACATCTGACGCCCATCCAGTATTGTGGTTAGTGACGCTGACTGCTGTGCCGTTAGGACTGAGTTGGAATCCCGGAAAAGACATGGATCTTTGTAAATGTATAGTTCCTTCGCGGCATAGGGGTACTTTAAATAGCCGTTGAACCGCATGTCCTCTCGTGAGGTTCGTGGGAGGGGAAGAGAGGTGGAACGCTCATGGTCACTTCCAGGGTGTGCTCCCCATAAATTGGGGTGAAACCAAGCTAAATCGTTATGTGACCTGTATGGTGCTCAAAGCTACAACAAACAACATTTGTCACTTAGCCCTTTGGCATGATGAATTTCGTGGGCCTTGATCTGGCATTTGCCAATCAGATGACATTAGTAACAACAGCAAACATATACATCTAAGCCTCACCTAAAAAACTTTTCAAACTGTTTGCATGCATAACAAGCACTCTTACAATTACATGTTCTAGTAGTTACATCTTAAAGCCTATCACAAATAAAAAGTAGGTGATTATAACATACTTATTTTAAATTGATATGATATATGAATTAAATACTGTAGCTTTTACATGACTTGCGTTCCTTAATGACTATAATCTGTGATAGAAACGGTGTATCTTTTCTATAATCTAAATTAAACCTCTCTATAGTAGAATATCAACATTATTCATGTCCCCATTGTGTTAACATTTTTTGATAAAAAGTTCTTGAGAAAATTATTTTGAAAATGATTTAGATATTAGACTTTGTTAAGAAAAAAAACCGAAAGAGTAAATGTTGGAGGAAACTTAGCTCAAACTGTGTTCCTGAATCTGTTTTCAAAAAATGACAAGTAATAACTTCAGAACCAGAAGTGTTCTATGAAGACTGTCAACCAGTTCAAACATATTGCTATATATGGTCATATAAATGGCTCATGTTTAAAGGATAAAGAACAACCAAAACGATTTTCGGGTTATCTGGGAAAGTAGAGAACTAATAATTCTATAAAATGTTTCGATCTAGTGCAGAATATGTTTGCAGATTCTTGAAGAGTTCGATGGTTCTTTGAAAATTTGGATAAATGTGAAAAATTATATTTTTCAATCGCTTTATCGGCTTAGATCATTTGTATTGACTTAAAGTTTGCATTCTAAGGGACGAGTAATATGCATGTCTTTTTAAAAGTAAGGGGAGAAATATGAAAATAATATATCTGTAATAAATATTATGTAATTTTTACCTTGAACCTGCTTTTTTCTAAAATATTAGCTTTTGATGTATAATATTTAGTAGAATTATAAAATGTATCATACTTCATACTTTTTAAACCTTACTTAATTTTAGTATTATATATCTTTTTTATTTGAAAATATTTAAAAAGTATTAAAATTAAAAAAATTAATGCAATTCTTTTATTTTTTTAAGATATAATTTATTATTATATTTGTGCATAAATATAGCTACAGTTTAGTAACGATACATTTAACTTTATAAATAAACTTATTTATAGTGATTAGAGGTACTATTAAGAAGATGCCATTCTGTACATAAAACAATATTTCTTATAGATTTTTTTTTATTTTCATATGCTTATAATTTTTAAAATTATGATTATATTTTAAACATTTTACAATTTTTGAAGCAACATTCTTTTATAAATAATGTGTAAAATATTTTAATTATTTAATTTTAATTTCAAATAATTACATCTATTTGAAAATTCTTTATAGTTTGAGCCCTCGAGACAAAGTTAACACCCTTGAGACCCCTTTTAACGGACTAAAGTACAAGGTAAAATTACTTGATTTAATTGAAAAAAATAATGCCATATAGTTTTAAATAATCTTGTACGTGAAATTCTTGTACCTATTTTCAAATATTTGATAACGACATTTACATTTAAATAAAAAAATACTTTTTCTCATTAAGATAACGTTGCAGATTTATAATTTTTGTAATTTCTGTCATAATTATTGAAATTTTTTTTTCTCTTTTAACACTTTGTGACGGGCTCTGCGTTTTCTACAAAAAACTCACCTTGGGTTCTTTTAGGCCGAAAAAGGCAAATTCTTTCCACCCAAATCCAGAAGCGAAGAGTGAATATGCAAATTGTAAACTATTTAAATAGCAGTAGTTTAAGGTATCCGACTACGTTGAAAACGTCAATTTTGGCGAAAAGTTCGATTATTTGGCTAAATATTAAAATTCAAACGATTTGCTTTCCAAAACTGTTCTTGCTTTGTTAGTACGATAATTAGAAAAAAGTTACAGCATTTTTAAAACAAGTCATATTCATCAAAAACAACCGGAAGCTGCGATTTCGAAATCGGAAGTCGTATTCTGTATTCATATTTTGTGTATTTTTATGTAACTTTTCATCTGAAATTGAATAATTTTACTTGCAGAATGATCTATCTTTTAGCTCCATTGTTTTAGTATTGAATTTTGTTTTGAAGAAGTGGCAGCGATCATTCTGATTTCATTTGAAAGTATTGCTTGTTTACGTTTTTGCTGTGGCTTTTCTTGAATAATTTTGCTAAAATTCTTTCTATTTTTCTCACGTAATTTAACATTTAAAGTATTTTAATATTACGTAAAATAATCTCGTTATTATTTGATATGGGAAATCGCAAGAATAAATCTCGGTCACAAACGCGAAAATTTATTGGGAATCTTTTTGCAGAACGTACCAAGCCATTAGATGTACCAACAGTAAGTGAGCAGAAGTTGAAGACCACATCTGTCTCTTTTGAAAATATTCTATCTAAAGATGATAAAATGTCGGGGAATCGAATCTTTGATGTGGAAATTCTACGTACTGTATTCAATTGTTTGTGTTGTCCCTCCTGTTTGTCAGTGAATCTTCAGTTGACAGAAGATTCACAATCTTTGGATTATCTTCAGGTATGACTTTGAAGTGCAAAAATTGTATGTTTGTGTATGCTTTTCAAAGTACAAGAAAAGCAAATAAAATGAACGACATAAATTTGCAGTTTTTGTGGGGAATGAGTATAATTGGAAAAGGCCATTCATCTTCGAAGAAACTGTGTGCCAGTTTGAACATTCCTTCACTGTCAAAAGCTGTATACAGATCTTGTGAAAAAAAATTATTGAATGTTGCTTCTGTGGTATCAAAGAATGCTATGATTGAAGCTGCTGATGAAGTTAGAAAACTGAAAAACACTTCAGATGTTGCGGAATGTGGAGTTTCAGTCGATGGTACATGGCAAAGACGGGGACATTCATCGTTAAATGGTTGTGTCGCTGTTCTTTCAATTGACACAGGCAAAGTCCTGGATTTAGAAGTGATGTCGAAATGGTGCAGAAACTGTAACACATCAAAGAGTTCAGAAAAAGTAAACATATAAAGAAACACCAATGCTCGTGCAATCATCAGGGATCAGCTGGAAGCATGGAGCCTGTCGGAGCATATAGACTATTTGAGCGTTCCCGTGAAACCAGGAAACTTCAATATGTAGAATTTTATGGTGACGGCGACTCAAAAAGTCATTTAGCTGTTAAAGATATCTATGGAATAGATAGCGTAAGAAAATATGAGTGTATAGGGCACATTCAAAAGAGAGTGGGCAGCAAACTGAGAATTATAAAAACTAAGGAAAAATGACTTGGAGGTAAGGGTAAACTTTCTGACTCATTTATAGACAAAATTCAGAATTATTATGGTATTGCTATTAGGAGCAACATTGGTAATTTGAAGAAATGCAAAGGGCTGTGATTGCAGCCTTTTATCATTGTTGTTCCGGTAAAAGCAATCCCATGCATGGCCAGTGTCCATTGGGCTCCGAGAGCTGGTGTGCCTACCAGCGAGCACAATCTGCTGGCAAAGTGTTTTACGACAAAAATGCTGGTCTTTCCAAGAATATTATTAACAAAATTAAGCCGACATATCTTCAGCTATGTGATCAAAATCTTTTGAGGAAATGCCTTCACGGGAAGACTCAGAATGCAAATGAGGCATTCAACGGATGTCTGTGGAACGTAGTTCCAAAAGAAATATTTGTAGAACTTCAAACATTTTCTCTGGGATCTTATATAGCTGTAATAACCTTTAACAAAGGTTTTAAAGGGCTATTGTCTGTATTAGAAGCCCTAGATATAAAAATTGGGTCTTACACTTTACGAGGTTATGCAGCCATTGATCAAACTTGTATCGAGGACTCAAAACGAAACTCTTTGCCCAGTGCAAAAGTTACAAGAAAAAAAATTCGAGCTATTAAAAAGAGAAAAGTTGTTAATACTAAAAAACATGAAGGTGTAACATATAAATCTGGAGCATTTTAGGTAATATTATTTATTTTTGTAATAGTTATGTCTTTTTAAATTCTTTAAATGTGTTTTTCTCAAAACTGTTTTTATGATAAAATGTCGTAACTTCAAACATGATATCTTAAAATCTAATAAAGGTACATAAGTGAAACTTTGTACAAGTGTTTTTGAATACATATTCTAGAGAATGACCTATGAACTTAGTAAAATAATAATAATTAGTATTATTATTGCTCATGTTTTTATTAAGAAACAGAAAAAATTTGTCGAAAAGTGATATTAGTAAGTTCGATTCATGATAACTTTTGACTCAAGTTAACAAACTTAAATGTAATAGGTCTTTCTCGAGTAAGATGGTCAAGAAGTAAACTGCAATGAAAAACTTTGAAATATGTAGATTTTTTACGAAGTAGGAGTGTTTGAAAAATATTAAAATTTTATTAAAATTTCTGTAAAATTTTTAAATTTATTAAAAAGTGTGTTCCGTTATTTAATTTTAACTGAAATTTTGTATGTTATTAAGAAAAATGAATCTTATAATGCAACAAGATTTTTACATTTTGCAGTTTTTCAAAAAAAGTTCTCCGAACGTAGTCGGATACCTTAACGTAAGAGTCTGACCTATTAGATTGTGATTATGCTAGTCTAGGTTTAAGAGCTAGAACTGAAGGAAGAGAAGAAAACCGTCATTGAGTGTGAAGCTCTATCCGTTACAGAGCAATCAAAATCAAGGTGTATATTATTCCACGCGAGATAAACAAAAGATATTTAGGATTCGAAAGGATTGTGGTTAAACAAAAGATTAAGGTAGGATAATTCTGTTTTCTATTAGGATTGTGTATAAGTTATGAATAGGCGGGAAGAAAGTGATTAAAGTCACGCATATTTGGTAATACGTATTGTGTATTTTCTCACCTCAGATCCGCTAAGTTATAATATAAATATTATTATTGTTAGTGTTTAATTTAAGATCTTAATAAAGGCATTTTAAGATCGTGGCAGCGCCTGGTTCTTCATTCTCTCCCACACCTCTAAATCACGAAGATAACTTTGGAATAAGGTATTATCCACGGGTGAATACTTCACAACTTACCTTATTTATAAATTTTTGTCACTTTTCTATATAAAAATACAATTTTATCCCTTTTATAAATACAGAAATAAGAAACCTTTCGGAAAATTTTAATTTTTACTACAATCAAAGTAAAAAAAAAATGACATCAAACGAGAATAAATTCAGATATCGTCAACGGGTAAAATATCAGCATCGCTTCTAACCTCAAAAGCTTGCTAAATAATTAGTGTGATTCAAATCCACACTTTCGAATTTCTCTTTCCACATTCAGTTTTAATGACCCTGTATTTCAATACCTGCAAATACCCCTTCGTCATTTCGATTGAGAGTAATTTATGATCTATTTGGTTGTCAAAACAACAATTGATATCACTTAGCCGAAAGCAATTACTCCAAACTTTGCTGTCTAAGCACATCATAATTCTTTGAAATACATGTTTTACGATGCTAATAACCCGGTTACTAATAACTCTGAATCTCTGAATGAAGTTAATGTTTCGAGATCGTCGAACGAAACTCTAATTATGATTTTTGAAACGGTTTATGATTGCAGTGAATCAAGATAATGCGTTGACATACAATGGACAAACACTCATACACAATTTGGAAAACAAAGTGAAGTGTCAGCAAAAGGAATTATAATCCGTAAAATGTTTGCTCCAATAGGATGATTGTGTGAACTTCGGAAGCGCAATTTTGAGGAGAAATGTGACTGAGTTAAATATGATTATTTAAAGTAATTACCACTAATTACAGAGCGAATAATTTAGGATTGTTTTCGTTTTACTATAGCACGCGCATAGATGAAAGGATCTTTTAGATGTGGTTTTATATGGTTGCTTTCAAGTATTTAAATTACTATTATTCGTTAATAATGTGCAAACTTTAAAAATACCTGTATCATCTTCTATAAAATTCAGTAATGTTATAATTCAAATGCAGTTAAAACTTATTTATTTTATGAAGTGTATAATGTAATTGTTTCACATCTAAAATATGTTACTTAATAATAATAATCATCTTTAAAAAATTGTTTTTAATAATTATAGTACGTATTTTTTTAAAATTTTCTATTTTTTTTCGGTTTATTTTTACTGACTAGTTGCAAATTTTTTATTATGATTTTAAAGTGTTAAGTGCATTCAACTCATCCACGTATGGTGTAGAAGGTAAAGAAAGTTTCCTACTAAAAGTATGTGTAAAAATACATTACATCTGTTCAAAAAAGATGATTAGAAATTTACTTGTACAAAGATCCCAAATTATAGAATTTTTTACTTTTTGTATCGTTTTAAATAAAATTTATCTTACTATTATGTTAAATCAAAGAAAAAGGCTTAAAAACAATAATTTTTATATCAATAGAATGTGAATTGGGGAACACAACAATGAAAATTTTATTCAATATACATACATATATTCACGCACACACATATACAGTCGGACTTCTGTATAACGAAGTCACTAAATCCCGAAAAAGTTTGTTACATGGAAAATTCGTTATATGGAGGTTAATCTTTTAATATACTTTATAAACCACATAAAGCAAATTTTAAATTCATAAAAACACTGTAGATAAACCTCTAAACGCTACCTCTAAGCAAACAGAGCCGACTGTTCGACAAATATAAGTTTAGTAAACACGATATGTTATACACTAAGTAAAAAGACAATTGATTCCATCTAATAGCCTATAAAAGAGTTCATTACAAATAATACTATCATACCCTCTTAAATATTTTTTCTGGAAATAAATCGTTAGATCTTCAAAAAATTTCTTTTTAGAACAAAACAAAGTTATACCCATTCAGTATTAATGGTAAAAGAATGAGAGCAATGAGAGAATGCGCATTATTAAGAAGAAAATTTTCTGAAGAATGTATTTTTTTTTTAGAGAAAGACCGGAAAAAGCCGCAACTTTTCAAAAAGGTATAATTTTTAGGAACAATATATATTCTTCGTAGGATAGATTTGGTCACGATACGAAAATGTATCACGCTATATTCTCAGGAAGCAAGAAAGGAACCGAAAAGGAATTTCGATCATGCTTGCCTTTCTTTTGTTTATGCTGTGAGATTTTATCGCTTAAAATTTCAGACTAGAATAAAAAAGCAAAATTGTCACAACGATCACTATCCATTTCTGAACTTTTAAAAATATTGCACAAGAAGATTTTTTTGCAGCACAATAGATCATTATAATATTTATGTTAATATTCGGAATTTTACAAACGAAATACAAGAAGTTAGGTAAAAATAAACTGACAATTAGGAAGCACATCTACTGTTACATATAATACTATTTATATCGCTGAAATTTATTAAGAAATTATACAACTTTACTGATCCATTCTTTCCTTATAAGGATTTTACTTATACATGGTGTCTCCAAATGCCGTGTACAAACTTGAAAGGATGTGGGAGGGTAGGGAAGGGATCATATAGGAAATTAACTTATAATTACATATCCCTAAATTACATAGGGAAGCTTGGGTGGAAAGCGATATTGGGTGCTGTAATTGAGCTCTCAGGGTTGGCACATGTGGTTTCCTTATTTCAGACATGGACAGTGTGAGATGAATATGAATTGATATACGAACACCGAGTTGCTAGATATCCACTTTAATTTCGGCTCTTCCAAACTGAATTGACGTGTTGCGGTTCGATTGCATGGGGAAAGAAGTCCATCGAGGTTCCAACCTAATCATCAAACGTTCGCTTAGGTGCATCAGAACCTGGTGGGACATGAATCTTTCAGTCACGATTGACGACACGCACGTCAATCTGACATGAATCTGGGGCATGGATATTTTCAAATATGTGCACTAATTCATGTCGCGTCAATGTTTAGCGTACATCCATGCCAATGACCGTAAATTCAAACGTCTCATGTGATAATTTAATACAATACATTTAATTTATTAGGGTTTTTGGTTTCTGTAATAAAGAGTTTTACACTTCACTCTGTATTTTGGACTTACTGGCTTTTTGTCTCTATATCTCGTTAAAGTTACGTTTGCACCCGTTTTTTCCTAAATAGCTATGGCTTCTCAGGATATTCTCTACCTTCAATACAAGTTTGTACATGACATTCGGGGACACCTTGTATATTTGTTGAATCTACCTTTTTTGTTCTCTCACCACAAAAAGTAAATAAGAATAGCTATTTAAGACACTTCAGTAAATGAAAATCCCATTTTCAATTACTGAAGAATCAGATAATTGCCATGAATAAAAAAATCCTTTTTATTTGAAATAAAAAATAGATGTCTAGAATAATAGAAATGAGGAAAGAAACATAAAAGAGTGGATATAATTTTTGAAATTGCTGCGAAAAGATATAGCGTTAAAAATTAAAAGAAAATATATTAAAAATATATATATATATATATATATATATATACCGGGTGGGCAAAAAGTCCGTAAAAACTTTAAAAATTCATAAAAATCCGGAGAAATGAACGAAAAAAAAAAAACTGTTTGCGGGATCAGCATTAGTATGTCACGGGATTTTTTTTAAGCTGGAAAAAAAATAATTCGAAAATCATCCGGTATGTGGCGCTGTTACAAGCGTCTGTGGTGGAAATATGCAAATTAGACGGCTATAAAAACCTTTGCTGTCAATGAATCCACATTCATTCCACCATTGCAAACAGTGAATGTGAACAAGAATGCTCAATGCACCGGATAAAGCTTTGTTGGTGAAGTTATTTTACATGAACGAGGAATCAGCGACCATTGCCTTGCGTAAATTTCGAGTTCAGAAAAATGTGAAGAGTGGAAAAGGCCCTTTAACACCTGCAGGTCTCTTAAAGCTTGTTAAACGTTTTGAGGAAACTGGAAAGTTGGAGGATCGAGCACGAGCCGGACGACCATGCTTAAAAGAAACACGTGCACCCTGCATTGCTGTCGAAATGGAAGCGATTGCGTCCGAAGCAGCTTCAGGGACCAGCAGTGCTCGTGAAGCTGCTAGACGATTGGGCTTACCACCATCATCTGTCCGCAATATTCTGTACCCATACAAATTGCAATCATGCCATGAACTTTTGCCAGCAGATACCGCACAGAGGGAAGCATTTGCGAAGTGGGCCTTCTCTAAAATGGAACAGGATACCACCTGGGTTTTTAACATCTTGTGGACAGATGAAGCTCATTTCTCGCTTCATGGTGACGTTAATAACCATAACTGTCGCATTTGGGCGACCTCTAATCCACACGAGTATACACAGAAGCCATTGCATTCCCCAAAAGTTGCAGCATGGTGTGGTTTCACGGGTTCATTTATCATAGGACCCTTCTTCTTTGAAACGCAGTGCACAGTAAATGGATGGATAACGGAAACGGTAAATGCTCAGCGTTATCTAACGCTTCTGCGGGAGACTGTCATGCCATGTTTAATTCAACGAGGTCAGATTTCGAATGTCGCGTTCATGCAAGATGGAGCAACCAGTCACACTGCTAACCCGGTTAAGGCATTCCTGATACAGACGTTCGGGGAAGACAGAGTCGTTAGCAAGCACTGCAGGTACCTATGGCCTCCTCGGTCTCCAGATTTAACACCGGCAGACTTCTAGCTGTGGGGATATTTGAAATCTAGCGTGTATCTATCCGGTCCATCAAGTCTGTCGGAACTGAAAGATGCGATCCACAGAGAAGTATTCTCCATACATCCGGACATGTTGCACTCTGCCGTTGCTGGATTTGTCACTCGTCTGGAATGTCTTCTCCCCTGTGGTGGTGGTCATGTGGAACATATTCTGGTGTAATAAAGTTGTGAAAGTTTTCTGTTCATTATTTATGCATTGTTTTTTTGATTTGCGTACATCAGCGCCACCTACCGGATGATTTTCGAATTATTTTTTCCTAGCTTAAAAAAAATCCCGTGACATACTAATGCTGATCCCGCAAACAGTTTTTTTTTCATTCATTTCTCCGGATTTTATGAATTTTTAAAGTTTTACGGACTTTTTGCCCACCCTGTATATATATATATATATATATATATATATATATAATATATAATATATGTATAAATTTATAAAATATCCAAGTGCAACCTCGGACATAGGAGCGATAAGTGTGGTTAAACTAGTTTGATTGCACCAATCTTCACCCTATTGCAACATGATAAGTAATAATCTGGAAATTTTCAATCCTCAAAAATTTAAAATTTAAAATTTAAAAAAGTTAATACCAAAAAAGTTAAGGTATTCGCCATCGCATTCTGAAAGATATTATAACATAAAACCGTTAAAATTCTAAAACAACTTAATGCATTGTATAACTGAACCATCAAACACCAAAGATGATGCACTTATGTTTAATAAATCGCATAGAAAGAAAAAAAAATCTAAAAAACCCAAAAGTTCAAATTAGCAACCCAGTACATTCACAAATGAAATACCTCAAAACAACAACACATATTGCATAAATCATCAAAAATTCACTCAGCAGCATTATAAAAATAGTGTTCGACTCGTGAATAATGTTTCATTTCTCCTACAATGATCACCACTCCTATATTGCTCACAACTCCAAGTAATGTCATGTTAATCGAAATTTTTCATATTGTCGCATTAGAGTTTAAATGTTTGACATTGGAAGCAAACCAGAATACATTCAAAAATTTTTTTTTGATTGGTCAAAAGAATTTTAGAATATAATCTTGTAAATGTTGGTCTAAGTGTGTACCAAAATATAACCTGCGTGTGAAATGCACATCTTATTCACAGCTGGACCACTAGCAAGCTGCCTTTGTGCACCTAATGTTGTGTAGTGGATTTGTGCATTTCCTAAAGCCTATCATATGACCCTTCACAAATTGCTGATTTTATGATCTTAAAAAGATTTTTAAGACATATTTTTCCTTTATCTATGCATGTTCTCACAAGAAATTGATGGGATAATCACTGTATGCAATTAAATATAAATTCCTGGATGTTCTTGAGCTTATCAATATTATGTGTAGTTAAATTATTATTTATCATCAAAATATTCAAAATTATATTTCTAAATATAGATGCATGTAAACAACAGTTGAAGTTAAGTATATTTGTAAAATTTAAATTAAATGTTTCATTTTATCATATACATTGCTATATAATCTTTTGTCAATAATACTTAAATCTAAATTTAAAAATTTAACTTTGCTCGAGTTTATATTTGTCTGTATCAATTTTAGGTATTCTGGATAAAAAGCAATGCTAGTTTAAAATTCCTTGTCGCGACCTATATGAAGTAAATCATATATGTATCTTAATAAGAGGCAAGATGGTTCATTTCTTTAATTTGCTCCATAATGGTGTAAATACAAGTTAGCTAACATATTTCTAGAAGGGCCACCCTGTGGCATGCCCTTGATTTGTTCGTGTAAAGTTTGTTATAAACAATAATGAAGTTCTCCTGTATTACATATTTAATAGATGTATTAAACTTTTCAAAACCAATATAACTATTCAAACCATAATCATTTCACGCATATATATATATATATATATATATATATATATATATATATATATATATATATAAATAACAAAGAGTGAAATGATTATAGAATAACCACGTTTGCGTTTAAATCAAAATGGAGTTATAAGAATTTTCTCAGTGATCTTAATATTTTGTTGACAGTTAATTAGAAGAAAATAATTCGTAAATGTAAGCCGTTCTCTACTGGAGGTGTTAATGTAGTAAAATTAGAAAAAAATAAGAGAAACATGTATTCCGCATTTTCTTAATATACTCACATGCATAAGTCATTCTTTCAAAAATCTATTTTATTCATCGAATGTTAGATTTCTGTACTTGTAATAATAATTCCTTTATATACTAATTAAATGTAAATAGATTTTGTAGCATATATTATTATATTTGGGACTATGCTTCGTTTCTGACATATGTAGCCTATTAATTGTTATATAGTGTAGAATATGAACTAACTATACAAAATAATAAATCATATAGATATAACCTGGTTTGTACATTATGTATATTGTAATTATATATACATTTTGTTAATTCATATTAATTGTTTAATTTAAGATAACGATTCATTAGGTTATCTTCTATTGTCACATAGAAGCGATTTTCACTATGTCTTACAGTGCTTCAATTCGAACACTATGTAACATTATACTGTTACACAACTATTATGTTTTGTATGAAATAATTACTCATACTGGAAACAGCTTTTTAATATCTAGTGTTCGACAGCTGCAAAGCAGTATTTATTAGGTAAAAAGTCATTTTCTGGTGATTAAGCTTCGAAACTAGTAAAACAATAAACGTTTTTCTGATGTTAATCTGAACACAACTACATTCCAGATGCCTTTTACATAATTGTTTTCACTATTTATATAGATGTAAAGGGCTAACTTTATAAGATATTTACAAATTGCAACAATAAAATTATTTTTAGAAGGTTCATCTCCTACTCTAATACAAGTTACGCCATTGAATTACGGAATTGGTGGAAATTGCAGAAATGTTTGAAATTAATTTATTACCATTACGCGCGAATAACAAGTCTATATATATCTCTCTCTCAAAACTTTCAATACATTATTCACCAAATGAATCCAAATGTGAATCACAAACTGTTTTAAGAAAATTACTCGATGTAACAAAATAAGTGTATTAAATGGAATCCACTGATGGATTAAAATATCCCATATAATATTTGTATATGTTATTAAATTATTTTATTCCTTATAAAACTTAAGTTTGGACATTTTACACCCATGAACTTGGATCCAATTAAAATCAAAACTATATGCTATTAAACCGTCTTTGCAGACGTCTGTTCCCTGTAACCCATCAAGTGCTTACATTGAATCGCGTCGTCTGCCATTGATTATGATTAATCTCAGAAGAAAATAATCAATTTTTAAAGAAATAATTCTGATGCATACGAACATTACATAAATTATGTATCACTTTGGGGAGTAAGATTTTCAAATATTTTTTTTTCACAACAGAAAAGCTCATACGGAAATTTTATACACACACTCTCAAAAAAACATTTTTTTAAATGAAGAACTTATTCATATCTTATAATAAACTGCTTTGGCTGGAGATAAAGAAACTCTATTCACAACCACTAAGTGATTGAAATAGAATCTAGTGATGTCTCCAAATTATAATTTATTTTTACTATTTTTAAATTTGTGCCACAACAGTTTTTTTTAATTTTATTATCAAATAAAAATTTCCTTAGAACAACAAATATTTTGGAAATTTATCATCACAAAACTGAACCATGCATTCAAATTTTGGATGAAATGTGCTAAAATCTATGAAAGATTTCTTCAAATAGCTTGTTTAAACAATTTGAAATCGCTTTCCTCGAATCCCTTTCCGTCAGCCGAATCCATTCCTATCAAGCAGAAATGCTTACGGATGGTGATCACTTTCGTCATATTAAAATACCTGGAAGACAAAAGTTTCCAATTATCTTTTATTTAAGAAGAAACAATGCAACATTAATCATTTCATTGTACCATGACATAAATTTACATGTCAGACATCAGTTGTTGCAAACTTGTGCTAAAAAAAATATTGGATTATTCAAGCAAGGGATGAAATTCCTTGGATATTTTTTTATGGCATTGCATGACCAATTCAAAAATCAAGATCAAATCGTAAATCTGATTTAGATAGATATGCTTCATACATGAAATTCCTTCCTGATTATTTTTAAGATGTGGTGAGGAAGATATGGTTTTAAAAGAAGACATTTACATGTTTTCACAAAAAAAGAAGCCCTTCACCTTCAGAAGTGTATTAAGACTAATATTTGTATAACATATCTGACTGTTTTGGAATGTTATTCAAACAGAACGATTCATTCAGACCAAGCAAATAACATCTAAAATAATATTTCTTACTTCCTTTAGACATTATGTATCTCATTGATTAAAGCCATAGTATATTTACAGCAATTTTAGTAAGAATTTCGTTGGATCAAACAAAAACTCTAGGACAAATTATCTCTAAGTAGCTACATCATTATTCAAAAATAACTATATATCCAAATTTATCTTATTAAGAAATAACTTTTCATTTCAAATCTCCCGTTTTCCAAAATATGGAGGGAAACTGAAATAAGAAATTGAATAAGTTGATACAGTTCCATGACAAATATGTTTTAAATTCAGTACACATGACCTATGAAAAGTTTTACACCACCATGCATTAAGCAGATATGTGTTTGGATTTTTGTACATTTCATTCACTTTTCGCAATTTGAACTGACTTGATATCTCTCAGTCAGACGTTTTATCACGTTAAAAGTCCATTTACTTCTCTTTCTGATCCTAAATACATTTAGTAAATTGTCTTGTAAGACATATACAGACGCAGACATTTCTTCTATATTTCCAGGGAAGATGGAGAGCTAAATACCATACTTGTATACATCAAACAAATAATAAGGTTTGTGGAAAAACAATTTCTTAGATGATAACTTCTTTAGAAAAATAACACATCACCAATATACACTGAAGAGCCATTGAATTATTCATATATTCCTAGTAATGAGTTGGGCCTCCTCTGGTCTTGATAACAGCTGCCACATAATGCGGCATAGATTCGACAGGTTTCTAGAAACGTTCCACGGAAAAGACTTGCCAAATATTGGCTATGTCTGCCCATAATTCATTAAAGTCCGTTGGTGCTGTGTGAGTGCCTTTCACGCCTTGTTCCAAAACATCCTGAAGATGCTCAAGATGATTTAAGTCTGGGCTTCTTGGCGGCTAATTTATGACAGAAAAGTCAGATGAACACTTATCCAACTAGCCAGCATCCAAACGAGACATGTGAGAGGTACAGTTGTATTGCTGGAAAACTCCATTACCATATGTATAACAGAACAACAAAAACGGATGGAGGTAATCACATAGCAACGGTACGTACAGAATTCTATTGAGAGAGATTCGTACACGCATGAAAGATCCCAAACAATGCCACGAAACTTAACCCCAGACCATGACTAAGCCACCATGCCCTTGTACAGTTATAACCTGGCATGTTAATCCATGGCTTTATGAGCCTGACGCCAAGTCCTCGGCCTCCTGTTGGCATTAAGTAGTCGGAAACATGACTCATCACTCCATTCAACTCGTTTCCAGTCCTCTACACTCCAGTATATCTATTCTCTTGCACAGTTAAGAAGTTCATTGAGCAAGATCATTGAGCATTGGTACTCTTGTAGATCAATGACTCCCGAAACTCATACGTTGAAGCGAGTGTTGCATAGCACATTTACTGACTGTACGACTGGTACCGCCATTCAATTGGGTGGTAATTTGAGCTATTGGTTGGATTCGCTGTCTACGCCCGAACCGTCTCTCCCCACGCACTGTCAAGTGTAATTGCCCTTTGCAGTTTGGCCTATTGATAGTTTTTTTGTCCGCCATTAATGTATTCTTGGTATACTCTTGGCATTTAGGATTTTGAAAATCCTAGCTGTCTGACAATTTCGGAAATTGAATGGCCAATGCGTCACCCACCTACGATTTGTTTGTGATGTAAGGCGTCTAAATCATGCAGATTGTCCATACTGGTATTCCCAACAATTAATTAAGAGCAACCACAGTGCGCGCTATATATACAATTACCATACCACCCTCACTTGCGGATAAATGATGCGCAGAGCTACACAATTTACTTAGACCTTGATATCCCTAATTCAGCGGCACTTCAGTATAGTAGTGAATAGGAAGAAGATTTTTTACAAGTTTTTCTCTCCAAGTGATAACACAACTATACTAACGTTTGTTCATCAACCTCCGTTGTCTTCCAAAACCTAATACTGAAGCATTTGATCAAGGCTTGAGTTATAACTTAAACAGGATTTTAAAACCTTGTTTGCAATGTATGTATAAGTTTATTTTTATATTGCAGATCTTAAATTTAATAAATTTCAGAAGAGATGTACATTATTCTTAAGATCTGCTTGTTGTTAAAAGTGGCATGCTCAATAGAATAACTAAGTCTCAGCAGAAATTCAAATCTTAGATGCATTGACCTCATTTACGAACAATACGTCATTACAATAAATCAGTTCTGAGGTACTGCAGCACAAGTACAGGATAAACCTTTTTATTCTCTGAACCCAAGACATCTTGTGGTATAAAGGAAAGAACTGAGTATTTAGAAATTTTGTGTTATAATAAAAATAATTATTATTAAGTGTGTCATTTCAATTTTAAAAGTATTATTCACTTGTCTAGAAACAATATATCTAAAAATTTATACAAGAATGTATTTTCTGTGACTGTGACATAACTGTGAATGTGATCTTTTCATGTATTTTTAATATGATAAAAATAACCATGAAAAAACGTGGTATAAAACTATCTGTATGCAAAAAGATTATATAAAATTATCTACAAACTCATTAGAAAAAAATGGATAACAAATTCTGAAAGCGTAGATGTGAAATGTAAGGTAATCAATTGTTATCTTGTGAGAGACTGTGTTAATGGTATTTTGACGTATTTGTATTTTTTTATAATGATGTATGTAGAAATGTTTAAAAAAGTTGGATAGTTTCAAAAGAATTGGTGGTACATGCCCTTTGAATCATTTCGTTATATTATTGGCAAAAGGAAAATATCTTCTTTCGAATTTGTAGATTTATAATAAAAATAGTTTGAAGGGGTTTCAGAGAAATTAATAAATATTTCGCGTTAAATTCAAGTCATGTATGTTATGAAATAGATACTACATATTATACATAATTGATTATTTCTACGAAGCTCAGTGGATGAGTGGTAAGTGCATTGAGTTTCCACACCACAGGTTTGAGGAACAAACTCCGGCCTGGGCAAGGTTCACTCACCCTTTCATCCCTTCAGTGTGTCGATAAATGAGAACCAAGCTTGCTTGGGAACTTAACACTGAGGGTTTGGCTTCAACCATCTGATCAGAGCAGCGGCTTATGCACCTTAGGGCCCAAGTTCACAAATACTAAGTTGGACACATTAGGCCTTGGCCATCATGGGTTATTGCGCCACTGAGTAAATTTGTAGATTATTTCTGTAATGTGCCGTGTTAATACTGTAATAAATAAAAAAGGCAGACAGTAACTTTTTCTCTTTTTTGAAAAACAATTATAAATTTAATTATAAGATAATTTGTGGTTTTTGAGTAAGCTCTTTAACTTAGATAAAAATCCAGCACCGTCTTTTATTTTTTATATTAGTTATTAACCTAGTATATTACATATTTTTAGCGATGCAACTAAAATCTCTTCGGTTTTGAAACCATTATTTATTTTTAGATGAAGAAATCTAAATGAAAAATGATATGATGTGCGTTGTGTCTAATGCAACCTGTCTGACTAAATACATCGTGGCGAGGGGCTAGAATTCGCCTGTCGTTGGCCTAGGACTGGAGCAGTGCAGGGAATATTTTCATAGATTAAGAAAGTCTATGGTAAAAAAATAAGGGGATATATTTATTCTGAACTATTTCCATAAAAAAGGAATATATTTAAAAGTATTAATTGGTTTAGATCCTTTTTTTGCTCTAAATATAATATATTTTAAGGAATTACCTTTAGTTCAATACATTTTTATGTGATAGTTTAATTTGTAATGAATCAAGTGCTTTACCTCACGTTGGAGAATTTGTATTAAAGATTTCAGCATATATCTTCTCAGAAATTTTTAATTTGAATAAAAAAGAATTGCCAAGCAACATAATCTCTTTCAGCTGAAAATAGTTGCTAAGAGCCCTGAAATAAATTGTTACTTATTGGCAGAAAAAAAAATAATAATAGAATTACTAAACCAAAACTATTATAATATTGGAATGTTTTTTGTAGGAAATCGAATACTTTGCCCTATGTACGTACAAAACTTCCCCTGAAACCACAAGTATAAATGTGTGTGAGTTATGTACATTAGCGCAGCACAAAAGTATCTTACATTCATTTTAATATTTTCATTTTTGCTATCGTTGAACAACATATGTTAAGCATTTTTTACGTAATTAAGAAACTTGAGACTATTTTAAAATTTGAGCTAAATACACTTCTAGAACACAAGGATTTCCTTTAGTCATATACACTTTTCCTGGAAAGTTAATTAATACTGTATCAATATTTAATGAAAGTAGAGCTTCAAATCCAATCAATACTATCTTTAGAAAATTGTAATTTGGTAAATGTAAATGAGCTTACGCCTACGTTTCTTACACCTATTGAATTTAATATTCTAAAAGGAAAGTAATTTGATAATTAGCTATCAATAATGTTCGTAATTAAATTTAGTGCGGGTAAACTTCCCTTAAAAAATGAAACGTAAATAATTCATTAAAACTGGAAACAAAATCAAAAGTGGATTAATTCCATTCTGTACATAAATAAAAGTAATTTCGTTAAGTATAAATAATCATATGCCTTATGAAACAATAACGCTAAAACTCACATTTGAACCAACGCAAAATTAAAGTGCAAGTTAAATTATAGGAAAATGTAATTGTTTTCAGCCTTTAAATAAACTGAGATGTAAATACTACAGTTAAAAGCGTTTATGTTTTAGTTTAAATTTTAAAAGAATGTAACAAATAAATAATATATAGTAAACATCCATGCCAAAAGACTCATGAGAGCAGGTTTTACGAAATATTGTAAGTACGAAGAACAACAACAAAAAAATCAGGAATATTCCTTATTTTTGCTGATAAATTAAACTCTTAATATGTATCAAGAATAAAGAAGAACCGAATGTGTTAATAATCACTGGTGAAGAATCCTAGCTAGCTGGTCATATGGTAAATGAGGTTTGAAGATATATTTTTCACATAAAGTATAATTTTCGTATTAATCAGTAAGCTGAAAAATATAATTCACGCACTCTTGCACTTAGTTCCCAAAGAACTGAAGTGAAACATTTAATAGTATTAATATATTTTATACAATTTTGAATTCTTTGTGTGTGTGTTCTCTGAAATTCTCTCTCTCTCTCTCTCACTCCCTTCCCTTTCAAATAACTTGCAATTTTTGCCGCAGTTTATTCATTACTAACTAGAGAAAATTTAATCAAATATTTCTCTGCCATTTAGAATGTGTGAGTTTAATATCCGTGACATTAATTTCTTTTAAATTTTACTTTAGCTTAGTGACGCAAGCATATGAAGGATTTTCTTATAAAAACTACGTTTAGACCATAAATATTATCCATAAGCATAAAAGTGTGCTGTTGTATTATTGTGGTTATTTTATTTTGTTCTATCCTGTCTGTTCTGGCTTTTTCTTTCTCATTGTTTTGATTGAGTTAAGTTGTTTTGTTAATTTTTGTAACTGTATAATGTCAATGATTATATGTGCATGCGTTATATATATATATATATATATATATATATATATATATATATATATATTTATATAAGACCATTATTTTCTATAAAAAGTTGTTCTTCGGTAAATTCTGAGATCAAGACTTTCATCACTTCATGAATGAATTTTCAAAACAAGTTATTACCAATAAAGGGAAGTTATTCTCAATAAGCCGATTTCTCTTCGGAGAAATTTATATGAGAACATATTAGATAGGATAAGGTTCACTATATAACAATGTACATTTATTATCTTATGAAATATTCTCTCATATTTTTCAAAGCACATAGTTGAATGCAACACTCGTTGTTATTTCTTTGCCATGATGCTAAGTTCTCATAACAATAACATTCTTGTTCTTTTCGGGATGTAGTTTACAACTGTTACGTCTTTTGTAAAATAAATTAATGAATTATGAACTTGTTTGTTGGGCTTTTCTTCAGAAAGTTATAATTTATTTTTTCGCACTTCTGGTCGAAGTATAGACATTTTTCCGTTTTAGAAGTTGACCTAAATTGTAGGGTGTAAAAAATTATCACATGTAATATTGTGCCCCGAATATTCATGAGTAAGCTTACATTCTACTCGCTTCACATTCCCTGATTTTCCACTGTTATCCATCTTTAATTCTTGTACTTTTTCAGTGTAAGTTTATGCCTTCAGTACATACAAATTTTACTGTCACATAATGGTTTACTTGGTATATACTGTTTGAGTACATCGGTCGCGAAATCCTACTAATCGTTCATTTACAGTAGAATTTTTATTCGGAGAATATATATTTCTGGACGAATTTCTATCCACTTTTCCCAAATATATCTCGCACTGCAGTTAATTTGTCCAATTTTCTCCTTTGTTGACGAGTGGAATAATTATAAAAACGAATAAAATTGTGGATATATTGCAAAATGTTTAGACAGACATTGTCGCACGAAATATATTTACGCCATATTGTTTATCCCATAATCCTTTGTTGATTATCCATATCATTTATAAACACAAGGTTACGAGAATAATCCAATTCATTCTTGAAAAAGTTTAATTTCGATAGTTTTCCCTTTTTTCGTAAACATTTTCTCATGCGAATTTGCCATTCTCATTATTTCGTTTTCAACTGTAGAATTGAATACCACCTCAAATGTACTTTTTACGTCTGTTATCCTTCCCTAGCATATCTTGTGACCTCTAGAGTAGTTTTATACTACTAACAGGTGTTGTTTGAGAAGAAAGTGGCAGGAATCTAACTTCTAATTTATTTCAAGATTTTTGGACTGAATATTCTGTTTAATATTCATTGGTTGAAAATCGATATCAAAACCGTCGTCCGAACTTTACCTCTCAACTTTTTCAATTTTTAATATTAATATAATAGAATACTTCTTCACTGTCAGAAACGTCCGTCAGTTTAGTTAGACTTCTATTAGTTACTCAAGTTTATGCGATTAATCATTTTTTACACTCATATTCATAGGCACAACTCTTTTACAGTATATCAGAAAGTAAAATACACACTGCCAAAAAAAATAAAGGTTGCTATTACAGCAAACAGTTGGCACTCGTATCAGCTTTTTGACCTAGCACGCATTCTCTCATTCATGTGACCAAACACATACGCCAAAGAAACAGGTTTCAGAAACAAATAAATTAGAGAAACTATTATTATACTCTTCTTTTAAAATATTCCAAACGAAAGTTAAAATATATGAGTAAGAATAAATAATGTTTTACTTTGGGTTTTATGTATTAATTAAAAATATTCCTTCGAAATACGAATAAACATACATCCCTCTAATAGTATACACAGTCAAATCTCTATATTGCGAACTTTTTCCTGGAGCCTTGAACATTTCAAGATTTTCTTCGTAAAATAACCTCTCTATAGCAAAGCGTATTTTCTATAAAGCGAATTTTTTCTTTGGTGGTTCAATTTTTGTTCTCCGTTTTTTAAAGAACTTCCAAACAATTTCAAGTTATATTCTCTCTTTAATACATTTATGGTGGCCATAAATATTGAATTGGTTTTAAAAGATCTTAACTCGCCGAGAGCAATATAGTTCTGGACGTTTCATGCAAGAAATGCAACCTTTAACCCCCATTGCCCAGTTCACTAGAAAAATCTTCGATATTCCTCTTTCACCCTCAGTGGAGTTGCCCCGTTTTACCGTGTTCTAATTATAAAATAATGTATGTTTAATTTCACTTGTATGCTTTAATTTATAGAATGTCCTTAAAATTCATTAATTTTAGTATACAATTATTTACTTAATATTGAAAATACAGTGAATTCTTCGACATTATTTTCTCTTGATTTCCTTGCAGCATTTCTTTCTTTTTTGATGAGTAAGATATAAAAAATAAACATTATTAATTTTAAAAAAGTGTGAATAATTACTTTTTAAATGTATAATGTTTATGAATTTGAAATTTATTTGATGTGATTCATAAAGTATATTAAAAGATGAATCTCTATATAACAAATTTTCCATGTAACGAACTTTATTCCGGTATTTAGTGTCTTCGTTATATAGAGATCCGACTGTGTTTATATTATTTACCAACAGTGCTTAGAAGTTTCATGAAAATATCGCTGTAATATTTTTCGATGAGCGTATAAATTTTATTTTGGGACATATAGACCCGAACAGAACAGCAAAGTTAAGTTTCATACACCAGTGCTTATGTAAAAGTATTGAGTTTAAACTGTTTTTTTTTAATTGCTTCTAGAGATATAGGGGGAAATGATTTAGAATTGCCTTGTCATAATTAAGATTTCGTAATGTTTGTTAGATTATTTTACTCCTGCACGTCACTAAAACATTCCTGAAAATTTTATGCAGTAAAATTTCGTCTTTATATTCAAGATAACAATGTTCAGGGATTTCGAGTTTTATGTTGATGTCTATAGGTTTGATTTAAACTATCTTATGCAAATATATAAACTTACGAATATTTAAAATTTCTGACAAATAAGCTTTTAGATTCATGAAAAGCTACTATTATTGAAAAAACAGTGTTAGACCATACTTCTAATCCCTATGAATAGATTTCAAAAACTTAAAAAATAAAATTCTCGTAGAAAAAGTTCGAAATATAAAATTATATCATGCATCGTATGTACATTTATTGCATAGATATTCTTTCGCTGATTTTCTGATCTCAAGTCAAAATCTCAATAGTAATTTTATAAATGTAGCCATAACCATAATAAAAATTTTAAAAAATAGTTTTTTTGGAGGTTTTTTTTTCTGTTTTAATGTATTACTGTTAACTGCTATAAAATGAATTTCTATCTATCTATCTATATACATAGATATATATATATATATATATATATATATATATATATATATATATATATATATATATATATATATATATATATATATATATATATATATATATATATATATATATATATATATATATATATATATATATATATATATATATATATATATATATATATAAACTATATAAACTAGCTTAACTTTCGAATAACAAAATACCACAAATACCTGCAAAATATTTTGAATGTTAGTAAGGAATCCATTTCTAAGAGAAAAATAATTCAAAGCATTTTTATTTTTTAAACATAATTAATTTGCAGTAAATAACAACTTATATATCCGACCGAAGTATAGATTAAGTGGAATAATATTATTTTCAAACCTTGATAGTTAACTTCTTCTTTTATGAAAAAATATAAAACGATACATAACGATTTTAAAAAAAAGGTTCTTATACATCTAGCGTTTTTCAAAATCTAATTCTCGAGGTTTAAACTGGTGGTAAACAACTGAAATATAGTTCAACAAAGCTACAAGGGTAGAAAAATAACACTGTAGGAATTCCCATAAATACGAAAGGAAAAATGTTTTAAATAGTTTGGCATGATTCCAAGTATTAAGTTAAGGACAATAAAGCATTTTTTATTGCTACTTTGTTGAATCTTTCTCCCCAAAGATCTTAGTTTTTGCATGCATTTCCCTTCGGGATATAATGTCTAAATCAGCTACAGATACATTTGGTACTTTTGCAACAAGTACGATTAGCCAAAGGATACATTCGTATAACATATTAAAACACTTTATGCACGATATCCTTCCTTTTTATCCCAGATAAAATAATCTCAATGTGTCCATAAGAGCTCTAAAAAATAGAGTGTAGTTGTTTTAGTTTGAATTCAGATAAAGGTTAAACAATTATTACCAAATAGCTATTTGGAGATGTGAACGAATTGAATATAGTTTGTAAACGTCTCGCCAAATGACAAAAATGTCAATAAATGCACAATCATCAATATTGTTAAATTTGAAAAATATATTTCTCTCACTTTTTTCTTAAATAAGGGCATATAAACGAAAGCACGTCTTATGCAAGTCTTAAGATGATATCAAAAACAAAAGAAACAGATTCAAAAAATACTTTCATTTAAATATTGTTTTACAGTAGGAACTTATTTCAACAAAAATTAAGTACTAATAAAATATTTTGTTTATACTGCAACGTCTAATTGCAATTGAAATAGCTGTAAAAATACACCCCAGGATAATAAAACTAGGACACAAAAAAAACATATCAAACTGCAATGAAATTTTACAAACATAAATTTATTCCGATAAAATATCTAATTAATTAGCAAAAAAACAATATAATACTAAACATTAATGTGTAATATATTATTGCATTTTTACAATCGTGACATACGATATTGTACTGCAATCTATAATGTGAGAAAATGAATAGCATTCTCATTCGACACATTTGGAATTAAAATTTTATCTTATGCCAAATGCTTTTCCACTGTACACCAGCTTCGATGATCTGCTTTTGTAGACGACTGCACAAATGCGTATTTGGATCCAAACTTCAGTCATTTCCATATCGGACATTTCTTTTGGATTTCTTTCTTGTTGGCAGAACTTAAATCATGCTTCGAATCTTTCGTGATCGGGATTTTAGCTCAACAGTGGCCCACCCGTTACAACAATGTGACACAGCGAAGTTGTATCAAATGAAGAATTAATGAAAAATTTAAAAAAATTAAAAATATAACTATAAATATGATCTTTATTTTAAATATAATTTAAATGGGCTGTTATTGATTTCGGCAGAAAAAAAAACCCTTTCAAAATTAATTTTAAACAAAGAAGAAGTGTCCTCGCCAAATTTTGGAATTTGAGAAATTTTTTTTAAAAAATATCTGGAAGAAATTAATGACTTGACCAGTAGTTGCTTGTTACTCAAGATTATCAATTAGCTATGAATTTTAGCATTTCTTGCCTTTATTTTCTGAGAGAGAAATTTAAATTATATATATATATATATATATATATATATATATATATATATAAAATAATTTTTCAATATATAATCATATACATATACATACACACACATATATATATATATAAAATAATTTTTCAATATATAATCATATACATATACATACACACACATATATATATATATATATATATATATATATATATATAAAATAATTTTTCAATATATAATCATATACATATACATACACATATATATAAATTTATACACACACACATATACATATACATAAACAAAAATATATACATACATATATATATATATATGTATGTATATATATACATATATATATATATATATATGTATATATATTTATTTATTTAAATTTAAAATTAGATTGAAAATATTATATTTTCCCTACCCTAGCTGGTCCTATATCAACTTTTGCGAATAAACTTTTGGATTATTTTGTTTCAATTTTCTAGAAGAAGGATTTACATACTTCACATTAATGAAATAACTATCATCCAAAGTTAATAATTCTTCGGGCTATGTTAGATTTAACATTTAATATGCAGTTTACAGTTGTGTTTTAGTGCTAGATATCATTATTTTCAATAATTATAAAAAAATGCTGATTTTTTTCACAAATCTTTTTTTTTTTTTTACTGTTTTAGCAAGATGTAATTTTTACCCACTTGTAATTCAAATCGAAATTTTTGATCTACAATAAAATACTACATTGGAGAGAAAATATAACGAACTTATTTCAATTATAAATTATCCGAATTATATTGAATTTTGGAAAGTCGTACAAATAAGTAATTTTCCAAATTTACATAATTTGGCGTTATAAGTTTAGATAAACATATGTTTGGGTATCCATATTTCCCATCACAAACATAATGAATTTAAAATATTGCTCAAAACTAATCGATACGCACATAAGGGAATCTAATTATTTCTGCATCTTCAAGAAATTATCATATCATAAACGATTTGGTCAGAAAAACACCCCTACAAATTCAAAAGCTGCACAGTAAGCAAGTACCTTCTGTTTGATAATATAAAGAATGAAATCCTTCAAGTTGCTGATTTTTATTTTATGTAAAACCTATCTGATTGAATTAGTAAACCAGTTCGGGTGTCGTCCTCGTCACTTGAAGATGTTACAAAACTACGAGATCCATCACTAATAGCCATCGTGTTGCTTTATAGCACGACGTACTGAAATACTTTCCCTCGCTCTCTCAACCTGTTTCTATAAATAATGTGGTGGCTAAATTGTTAACACTTTTTGAAATCATTATACTTTTTTAAGTTTGTAAGCTTATAGAAAATTTTACGTTGCATAAAAATATTACTGCAAAATATATTATATCATTCTAAAGATAATTTTATAATAAATTCAAAACAAAAAACAAAATTCAAGCATTCGCAACGCAAAAAAGGCTGTGCTGCAATAACTATCCATATAAAGGGTGTTTTTTTAGAGGTATAGAACTTTAAATTGCAATAAATCAACGATGTATTATTCGATTGACATGGATTTTTTTTTATTTGAAATATAATATTGTGGCATTACATTTTAAATATAATTTCTGGCATATGACTTCCACTGCTGGCTCGGATGTAGTCCAATCTGGACGTCCAATTTTCGATGATTTTTTCCAACATTTGTGGCCGTATATCGGCAATAACACGGCGAATGTTGTCTTCCAAATGGTCAGGCGTTTGTGGCTTATCCGCATAGACCAATTACTTTACATAGCCAACCAAAAAATAGTCTAGTGGTGTTAAATCACAAGATCTTGGATACGAATTCACAGGTCCAAAACGTGAAATTAGGCGGTCACCAAACGTGTCTTTCAATAAATCGATTGTGGCACGAGCTGTGTGACATATTGCGCCGTCTTGTTGGAACCACAGCTCCTGGACATCATGATTGTTCAATTCAGGAATGAAAAAGTTAGTAACCGTGGCTCTATACCGATCACCATTGACTTTAACGTTGTGGCCTTCATCGTTTTTGAAGAAGTACGGACCAATGATTCCACCGGCCCATAAAGCGCACCAAACAGTCAGTTTTTCTGGATGTAACGGTGTTTCGACATACACTTGTGGATTAGCTTCACTCCAAATGCGGCAGTTTTGTTTGTTGACGTAGCCATTCAACCAGAAGTGCGCTTCATCGCTAAACAAAATTCGCTTATTAAAATCGGGAACAACGGCAATCTCATTTTGGGCCCATTCGACGAATCTACGCCTTGCTTGATGATCGTTTTGATGAATTGCCAAACCAAACTAAGAATAAATCACTTGACAGCTGTTAAATCGGTCGCCATCTTGGAAAGTAATGCCAACTTAAACTTCTATACCTGGGAAAAAAAAACACTCTTTATATTAGATACTAATGATAGCAGTGAGTCATCGGAGCTTAGTGAGGTTGCATTTATTCTTTATTATAGCTTCATATCGGTGTTTCATTGAGCTAAACATTGTTTAAATCTATTCCTCCTTTATTACATGATGCCAGGAAACAAATATAACCTCAATTAATTCTTTTTTATTTCATGGGTATCTCATTCGGATAAGAGTTTTCAAAGGGTTCCACAAGTTTTGAAAATGATCGAGGTCAGAACACTTTCCTGGCCAGGATAACAATGATATTAAGTACAAATATGGCATCAAATAAAAGAGTAGATTGGACAGATGTGTGACTAGAAAGTAGTCTTTCTTCTTTCTCCTTCTTCTTAGCAGATGTGAAGTTCAGTGTCTAAATCTGGAGACTGGAAGTTTTATTTAAAATGTAAGGAGACAAATGTAACAAAAAATACAGGAAAAGGCCTAAAATGGTCTACCACATCTGGTGATGACAGAAGAAAAAAAATTCTATGTTTCAGAGATAAAGGAATTTCCTGTGCCTCCAATAGAAGTAATCTGAGTGATGCTGGTGTGTTCCTGTCAGTTCAGAAACAATCAGGAGTTGGCTAGCAGATGTAAGACTAAAAGGTAGAATTCCACGAAACACGGGGTACCTCACATTACAGCAGTGCTAAGGCCGTGGGTAGCCTAGTTGTTAGAGCATCGAACTCCAGACCGGAAGGCCTGGGTTCACTGCCCGTTGCCACCAAATACCCTCCAAGTACACACGGAGTACGTGCTGGTTAAATCAGTGGGCCCGAACTCTTGTGGGATGAGTCACGAGCGCCGGGGACTGGAGAATATTTCCCTCTCCTTCAGTTCCATGCAGAAACTGTGGAGGTACAGATAGGTGGTGTCGCCATCTAATGTCCCTTTGGGGAATTTCACCGAGCTAAATCGTACTTTCTCCTGTATGGTGCTCAAGACCAATGACAGGCGTACTTCTAGCCCCTTGCCACAATCAATTTCGTGGGTCTCGATCTGACCACGTCAGACAGGTGGCATAAAAACAACAACAACAACACATCAGTGCTAAAAGGGACTACAGTAGGCGAAGGAACACATTAATTTGACAAATGATTATTGATCATAAGTTATATAAAGGGCCGAAATAAAGATATTTTATTTCGGTAGGGATAGCTTTAAATATGTAAGACATATAATACCAGAATTGCTTCATTCTGACTGCATCCAGGTAACTGTAAATTACACACATAGTTTTATCATTTAGTCATGCATATAAGCAGATCGTATCAGTCGCCTACATATCGCCTTGTTCTTTCCCCCTCCCGATACACCACACGCACTTACCTATGTGAAAAAGGGTTGAACTGGAGTGCGTAAATTTTAATAGGCAGTTAAGTGTCAAATAAACAATTATTTTATTTTTTTACTCATATATGGCAAAATTAGCAGCCATCACTTAAATTAAAAATTAAAATACAATTAAAAATAATTCTAATTTTAAGCATTGGTCATTAATTTTCAAAGATCTAAATCAGTAATTCTGAGTTAATAAAAAAGTAATATTTTATTTTTATAGAATTTATGGAAAATAACCTTAAATTACTAATTTCTTGTTCACTATTTTTTTAATGTTCCATAGTTTGTTCATTTTTAAAACAAGGAAATACTAACACAATATTGCATATATATTTTTAGAAAATTTCAACAAAAAGCTCATAAAACACTACTAAAGAAAATTAAAGGCGAAAAGTAATAAATCATTTCTTTTTTTAATAACTTGCAGTACCACACCTATTACTTTGTATTGAATTTATTTGTGAGCATTAAAATATTTTGTAACAACACCTCCCTAATCGTCCCGACGAATTTAAATTTTTATTCCTATTGTTGCGTATAGTTGTCTCTCTTTAGTCATCGAATGTAACTTCTAAGAGGACTTCTTTAACCCGTTAGGTCAGTGTCCTAGTTGCCTATCTTCATAAATCGCCCTATTGACGTTTTGTATTTATTCATTGGATGATTCGTTATAGACGGTGTTTCTTATTTCTCAGAAGCAAAAGTGTTACTTGTCTTTCGTATGAAGCGGTGTGTTCAATGTTTTATAGTCAAATGTTCTTCCAAGATATTACGAAAGCTGATTACTTCCAATGAAAGCAAACGTACTCTAAAGTGAGCATGATTTTTTTATATTAAAATAATTTCAAAAAATTTTATTCGGTTAGAATATCGATGATACCGCGATATTCTCGTGAGGCTTTTTCGTTATTTAAATTGTTTCTTGATCTGGTGGGTGAATTAAAGTGGTGGGTGTTGGTACTTTTTGTTAAATACGCACCATTTGTAAAATGTATCTTACCATTTTCATTCTTCAGATACTCTTGGACAATTATTTAAGCCATTAATAGGTTTGTCTGTAAAGATAATATCGAAAGTTTACCCGTATACTGTACGGGCACTGATATTATCTTCCTTATTTCTCTAATTTGGACCTATTGTGTTCATTTTAATTGTGCTGTTACTTAGTGCTAAAGTTTTGGATCTGTAACACGCTTTATTTATGACACTGAAATGCTTTTCATCCGATATTTTTTTGTGGAAAAAATAAATTTTCGTTGATGAAGAAAGGAATTTAGATACTTGAAAATTGAGTATTTTACTTTTAAAAATGATTTTGCATTAAGGCCCAGTTTGCTTACGTTGCATTAATTTTGATTTTGAATTAATCTTGGATAAATTATTTTTGTTATAAACATTTGTATTGTGTTGTTTGCGTTAATTTCATAATTTCCAGCAAGTGCAAACCTAACATCTTTAATACATGCTGAAACTTACTCCTTTTCATCAGTAGGGAAACGTTTAAAATATGTCTAAATATTAAGCTGGTCTCATTTCAAGACAACTTTAATTTAAATCAACGTTTTATACTTTATCATAATTTTGCTGCTATAATGTCCTTGGAAAACTGAGAAATATTAAGGATAACCTAGTTTTTAGTTATCTCTTCAGTAGTTCAACTAACAATTAAGGAACCATAAACGAAAGATAATTTAACTTTTTCCGCAAAGTATACGCAACTAGAATATTAGATAATCGTTTTTAAATTTGTTATTGTTGTATAGTAATAATGCATTCCGGCTAAACAGTTTTTTTTAAATATTAAAGTTTAATGTAGAAATTAAATTTAATAATTATTTATATCAATAAATAGTTTTTTTTTATTTAAAACAGGAAATGAAAAGTAGTAAAGAGCATTTCTGTACATTTTGAAATCATACGTAATTTTAATATATATATTAAAAAAAGAAAATTATATTAAGAAAGTATAATTTAAGTATATTAGTAGTTTCAGTTAAGCAAGTAGCTTAGACTTCAATCCAAAGTTATGAAGTTAAAGTAATAGGTAAACTAAAGAAAAATACGACTAATGCACATGATGCAATCGGTAGTGTTACTTCGAGTTTTTATTGATGAATTTCGTTAAAAGATTTTAAAAAATATGAAAAACTGAATTAAAATAATATACAGTGGAAGTAGTTCATGTAAAAGTATTTAAATGCAAATTAGTCAATATACAAAAATGCCTTAATCGTGTTATGTTTTAAACTTTAAAAAGAATTTTTTCAGCAACTAGGCTGTTGTTAAATGATTGTTTCGACCAATAATAGGCATACTTTTGAAAAAATATGTTAAATTAGTCATATATTTTTCAACTGGACTAATGATTGGTAATTACCATTGCATACTTAGTACATTCACTTTTAAGCTTGTATCGCTTTTAGTATGGCACCATATAGGTGTTTACCAAATGCCAAAATGTAATTTTGATGCCCAGTTTCGTTTCCAGGTGAAGTCACTTGAGCCCTGACGATGCGAAATAAAACAAGGAATTTAAATTTGCCTAGATCACCTAAGCCAAAGAGGCACTCTAGGAGTCTTTAACATGCTGCATAATCATATGGCTTGGGCGCTATCGATTTCTTCCATCATGAAAAACTATCGACTTGGGCTGGGGTCGAACTCGTAAGTTTGGCCGTACAAAGCCAGTGCTGAACCAACTACGCCACGCAGCCAATGTAACAATGATAAATTAATATTATAAATCGTACTGAATTAAAGTAAAATATAGAAGTTAAGCATTATTGGACCAATCGACTGATATTTTAAAATAATTCATTTGTATTTAAAAATTCAAGGGAAAAAATTGCACAACTTTTCTTTCATTTTTTTTCTGTTTCAATTATACTTAATTATACTCATATTACGTTTGATACATAATACTTTTCATGTAAATAATTCATTGAAGATTTGCTCTCTTAAAAATGCCTGTTCTGTATCTCTTTATTCTATTTTTTCCCTCTTAAACAGTAAATAATCAAAAAAAATATTTAAAAATGTTCGTAAATAAGAATATCGTTAGTAAAACCCCTCGAAATATTCTTGCAAATATTAATAACTATTACACTTTTAGAGACAAGATAAATTTACTTCAACCCACAATGGAAATAATTAAATAGTTTGGTAAAAATTGAAATCACATGATGAACTGGAACATTTTCAACCATATCTGCAAAAAATTACTCTTCAGTAAAATACTTCAAGAATAGTTTTGAATATCAGATTGTTTTTTCTTGACCTTTGAACACAAACAAAAATCCGTAAAACAACTACATAAACCTTATCAACCTGATTTTAGTAATTTAATTTGAGATATAAAATATATTTCTATGCATTAGCACTGTGAGGACTTCTTTTTGAAAAACACATACATTATATTACAAATAATTACAGGAAATTACAGAAGCTAAAGGCATTTATTGATAACGAATAGTTAAATTTAAAGGATTCAATTTAGCTTTCAAGTAAATCTTATGAGCGGTTATATTTATATTAAAATTATTTCCATAGATTAAGAGAGAAAAAATAAAATGTTCTACCATGAAAGTAAATTTGCATTTTTATGACAAGATAAAAAAAAACCGTCCGAATCATTTTTCTAAATATTATTCAGTGTTTAACAGCTTTCAAAGCACTTCCTGAGATTTATAAGGCTGGTAAACAACTAAAATATTCCAACAAGGCTAACAAAATAACACCGTAAGAATTCCCATAAAAAGAAGAAATGTTCTAAATACTTTGGCATGTTCCCAAGTATTAAATTAAGAGCAATAAAGCATTTTTATTGCTATGTTGTTGAGTTCCTCTCTCTCTAAAGATCTTAGGTTTTTGCTACTAATCTCCTTTGAAATAAAATTAGTAAATAGAAGAATTCCTTAATATTTTTGTTTTCACATCAAGTAATATAAAAACAAATTTTTAAAAAATGTAAACTCAGTTATAACAGGATTAAGGTAACTGCCAATAATATTCTTTTTCTCTCTCATACAACATTTTTATCCCTTTCTAATTATATATGAATACATTATTTTCAAAATTTTGAAATTAAAGAAATTGAAAATAATTGTATTCATTTGCTCAATTAGGCACCTTCTTTAAGGTAATTGTTGGGTTAATTTAGGATTATGGTCTTGCATAATTCATTAAATCGTTTTCCATGTCCTCCAAACTAATTTTTCTTTATTGCCTCTGTTATATCATCCATTATTGCATCGTAACTTAAATTCAAATACATATAGCATTCCAATATTTTTTTAGAAGGCTTAGTCAAAAATAGTGCATCAGTTTTTCTCAAACTTTCAATACTGGCGACCCAATTTTCAATCATAATTTTTATATCACGCCTCCTCCTCTTATATAATAATAAGGTATTGAACGCAATAATAAAATTATTTTGACGCTAAAGCTAAAGTATGAGCTTAATTGTAAACTGTACAAATTAATAAGACAAGTATTAATTTTTTTATATATGCTACTCTTAAGTGTAATATATTTTTAAGTAAATTACTTTTAAGTAATAAGTTAATTATGTTATTTTTCTTTCTCTAATTTTAAATTTAAACAGATTCATAAATGATATTTAATTAAAGATTTATTTCCTTCGTCATCCATTTTTAAAGTACAAATGTCTAATCTATGTCTAATCAAAATATTAAAAAATAGTCTAATCTATGTTGCTCTCTATCATATCCATTACATCTGGCATTCTTGCGAACGTTCACGAGAGTCTAGGCAACCTAACGGACGTCTGCACAAAACAAGTAAAAATTCTGTACCTAGTACAATTCCAGTCAGTCTTGGCCGAGTCGATTAGCTACCTAATCTCTCTTGAATGGACACTTCATAATTCAAGCGTTAATTGTAATTCATGGTACTAAGTATTTAAGGCAGTGGATTAAAACAAAATCATAGATATATATTTAAATCGCAGCGAGAATTCGACAATACTAAATCATCAACAAGTACACAGACGAAGGCAAATTGATAGCAAGTTGCGAATGGGTTAGGGATTCATTTCAAAATACTTCAGAATGGCTCTCAACTGCCGAAAAAGAGATCTTCATAGATTTCACATCTAGTGACGAAATTAAAGGGCAATTTTGTAATAACCACTCTTTAAATTCTGGATAGAGGTGAATGCTGAATTTTCTGCACTGAATACAAAAGCCTTTCGCATACTATTACTAATTTAAACATCATACCTTTGTGAATCCGGATTTTCTGCGATGGCTACTTTGAAGACAAAATATAGATCTCTGCTAAATATCAAAAAATAACTCAGAGTGTAGATTTCTAATTTTCAGCCTTCCTTTGAAAAACTTTGCTCTGCAAGAGAAGCCCATGGAAGTCACTAATAATTATTAAACTTGTTCTTATACTGGCTGAAGTACCCACTCTTAACACGAGTTAATTTTTTTAAAAAATGATAATACATTATTATTGATATAATAGCTTAATTATAAGGAGAGTAAAACCAAGTGCATGACAATGTATACAAAAATGTAAAATGATTTTTTTGAAATGAATGCTCAAATTATAAATGGTTTTTAACGAACTGTAATTTTAAGCCTGGCAGAATTAGCATTTAGAATTAATGCTAATTAGTAAAAAAGAATGTAAAATTCCAATGAGAGCGAATAACAATTATGTTATTTTTAATATTTAAAGCGAGAAAACTTCAAAATGTTGTAGCACGAGATCGGGTGTGCACACGATACTTACGTTAATGTTTGCGCGGATTGACTCTCACCCCAATTCTTTTTTTTTAAATTTTTAATATACACGATAAAAATCACAATTTCAGTGAATAATTTAACTAAGAGAAAATATACTTAACTATTTCAAGGATTTTTCAATGACAATTTGAAAAAAAAAATCCAATAAAACTGAAATAAATTGTCCCAAATGTGCGTGACCTTAATAAAGGACACAAATCACAGACACTTTTCACTATTACAGGAAAGTTATTTGCAAGTAAAATTGTCACATTTTGTTCACGTTATTGTAGTTTTAATATCCTTTGATGATCGACAAGTATCCTTTTGAACTTTTTCTTGTTTATGTCTTTTTGACAAGGTGAAGTGCATCTTGAGGTACACTTATGGCTTCATATTTTTCTTGATAGAGTTGTTAATGTAGCTATTGAACATTTTCCTTTTTCATGTTCATTGCTTTTCTCAAATTTACTTTCGCTATCATGATTGATATGCATTATTTCAGCAAGTGTTTCCCTTGTTTGATCAGTTTCAATTTCCTTTCAGGGAGTTCACAGATGCCCATTTATTTTTTTATATTCAGCTCATTTACATTTATAAACCATAATCAGTCGTACAACATCACAATTAAAACCAGTAATTTATTTATAAGGGGAAATGCAGCATATTCAAGAAAATATTTTTGAACAAAAGTGGTAGTGCCGTTAACTCGGTCAAAACCAGTACCTTAAGATTCTAAAAACATGTTTGCCACTCTCAAAAAAGAAGGTATCTGATCAATTCCTTTTAGTTCCTTGTTGAAGGATTCTCTGTCAAGATCATTGGTAACAAATAAACAGTTTTCCCAGAATTAAGGATTTCATGATTCTAGGATGACTAAGCGCATCGCTTCCGTGTTTACAGTTTATTCAATATAAAAAAATGGAAAAAAAATTCAAAAACAGAATTGTGTAAACGTTTTTCATTATGTAGTATATGTTTCAGAATACTCATAAAAATAAATATTGGCCAAATAAACCTTCAAAGTGCTCAGTATGCTTATCAATATATCATAAAACTCTTTCACACTGAAAAAATCGCAACAGAATTATATAATTTACAACTTCATTAAAAAAGGGGGGGTGCAGATAACCATACCAGTAAGTTCGAAGGTCAGCAAAAGTAATGTTTTAGGTTAAAATAAACGTAATGAAAAATCTCTCTTCGTAGGATTACAGCAAAGCAAACAATTTTTTTTTTAAATTTAGTTATAGGATCAAAGTAGAATCTTTTATTTTTGATGGCGTTTTTTTTTCACCAGTTGATATATATAAATCATATCAATGTAAATCTGTATTTTTTTATTATGTCATAAATCATTTTGTTTTATTTCATTCCAGTAAATTAATTTTTTAACCTTTTATTTTCGATATGCTCGCGCCCCCTCGAAGGGTTGTCACGCCTTCTAAGGGGACGTGTCCCACAGTTTGAGAAACACTGTAGTACATTGAAGATTACTTTAGTATATTTACTTTTTTTGCTTTTTTTTACTGCCGGGTTTTTATAAACTTCTAAAATATATTTTGTAAGAAATGTTCATAAGAAATCTCAGGATTATTTATACTGTAAGAAAACGCCAAATTTTATCATTGCAAATGCAGCGATCAGGTACACCCTCTTATAACTGTGGGACAAATGTAAAGATAACTAATTTATAATATAAACAGAATTCACTTTCTCATCGGATGTTTATTTTCTCTCCATACATATTCACACACACACATGTACGAAATTAAACATCTATTACTCTTATGAGAAAAACTATTCAATATCCACGCTTTACTCTGTATTAAAAATCTAAATTGAAAACTAATGATTAAACAGTTATTGCAATGAGTATACAATTTCATTAAAAACTAACACAGATAGTTTGTCTCTCAAGAAAGATATTGAAGTCAATAAAGATGTCAAAGTCTGTCTTAGGAACGAATGAAAAAACAGTTTTCTCGAAAAGTTTCCATGATTCATTCGAAATGTTACATAAAAATAATTATTGATAATTTTTAAAAATTAATAATATTAATAATTATTAATATTATTATTATTAATTTTATACGAAATGCATACAAATTTTTAATCTAAGTATCATTTGCTGTGTGTTTTAGAGTATTCGGTGATGGCAAGGATGAATTGAATGCTCACTGCGGAATTGCTCACGGGACAAAACGGTCCATTGTTTCTAAACTGCAAGAGCTTCTTCACTGAAAAAAAGAAATTGTAATGCACATTGAGGCCTCCACTATTGAGACAGTGTAAATAATTTTAGATTGATAACATAAAGACGAAAACAAACCATTATAACTTATGGTTAGTAAGTAAGTTTAGTAACTTATGTTTAAGTATTTCGTTAACAAATAAATGAAATGTCTAAAAAGTTTTGTTTAGACAAATAGATATACATATTTCTTTTATAAAAAAATCATACTTAACGTGCAAACGGATGAATATATCAGAAACATATGCTCTATAATTCCATGGTTTTAAACAAGACTGAACCACAGGAACGTGTGCCAGTGTGCGGATCGTTTTTCTTTTAGTATGAAAAACCATACCTTAAGTGCAAATGATTAAATATATTAGAAATGTGTGTTTTTTCCCTTGTCAACCAGACTGCACCACAACAACATGTGGCTGGATACATCTAGTTATAACAAACTTAAATCTAAAAAATTATCAAAAGCAAAAAAAAATCAATATTTTTATGAAGAAACCATAAACTGTTCCAATTAAACACAACATATACATCAGAAAATTTTAATTTAGTCATTTATATTTCAGGATGACATCAAATAAAAGTTAGAAAGTCCACCAAATAGATCCTTTTTAATCAGTCTAATAAGTTACCGCCCCAACTCTTAGAAATCTTAACAACTATTTGGCATTAAACTCCATATCCAAGTGCAGAAAAACATTATTTTATTCAAACAGGTATAGAACGATTTCCCATTATTGAATGGCATTTTGGCGATGTCTACTGATTTGAGGTAAATGGTGGACTGAAAAAGAAATGTAACCTCCAAATAATAAGAATTATATAACATTTTAATTTAGAATTACTGGAGAAAGATAAATTGGCAGAAAATGTTATATCTCAGTACGCTACTCTTTGGCATGATTTTGAAATCACGCTAAGTAGATCTTTGGCAGCGTCTAACATTATCACTTAAATTTTAAGAACTTTAACTATTTCTTGGAAAAATTAATAGCATACTGAAGTTAAATTAGAACTTTATCTATAAAAATTGTCTGAAACAGATAACCCAAGCTTGGAAATACATCACACCAAACTCTTTTTTTACACAATTTTGAAATGACAGGCTACACAAACATACTTTTTTATACAAAATTTTGTTCTAGCACGAATTCCTCTTTTTGTTCCGATTGTAATTTTAATCAGAAGATTGTCGTTTTATGCCGACATATATGTGAGTGACTTGATTTACTTTATGGCTTTGTTACTTTTTATTCTAGAGTTTTGGAGAATACATAATTTTTATAATATTTTTTTCCATTATTTTGTTGCACTCAATAGCAATTCGTTATTCTGTATAATTGTATTTTGTATTAAAGTGTTTAGTTTGTAGGATGCAATAAATAATTTCCTTAAATTTCCAAACGTTGACGAACATGTTAATTTTATTTTAACAATGAGGAAATATCCAGTAATATCAGGGTATTATAGCAGCATTGGAAATGTACCACATAATGCAAATGTTTCAATGTAAATCCACGGAAAATTTGACTCTTGCGGAAGCATGGAGAAATTGAAGAATTAAAGATGACATTACATGCTTCTCTCTTTCGTTATTAAAAAGTTGTGCTTATCGATTTTGAATGCTCGTTGGAGAAATATTTTCCCAGCATGCATTAAAGTGGAAGTTTCGTAGTAAAAAAATCAGTTGTGTGGTCTGAAATTATAACTCTATCAAATTAAACTGTTGGCAAAAATTTTAATTACATGCAAAATACTAATTTTATTTTTTTCTGTAATAAAAAGAATTGTTTTTGTTTTATAAATTTGTAACATGAATTTCTTTTATTACATTTTTTGTGCGGTTTTCTACAGAACAAATCAACCATGGCAAAAAAAGGGGAAAAAACATTTCGTGTACTAACGTTAACTGGTGTAAAAGTTTGAGCTGACATTTTCTGTCTGAATGCATATTAAAAAAATTATTACAATATTCGCTTACTAAAAAGTCAAATCAATTTAGCCTACAATTACCTGAAAAAATACGTTTATAATATATAAGTAAAATCCTGAACACATTGGGCGACGGAAGAATATAAGATTATTACAACGAAAACTTAAATCTTAAAAAGCTATTGAAAACAAAATAAGGTTCAACATCTTGATTTTCCTTTTTATTGAGAACATTTATAGCCCCGTGCACCAGAAAGTATAACTAGGGAGCTTACAAAGAAGTAAGCGTGAAACACATATCTCAAAGAAGAGAAGAATAACAATAAAAACGTCTTTGTCTTACTCGGGATTCGAACCCCGACAATACGGCACCGAAGACAGCGTCACTAACCACTATATTGGATTCGCGACTAATATTTTCATTAAATCACCATAAACAGTTCCTAGTAAACCCAAAATACATGCCAGAAAGACTAAGTTTTGCCATTTGTATTTCAATAGTAACATCAAATGAAATTGAAAAAAATGCCTAAAACATAGAAGAAAAAAACATACTTATCATGAAATTCCGTCATTTAATTTTGCCAAAATAAGACGTAGCCAAGCGCAGAAAAATATTGTGTTCCAACATGCACGGAACGATATCTTATTAAATGCATATCGTAGGATTTAGCGACGTCTTTTGACTTCAGGTAAATGTTCGACAGGGATTTAATTGAGGAATACTGGAGAAATATAAAATAGCCGGAAATTTTAATCGTTAAGCTACTCGTTTGTCGCATGATCGCGCTAAATCTGTCTTATGTTATCATCATAACTTTTAGAACTTTTCACTATTTAGCACATGAATCTGTAGCCTACAGAAGTCAAATATAATTATAATCTTCGCTTAATAAAGAGATAAATAATTTTAGCTTAAAATTACAGAAAAAATATCGTAAACATTGCACGATAACATTATCAAAATGTTGCCAAAACTGCAAAACATAATTTAAGTTGATTGAAGAATAATCATTAAAAAAGGATTTATTTGAAAAATAATCCTAATTAAGTATCAAAAAACAGAAAGATTGGATACATACTTAAACCGATAAACATGACTATTGTAAAAATATGTAATAACCTAGAAAAACTGCGTGTAAAGTATAAATGTTTGCATTAAGTTACATATGTGACATATGACGTCATAACACCAGAAAATCACTTAAGGATTTATTCAAAAAATAATTCTAATTAAGTATCAAAAAACCAAAAAATTGGATAAATATTCCAACCGATAGATATAACTATAGTAAATATATGTAAAAACCTTGTAACACTGCGTATAAAGCATAATTTTTTTGCATTTCGTGACAGATGTGACAGTAAATAACGCCATATCACCAAAAAATCACTTAAATATTAAATTTTAAAAAATTTAGAAAGAATTATGAAAAATAAGTACTCGAGAGCCTTTCAGGATTAAAATTTAACGTTGTTTCAAAATTTCAGAGGAAACGGTTCAGTAGCTTTGCATATTAGCGGCTCTGAACAAACGCACGTTACATTTATATATATATATATATATATATATATATATATATGTAGGCACACTCAACTTTTTTTCATTACATATTAGTTATTTAATCACCCAATTCTTTCTCCGAAACACGTAGCCTGACCACTAAACATTTCTGATTCCAGATCATTAGGTTTAATAGCACTATATGTCAGCATTGGCTTTCAAGTACATTCATAAAATCAAAGGTACTTCACATCTGACTTAAGTGCGAAGGCACTAAGGTATCACTTTGGCGTTCTTTTTATCTCTTTGCTTCTCAGCGTCAGAATTTGTACAGATTTCATCGAGTAAGGATCATTTTTTAAAACTTAAGACTGATTCTGGCTCGAAACCTGCCATATATATATATTTATGTGAGTGTGTGTGTGTATTTAACACTTTTGATTCTGAATGAATATGAATAAAAGCAACGTTTATATAATGATCTGGTGACTCTTTTTTTACATGTTCAACCGTCACCAGTAAACTCTTTTATTTGTGCATGATATATTTGAAATTAATTCAACATAAGTATATATACATGTATACATAAATGTTACATTTGCAATACATTATAGACCATAAGTGATAGGAAAAATCAAAATAAATTTTTAGTCTTCTATTTCCTTCAAAAAGCAATAATTTTTTTGCATAACCTTTAGTATTAAGCGTAAAAGTTTAAAATTTTAATTCTTAATTTTATCTAAAAAAACAAAATAGGTTGGATGTAATAGTGTTCAAAGATAATAAGAAATACACATTGAACATGTTCTCTAGTATTCACTAACATTTTAAAAAATAATTCGTTCTTAATACCTATTAAGAGGACTTGGTACCCTAAAATCACAAACCTATCGTTTTTTTTATTTTCATTTAATCTTATTATTTGCATTATTATCTTTCGATTGATATATCACTTGTGCATGTCGGAAAGTTAGAAGTTGACTAAAACTTCATTTGAAAACAAATTAGGCAATTCAGCCACCCCCTTTAAAAAAAAAAGCTAAAAAATGCTTTATGATAAAAAAATCTATTTTAGAAATAGAAATAATAACTATAAAAAAGAATGTGTAGTATTAAAAGCAGAATATTTCCGAGGCAATACAATAATGTAATTTTTCTTCCTTGTGAAATGTGTGCATGTAAAATTTTTAAATTAAGGCATTTTATATTAATAATTTTAAAATTTCAGTTCTTCTTCCTGATATATTTTTCATACAAATGTAATACTTTAATATTATAAGAAGAAAAACAGCTAAAATTTCTGTCGTGACAGAAAAAAATTTTTTTTTAAAATTTTTCTTGAATTTTCATGGGCAATTAGTACTCTCTAAAAGTTGATCATTTATAAAAATGCGTGGGTTGAAAAAGTATGAAAATGCAATTAATTTAAAGAAAACATATATCTAATATCTTAAAGTGGTATTTTAAGTTTAATTAAGCTTATAATAATTATTTTTTTCAGAATTATAAACTTTAAAGTGGTTTTTCTCAGTTTGTGTTTTTCGAAACCTTAGTGCATTCAAAATGCTACTCCTTCGACAATTATTTACCAATCACTTCCATTTTCTTCTTGTGTGTTGAAAATAAAGCATGTAATAAAATTAGGGATCTGTTTTGATCTAACTGAATACTTTTTAAACTGAATAAAAAAAATGTAAGACATGTTGGCTTTTTCGTTGATTTTTAGCCTGTATATCAACATTTTATTTTTTCTCGAAAAACGAATGAAGTTATTCTAAAAATAGCTCCCTAGAGTTGTTTAGATCATCCATAAGAGTATTATAAAAAATTCAGGTCAAAAAATTAATTTTTACAAAAGGAGTATGATTTTAAAATTTTCTTAATTTCTTCAAAAAATTAAAATTTTTAAAAAAAAATGTGTGAATAATATATGAAAATTTTCATCTGGTAACATTTTCTTGAATAGAAACATTGTATAAAATGCTAAAATATAATTTTAAAATACGTAAATAAAGAAGTTTGCTCAAAGAGTGCCAAGTCCCCTTAAAAATAGATAAGTAAAAAAAAAAAATCGATTTGGGATTTCCATCGTAAGATATTTTAATATGGGCTGAAAGATCTTACTACGTTTGAGCAGTGATGTTATATTAAGCACACCTATAAAGTTATTCTCATAAAATTATGTTTTAAACATAAAACACATTTTAAAAACATGTCGTAAAAAGCATAGAAATTGCATTTTTGGTTATATGTTGAGAGAACTCTGTTTCAGAGTGCATAAATATTAATAGGCGTCATTACTTTCTTTTCAAAATTAATGCGATTGGATACTTAAAAAGTCGCAAAATTCCAGAAACAAATTTATTATTTCAGTAAAGTGTAATTTACCAGATAGTAAAGTTTGAAAATAAAAAATAAAAAAAAAATGCTATTGTGTTAACATATTTGGAAGTTTAAATTTTGTAATATGCAAGATTACACAATTTTTTAAAAAGCGTGGAGTAAGAAAATTGTTTACAAACAATTATGTACTTTATATTCAGTGATAAAAATGTTAAACAAAATAAGTTTCTTGGAAAGAATTTTTGAAATAGAAACAAAACTCTAGACTTCATAGGAAGCAAACATTTCAGTAGAAGTTCATTAATTAGTCATTTCCTTTTTAGGAAATGAGTAAATTTCTGAAATGAAAGATGGAATTTGTATGAGTAAATTTCAAAAGAAAGTTAGTCATTAGAAAATTTTTTGAGCGTCAATTCATTAAAAGTTCAAAATTACCGACATATTTCAATACAATTTCGGTACTGCATCTAATAAAACTTTTTTTTTATCTAATCTGATTATTTTGTAAGCAGAAATAAAATAGGCAAACTTTAAAATGAAAATAAATATTGCAAACACTCATTTGATCGTATGCTTATTGAATTTATTGTAGTAATGTGTTGAAGCATTTAGCATTATAAGCGAATTATTTTTGTACAAATTATAACTTATTTTAAATGTAAAATATATTATATATTTGTATTTATATATATTGTTCTCTTTTCAAATTAAATTTTTCAATGATTAAGCAGAGGAGGAAGCAAAAATAATTCAATAGGGTAAAACTCATAGAAAAATTCTTAAAAAATCCATTAAACATTGTAAATATGTAGGTGAAAATTCTACATTACTTCAGCAATTCTCCCACTCTAAGATGCATCCCTTTTGGGGTCGCGTAGTAACCCATTGAGTGGCGAACCTATAGAAAGATCGAAAATAAAATATAATTTAATTAAATTTTAATGTTTTTGCTACTTAAAATACACTCATGTACATAAATTAAGGATAATACAGTTCAGGCAAAGAAAGAGACAGAAGCAAAACATATTTGACTTATTTGTAAAGTCTACTTATTAAACAAAATGTAAAGAGAAAAAAAAGATGCTATATGTTTGACATAATTAATAAAAATTGCGATTTTTACTCCCTGGAGCAAATTTCAAAAAATAACCTATTTACAAAAAACAGTATAACATGGTTAGTATGATGGTTAACACGGAGAATGTCTCCCGACTGATGCATTACAGGCCTTACAACGCTTAGGCATGCTAAATATCAAATTATGAATATGATCTTGGGGAATATTACACCGCTCATCAAGCAATGCCCTCCAGAGTTCCAGTAGACAGGTGGGAGGGGGTTGACGGGCTGCAATTCGTCGACCAAGCATATCCCCACATGCACTATTGAAATCAAGTCAGGTGAGTATGCTGGCTAATCCATACGGGTGATATCCTCCGATTGAAGGCATTCGTCTACAATGTTTGCACAGTGAGAACGGACGTTGTCATCCATAAACAGAAATCCAGCATCCATGGCGCCCCGAAACAAACGTACATGTAGTTCCAGAATGATATCCCGATAGATATGGCCTGTCATCATTACACTCTGAACATGCACAGGTCCGTTCTCGAACCAACAATAATTCCTCCCCAAACGATCCATCCTGCACCACCGTAACGGTGTCGTTCAATGGTGTTCTCTTGGTGGTAACGGGTACCTGGCGCTCTCCATATTAAAGTCCGTCGAGAATCAGAGTGCAAACTAAACTTGGACTCGTCAGAAAACATCACACAAGACCACTGTTGTGGTGTCCACAATGCATGCTCTCTACTTCAGGTTAATCACAGGTGAAAGTGAGTAGCGGTAAGTGGAACACATCTGACAGGCCTACGAGCATATAGACCAATGTGTCCTAAGCATCTGTACTCGGTCTGCCCTGAAACTGTCGTACCGGTAGCTGAAGAGAGCTGACGAGACAGGTCTGATGCTGTGTTCCGTCTGTTTTTTTGGCAGTAACTACCAAATACATGTCCTCATTTGGCGTTATAACTCGGGCGCGACCTTTGCTGTAACATCTACTCACATTACCATCATCTTCGAATCCTTTCCAAAGTCTGGAGATGACACTCTGAGCCATTCCAAGTTCCTCGGATACTTCCAGCTGGGTACGCGTCCACATTCCAATCGTCTAATAAGGCCACTACGTAAAAATCATCCAAATGCTTCCTTTGTGTCATAACTATGCGGTTGTTGCACTGAAAGGCTTTTAAAGCGCTTGTGAACATTTTTTTTTTTTTGCCACCATTTCTTATGTACCCCTCTCTTACACTCTTGTCATTGTGACGTACTATCTGTGCCATCTGGTGGTTTCCCGTAATTTACATATTCTTCTTCAAGATGTGTGTGATAATTCTACAGTTGAAATTTTTATTTTAGAGTTCAATTTCTGTGTGATTCTGAATTATCCTTAATTTATGGACATGAGTGTATATATTGCTCAAAAGTAATATATGCAAAAATTAATATATAGCTTGATAATTTGTGTGGTGAATAATAAAGTTCGTATATTGTAGCTTTATAATCAAAGTACATTATTATTGCATTCAATACATTGTTATTATAAGGGGAGGGGGCGTGAAGAAAATTGAATTGAATTCTCTCTCTCTCAGACACTGAAAGTTTGAAAATCAGATTAGTACTTTAATAATGAAAAAAGGACATTTATTTGAAGAATAAGAATAAATTAGTTACATGCAAATAGGGGGGATTTCGAGAAATTCCTCTTTATCCATAAATTAAATATTTTTAAAGATATGCATTACATTTATTATTACATAACAAATATTGCTTTTAGAGTCATTTTAGTTAAGATATACTCTTGAAGTTATTAACACTAGAACCGCGGAAGGGGTCAATTTGACTCAAAAGTCAATTGTTTCCGATTTTCTCAAAAAGTTAATAAGGCAATTGAAAAAAATATTCAAGAATTTTAATTTTTTTTGTACGAATAATAACCTTTGAAAATATGATTCATAAAATACTCATCATTTTTCTGTTTTTATTACTTATACTTAAAACCGCGGAATGGGTCATTTTGACCCCATTATAATCAAAAGCAATAAATGTGAAATTCAACAATTCCTGGAGATTCCTAAGTGCCGTATCTAATTTTTCTGTAATTTACTAGCAGAAAAACCACTTCTGGGAAGAACAAATAACGTGTAAATAAACATAAAAAGGTATCAGATTCAAATCCAGATGAAATGAACCTCGGGGACTTTAGTTGGAAATGATGCAACGGGTTAAGAAATCATCACCTCTAGAAGTTCTATTCGTGGAAGAATTGTTAAATATACTATTTTCAAAGAAAAAAGTGACCCAACCAGTTATTCAAAGCAAAATATTGAAAATGGATACATGATTAGTTCAGGGAGGCTACTTTTAAATGAGCCTATGCTTCTTCATATCAAAAAATTGTACAGAGGAAGAAGCTCACCGGCAACTGGAAAAAAATGAATGGGCAACAACTTTAGACAAACTAGACAAACACTTTTATATCAATTTGTAATCTCAAAGTATTTACGGTGCAAATAATCTAGAACTTGATAGTGTCTGTGGTCTGTTGTTTGAGATCCGCCTTTTTCCGCGATACTACGGCGAGAGATAGATTCAGAGAACTTATGAATTTTCTGCGGTTCGGCAAAAAAACTAAATGATCTGAACGCCTTCAAACAGATAAATTGAGTTTCATTTCTAAAGTTTGGAAGAAATTTATTGAAAATTCGATAATTTTTTTTTTTTTTAATCAGGGCCATATATAACAATTGATGAACAACTGTTTACGTCTAAAGTTATATGTCGTTTTACGCAATATATGCCAAGTAAGCCGGATAAGTTTGGTATCAAGTTCTGGCTTGTCGCTGATATTAATAGTAAATATGTACTGAATGACTTTCCATATTTGTGTAAATATGAGGAACGTCTATAAACCTATTTCTCTCCGAATACGTCGTTTTGCATTTGATAGAGTCTTTAGAAAATAAAGCAAGAAATATCATTACTGATAATTATTTCATTACACTAAATCTGTTCCAAATGTTTAAAACGAAAAACACCAGCTTAACTGAGGTGATAAAATGAAATCGTAAAGGAATATCTGAATTTGTGAAAAAAGAAAAGAAGCCGTTATACAAAAAATTGTTACTGGAGCCTGATGATATCACTTTGACAGTTTATAAGGGTAAGACCAGAAAAAATGTCTTATTATTGAGCTCCTTTCATCCCACAGTTGATATCGGTAATAATCACCCAAAGAAGCTTCCAGAAACAATATAATTTTATAACTCAACAAAATTTGGTGTCGACATTGCGGACCAAATGACCCGGAATTATTCTGTGAATAGGTAGTATAAAGGAGGTGGTCAGTTCATGTATTCTACAATATTCTTGATCTTGTAGGGAATTATTCTTGGATATTATACAAAGAAGTTACTGGTAAAAAAGTTACCGGTATATTCACAAAAGAAAGTACAAGTCAGAATACACAGACAAAAGCGGATACTACTGAAGAAATCTTCGCAGGTTTGAAAAAAGATTCATTGCAAAGATTTCCTGTGTAGAAACAAAACTGTAGATTCTTGTTATCTGACTGTAAAATACCGATAAATGGAAAGTGTACAAACTATATAAAATGAAGCTACCCAAACTGTTCATGAACTGTGTAGGAAATTTCGAGTGGTAAGAAACTAAATATTTCTATTCAAGTTGTCTCTATATTTTATTAAATGCATAAAATATTCCATATTGCACTATCTTATTATTTTTTATCACTTATTATAATAATTTAAGATAACTGGGACGTGAAACTGCTCTAAAGTTTGCATTTTTGAATTCTACTTTTAAAAAAGAGAGGGTACTTTTTTTGCATCCATAGATGCAATATTTATGAAAATGCGATAAGTAGAACGATGAAAAATTGAATTTTAAAATTGTAAGCAAATGTGATGTATAAATATGATTCAGGTACACTTTCATTAAAATCCATATTGTATATAATATATATTGTAAAAAACTAATTTTTCTATGCAAATAATGTATTTTTTCTGCGTTATATGTTCAGATTTAATGAAAATTCTACATTTTTTTCTGCAAAATTACGGAAAGTTTAAATAAATAGTTACAAAATTAATTTTTTGTTTGTTCTTTAAGTGTTTTATTATGTTTAGTTTCACTTTAATAAATACTCAGTGTAGGTATAAATTAATTGTACTTAGTACAAAGTGTATCTTCAGGATTATACTAAATTAAGAGCACAGCTTGTAAAACAGACATTTCGTTTTTCCTAACTGCTTATTGTTAACATTTGAATAACTCTATTAATATGTTTATAACTATTGGTTTTAGTTTAAAATAAATACGCATATGTTTGAGTAAAAATAGAGATTATTTTGTTATTTTTTTTAAAAATAGAGTTCCATTTAAATAAGATATCAAATTAAATTTTTAATTAATCAAATACATGTATACATGTTCTTTGTGTATTTTTAGAATAATAAAAATATGTATAAGGAATTCTGTAACACCCTGTAATGAGGCTGTGCAAAGTGAAGTAAAAATACTAAAACTTATAGACATACATTTTTGTTGGTTTAAACAAAAAGGTGTGAATCATTGACAACACGTGTTGATGAAGTAAAGAAAGAGTAATTAAAAAGACTTATAAATAATCTATAATTTTAAACTTATAACTTAAAAACTGAGAAATGATGCAAAATAATACAATTAATTATGGTATGACTTTATATTACATTAAAAAATATAATTTTACAAATTACAGATGAGAATATCTTTATTTGCGATTTTCTCAAAATGCATTTTTTGTTCATTCCGGTACATTTTTCTCGAAATTTACTTTACCTACATTGCTGATACTTTGTATATTATATGATCCACAAATTTTCTAAAAAGTGAACAAATTCGTTTTCAAATAAATATTCACAAATTTTAGATGTAGCACAATTTCTGCGTAAAATTTAACGGAATTTTGAATCACTAAATTATTTTTTAAATTTTTATAAATTTATTTTTTTTTTAAATTGCATTTCATTCATTTTATATATTGTTATGTTTGCAAAAACTCTGTAAAATTGTATAGCTATATATGCAGTGGGTTGTATGCAAAGTGTACCAGAAGTTAAAAAATCGACATAAAAAAAGTATCGAAAATAAAAAAAGTAATAATTGTTGATTCTCTATTGCCCATACAGATTTAATTTTAAGTTAAAATTGAATTTTTTTTACATTAAGAGGTGCATAAATGTTCAGATAATTCAACTTAAAAAATTTACTTCCGTTGTTTTTAATTTAAGTGAGTACCATTTAATTTTTGTGGAAAAAAATTTCATTTTTCCTTTTCGCAGACGTCCCAGTTACCTTAATGTTAAAAGTGAGTAAATGCCATTGCCAAATAATTACAGCGTACTTTTAACATAACACGGATTTTATTAATTAGGGTCAATTTTACACCACCCGTGGATTTAAGTATACCGAAACTGCCATGGCTCTAGTGTTAAAAGGTACAATTTAAACGCAAATTTGAGTCAAAAAAGTGTATTAAAATGGTAAGGCATCTGAAAATAGTTTATGATAAATTGAGGCTAGATCGAAGATTCACTGGTTTAAAAAAACAGAAACATATATTTACATTACTAAGAATGGCAAATATTTAAAGAATAATTATTTGTAAGAAACCAGTATTAAAAAAGAAATTCTGAAAAAGTGTTTTGCCTAACATTAATTTGAAGAAAAAGCCTAAATTTTACATAATTAAATCATTTGACTGACTTCGCATTTTTAAGGCGTTCACAATATCCACAGAATTCAAACTTTCTTTTCTAAGCTACATTGACAATAACTACTTTACTGACTTTCCGAAATACAAAAATATAAAGAAAACATAAAATAGGCGGGAATTTTGCTCTGTGAATTGACCTCAACAAGTTGTGCACAGACATTATTCACAATACATAATTTGCGCTAGCAGGTATTTTTCAAGTGCTACATAAAAGGAAGCATCTGTATTTTACCTTCTGTTGTAAATGAATTTTGCTTAATTTCATTTATTTTCATCAAAAGCTTTTGAATGCTTCATCAAAGCGCGGAAAGTCAGCCGAGCACGTTTCGGTGTTTGGCAGGGGAATAATTGTGACAAAAACAGACTTTGGGTTTTTATACATTTTCCCAAGAAATGTGTTTTTAATATGTCTACATAAGATTGATAGGTGCTAAGAAAGTTGAAACATAGGTATATTGTTTTTCCATTTTCTAAATATTAATGAAAGAGAACAGAACTATAACTAATTGTTGAATTAATCAACAAAATAAGCATACTAGACATAAATGCAAATTTCAGTATTTTTACATATGTTTTGATTCCATATGTCATGGAATCGTTAAAAAAATTCATTGTTATTACCTCAAATTGTGTGTATTGATTATCAATATTTGCACCTGTAGGCTGGCTAACATAAATGTTCCGCACGTTAGATTATGGTATTATTAGACCATTACTTTTACATGGTATTTTATAGAAAGAAAAATAATAAGAATTAAATGCGTAAAATTACTTAGTAAATGAATTCCTCATGGTTTTATTCGAATATTTTTTTTAAAAAAAACAATGATTGGATTAGATTAAAATATCAGAAATATCCTATTCAAACCATTCTAAAAACTTAAAAAATTCAAACTTCATTCTAAAGAAAAAAAGATTTCACAGAATGATAATGGTTTTTTTTCAATAATCAAAGTTGTTATGAAAATTTTAAAAAAAATCTTGGAAGCTTTTAGGTAGATTTCAAAAATAATGGAAGTTAAAATACATTCCTAATAATAGTCAGTTTTATCCATATTAAAAATGTCGAAAAAATGCTATATTTAAAAAAATCAACCAATAATTTCCAATTATATCATTCTATATAGGATAAATATCATAAATATCTGTTCCTAATCGATGTTAACCTTCAAAGACAAAGCGCAATGATGTAAATTAATTAAAAAGCAAAGTATTATATGAATTGGACAATTTTTAAATAGAGTTTACGTGATATAAACTTAATGAATGACTCACACAATTATTTCGATAAAATTATTCCACAACACATAATGTTGAATGTACTCTTATATTTTTCCAAAGTTTATAATTTTAACTCATACTCTATTTTCCCCTTCAGGAATACTATAGAACACAAGACATAAATAGAACACAAGTATTAGTAAAGTATTATATTAAATATTTTTAACAATAATAATTTATAAATCTAAATGTATCTTTAAATATTAAATAACTTCAAGAAAATGCTGATTAAATTCAAAGTATTACTATTTCAAAGAAAGCATTAAAATAAAAAAAAATGTTTCAAACATAAAATGCATTCATGTTGTCTATATTATACATCACCTAAACTTTTATTATTTATGATATCTCAGTCCTTCTCAAACTTTCTATACTCGCGACCAATTTTCAATCGTAATTTTCCTCCCGCCCCCTTAAATACAAGAATAATGTATTGAATGCAATAATAATATACTTTGATGTAAATCTACAATACGACTTTAATTATAAACCGTACAAGTTATCAAGATAAGTATTAATTTTTATGGCGTGCCCATAGAGTCAATGGTAATTATTAAATTTGCTCTTGACTTAGCACTGTTAAATTAATTATGAAATACATGGTGCAGTACTGATACATTTATAAGTGTATTATATCAATGTAAAAGTGTATTTTACTTTTATTATGTCAGAATGTATTATTTTTTACTTCCTTTCAGTAAAATAATATATTTTTTTTTTTTAAATAATGTTTGTTTTCGAATTTTCGATTTACTCGTGCCCCCTAGAGAGGCGCGCCCCACAGTTTAAGAAACACTGTCATATCTTATTTCCTTCCGTAGAATTTCTACTTCACTATACATAAAAAGAAAACAAGTATATGATACTTTACTTATCAGACTTTAGGTTGGATTGACTTTTACCTTAATGCTTATAAAAAGGTAAAAAATACCAAATATTGATCAAGTGCATCACTACAATAGGTGTTTTTCTATCATTCGTTTTTAAAGATATGGCAAGTATCATAAAATTTTGAAAGAACACACAAATAGCTGCTTTTATTTTTTAGATCATTATAATGCATTACATAGAAGGTAACCAGAGAAAATCGAGACTTCTTTTATGTAAAATGACACGTTGAGCCTTCAGGTATTACTTTAAGAAAGAGTAAAACACTAGGTAAACACAATGTACACGTCATTTTAGGAAGTTATTCCGTCGTATTTTTGGCATTTAGACACTAAATATACTAAAGAGTTGTCAACTATCATTTTCTCAGTTTCATGCTAAGCATGAATATTTTTATTTCTACCTTTTTTCACTTTTTCCTGCATTTTAAGTCTTTCTAATGTGTACTTTTTGTTCGATACAATTATGTAATGAAATGAAGAAATTATAGTTTTCTTTGTTTGCTCTACTTTCTCAATATCTCTTCCCTTTATCTATTTATCTTCCCAATGGACATAAAAATGACAAAAGAAGGTAGGAAATTCTATATTTCACTCCACAAATGATATGTAAGAGGGATAAAAGTTAAAATTGGTTAAATTTACCATCGTACAAATTTTTTCGTGTATGCTTCATTTTTATCCTTTTTTTATTTTCTTCATTGTCAAAATATGATGAAGTATGTAAATGTTTTATTTTAAAAATTTTATAAAAGAACTTTTACAGTATTGAAAACGAATGAAAATGTACAAAATGTACAAATGTAGAAAAATTGGCTCTTAAGCAGAAACATTTTTAATGACAATATTTGTAATGTCAGTAATATTTCGTGAATTATAGAATATATTTGTACGTGTGCAGTAAAATCACTGTAGATGATATTTTTAAATATAAATTCGGATATTATAGATAGTAGCTTCTATATATTATCTCTCATAGGCATGTTTCGCGTGGATGTGTGGATGTACATCCTTTCCCCTTCTACTTGTAGATGGATGTGGCCTAAAGTCAAGTTTCGATAAAGGCTTACAGTTTTTTTGAAATCACATACAAAATTGTTTAAACCAATTTCGTAAGACATGTGATAAATATTAGAATTAAAAATATAAATTTTAACGAGCATACCCTTAATTCTGTAATTTTAACGTGTTTGGCCTTGTTCCACAAAATGTGGGGTGCGCCCCCTTGGGGGCGTGATAAACTTTCACGGATGCGAGCATATGGAAATGTCAAAAATAAAAGATTATTTTTTAAAAATTATTAGTTTACTGCAAGCTAAATTTCCACTGAATAAATAATAAAATATACATTCCCACTTAAGTACTTATAAATTGATCAGTACTGAACAACGCATTTGGTAATTAATTTATCAATACTGACTCCCACTCACTACTGACTCCTATATGCTTGCAATATACAAAATTATATATACACAATTTAATTCTTATATTAATAAATTGTGTGGTTAATAATTAAAGTCGTAAAGTAGAGTAAGCGTCAAAATACATTCAATTCAATGCTATTTATAGGGAAAAGGGGTGCAGAGAGAGTTGTAATTGAAAATTTTGTCACAAATATTGAAAGTTTGAGAAGCACCATGTTTGGTGGAAGTTGGTACTTTTAAAAAAAATTTTTTTGTTTAATTTTCAGAGCATGATTCTGTAGAATTTAGGATGTTAGAAAAATCCTAATTGTAAATGACCTAAATATTATTAAAAATTTAGTGACCACGCAGTTGTGCTTCAAATATGAAACTTAGAATGAATTGTTTGGTACATATAAACGTAACTACAATTTTTAAGATTTAGGTTAATGTATCAAAATTTCTGGTCCTCAAAATTAAATGGTAATTCATTTTACAACTAGGCAGTTAGTAAGTTCTTATCATAGATGCTCATAAAATGGTTTTATTAAAATAGGATACACACATTGATATTTTGTGACAAGATATACTAATTGCAATTCTTAAAAAAATAACACCTTACACTAAATAAACATTAACAACTAACAAGTTAATATAACTGAGTAGTAATTAAAAGTTTTAACACCAAAGTTGAGGAAAGTGGTAAATATCTATTTAAAAAAACATTAAACATTTAATTTAACAACATGTGCAGATTTTAATAGAACTATTTGCGTAAGACGTTTAATTATAATTTTATTTTTCAATAAATTTGCTCATTTGGGATAAAAAAAGAAAATATGATTAATACAGTTTGTTTGCAAGAAAAATTGCAAAAGATGCAAAAAGGCTTTTATTTTACAGTTCTCTTTTAATAGAGTTAATGTTTACATACATTTACACTATACTTTTGCATTGGTTCATATTTTAAAGTAATTTTACATTGGCATAAAATATATATGAGAAACATATCCAGATTGTCCTGCAACTTAAAGATAAGTGGATTCATAGTGAAAGCTGGGTCACAATTGTTCCTGGAAAAATAGTAAAAAAATTCCCCATCACTTGGTTAAGTGCGGACGAGCACATTTTTGAAAATGTGGAAAAATGACACTCTCCTTTTCATCATTAGTTACTGTGACCCCAAATTTCAGAGCTTTACGCTGACTTTTTCACTAGTGTCGTCTTACACAGCCGAACAAAAAATTAGCTGATTTAGTTAAAAATAGTGTTACTTATGGTGAGTCGCTGTTGGGGAAAAATGTATCACCTAAATTTGACTCTTTTCATAAAAAGAAAACTATTAAACACAATCTTAGGTATGTTTCTCGACAGTTTTCCAATATAAGTTGTAAAATGGTTCAGCAATTTTTTCTTTTATATGGATAACAATCAAAGATAATTTTTTTAAATTAGTAGAATATTTTAATTTTAAAAACACTTCTGTCTATATCTTCAATCACATCTCCTTAGATACTGTGACCTGAAATTCAATTTCACGGGATGTTTTCGCAAATGGGATCTTTCAAAGCCGTGGAATTAATAACAGTCACAAATGTTGCGAAATTCTGTACTGGTTTAGTTCAAAATTTACGTAGTTGTAACCGGTTCGAGAAAATAATATCACCTAACTTTGACGCTTTATAAAAAGAAAAATATTATATAAAGTTATTTTAAGTGATTCCAAGTACAGATTTTGCATCGACAGAGCTCAGGCGCCTCCCTCTGGGGGAGAACCTGAGCATCAAAATCATTTGCGGTAATTGGTATCGCCTGAATGGTCCCTCACTAAAAAGTGATATCAGCTCCAGGGGAATGTACTAGGTCTGCAAAGGAAGAAACACCAATACGCAGCCCCATTATAGAAAGAATAAATTTATTTTAAATATCATCACTTTTAGAAACAATTTCAAAACGGTACAAAACTTGCTTCATTTCTATTCATAACAAGAATTCTCATTTCTTTTCTTTTTGTCAAAATGATTTAATTTAAAAAAAAGAGAGTAATCATCAGTGACCAACGCTAAAAATAAGGACCAGTTTTGTAGTTTTTTATATGTACTCTCTTAAGATGAGTCTGGAGTAATAAGTTGAGCTTATTCCCTCTACTTCCTGTAACAATTTATTGCCACAGTTTAACCACATGTTTGATTGGCTTTAAATAAATGCAGCCCCAGTAAAAAATTAATAGGTTTTAAACCTGGTGAACGATTTGGCTATGAAGTTGAACCATGATCTCCAGTTCAACTTCGGGATATTCCATGTCCAAATACTCCCACACAGGGCGTGCATAAGGCTCAAACTACGTTAAATTTAGCTAAACAAGCAAGTGATCTTGCTTCATTTGAAAATGTGATTAATAGAAAGCCAATGAAAGATAATATTACTGAAAAAAACATTTTAAAATTGTGTGGAATTTGCGGCCACAATACCTAAGAATTTCAGGAAAGGTATAAACAGAAATGTGTGTTTTTAAAATGAAAATGTTGTTCAAATAAAAAAAAAGATTATCTTTGATTGTTATGCACAGAAAAGAAAAAGTGCTGAATCATTTTGAAATCTATATGGCCTACATTTGAGAAAATTGCCTGGGATTATTTGTAATAATTTTTTTTTTATGAAGAGTCAAGAAGTTAGGGGGTATTTTTTGATCCAATACCGATTCACACAAACAACGTTAATTTTAATTAAACCAACAAATATTTTTGTCTGAATTGTGTCTGTAATTAATAGTACGGCTATGTGAGATGGCGTTAGTGAAAAAATCATCGTAACTTTGTAACATTTGAGGTAAGATGGTAGTTAAGAATGTGATGGGAGGTGTCAATTTTCCACAGTTTCAAAAAATGTGGGAAATGTGTTCGACCTCACTTAACCAAGTAAATGGAGTTTGTATTTTATTATTTTTTCAAGGATCAGATATGACCCCCACCTTTTACCTCGTGTCATGTATCGTTACGTTTCAGACCACCTTGTATATTTACACAATATTAATTTCAGAAAAACAATTAAAGCATTTTTAGTAGTATTTAATGCGTAAGATATTTCTTTTTACATTAAATACAATAATCAAAGTATTACATCTTACAATTTTAATTTATCTGATTTCTCTTAATCACTTTTTAAAATTATTTCAGATTGTTAGTAAACTCTCTTGGTATTGACAGATTAATTATTTATTGACGTACATTTTTGAAGCAAAACGTGGCCTATTGCTGATGAACACTGAATGTTTAAAAGACATCTATAAGCTGACACTTCTCTGTATGAAAATCCGCACCATGACATCGTGAGAACTCTGAGACTCTCTGTATGCTTAACATGCATTATTACTACCATACGACAAGTCATTAGGGGCTCCAGGAATCAGGCTAACAACCGTTTGTTAGCTTAGCACGGATATATCCATTCACTCGACTACAGGAAACGTAGATGGAGCAGAGATTGTAAATGTAGGTTTAGAAAGGAATATTTCTTCGCATTTATAATTAAAAATATTTTGTTTTGACAGTTCACATACACACACATACACACACACACATATATATATATATACATATATATATATATACATATACATATATATATATTAATATATATACAGGTGTGCAAAAAATAAGGACGAGACGGTTTTTTCAATATAACTTTGTACAAAAGCTTTCCAAATCAACACATTTAATACCGTAAGATCCCCAATACGTAAGGACATGTGTAATGTAAGCAACACTTACTAAAAGAGAAATCAAAGGGATACAAAGAAGCTTGATTGAAAAAGTAGCATGGAGTGCAATGCGACTGAAGGCCAAAACATCCCTGTGATGGGTGACCAGCAAGAAACATCCGGTCTTTAGTAGGGGATATGATCTCCCCTGACTGCTAGGCAGGTTTCACAGCGTCTGCCCATGCTGAGAATGAGGGTGTCAATGAGTTGTTGAGGCATTGCTGCCCATTCTTCTTGCAGCGCCAATCGAAGCTCCCGAATCGTTACTGGTGGTAAGGTACGAGCTGCCAAGCGTCAGCCTAGAAAATCCCATACATGCTCGATGGGATTGAGATCCAGAGATCGTGCCGGCCAATCCATACGTTCAATATCCTCACTCTCTAAGAGCTGTTTGGCAGCTACTGTGCGATGACATGGTGCATTGTCGTCCATGAAAAGGAACTGCAGACCCATAGCGCCTCAAAAAAGACGCACATATGGAAGAAGAATCTCGTTACAAAAACGGGTCCCGTTGACTGAACCTGCGTCGAAGATGTGAAAGTCTGTACGACTACCAAGCATGATGCCTCCCCAAACGAGAACAACGCGACCTCCATACCTGTCCCTTTCAATGATGTTCGAGGGATGATTGCGGCTTCCCCGCTCTCTCCAGATGAGTATGCGATGAGAATCTCTACTCAAACTGAATCTGCTCTCATCTGTAAAGATTACTCCTCCCCATTCATTGTCTCTCTAATTCCGCTGTTCCCGGCACCACATAGAACGGATTCTCCGATGGGCAGGCGTTAAAGGTACACTCCGTACAGGGCGTCGTGCAAACAGACCTCCACCGTGCAGTCTTCTGGCCACGGTAAAACGCGATATCGGTCGTCCAGTCGCCTGTGTCATGTGTCTATGGATTTCTCCCGCTGTCTGCCACCTGCCTCTTCTGGCATGTAAGACAATGTACCGGTCATCTGCGGGTGTGGTTCCTCGTGGACGACCACTACTGAACCCCCGGATAGCTGTTCCTGTAGTTTGAAATTGTCTCGAAAGTCGTGAAACGATGCTGTGAGCAATTTCGAACTCTGCAACCACACTTGTCACACTGCGGCCTTTCTCCAACTTCCCAATGATTCGACCTCGGGTAAAAGCATGCGGATGTCGTCTAACAGATTGATTATTTGCCATTTCTCGCTGAGGCAGCAACTCGGTGTGATTTTAACTGCTATACGGCGTGCAATCTCTTTGCCAGAAATACTGATCTTACACCGACAACATGCTTTACACTACTCAGACACTCCCCCATTACGTCTACCTGCATATCTGTGCATGTGCTACCGTACATCACCTTACTTAATCTCCTAATTGGCCTTTCTGTCCGCTCTGCCTCTTCGTTCAGCTGATAACCTAATTTTTCGACTTCGTCCTTAATTTTTTGCACACCAGTATATATATATATATATATATATATATATATATATATATATATATATATATATATATATATATATATATATATATATATATATATATACACTCTGTCGCAAAAAATATATGCACCCCGAAGAAATTGAGCTACATTCACGAAATTTGGTGTATGCATGTAGTGTATATGAAAATAAACAAATGATTAAAAATTCAGAACAAAATATCATTTTATTAAGCGGTTACAGCTTGCAAAGGTTAAAAATCAGTAAGTAGTAAAGCCACCTCTGGCAGCTATACAAGCCGAAATTCGGCGTGGCATCGATTCAATTAGATCACTTATGACCCCCTGTGGAAGATCCTGCCATAGTCTTTGCATCTGAGCAGTTAATTCTCCTGTATCTCGGGACGGCTGCAGTTGCCTTCCCAGCGCGTCCCAGACATTCTCTATTGGCGAAAGATCTGGTGACCTGGTAGGCCATGGTAGGACGTCATATCCTTGAAGACATTGTTGGGAGAGTCGCGCAGTATGTGGACGAGCATTATCCTGTTGATAAATGGCACCTGGGTAACTTGATAGCATGGGTAGCACAATCGGCGTTAAAATATCGTCCACGTATCTGCGAGCTGTCAAAGTGCCTTGAAGGACCACTAAAGATGATCGTGTGTCCCAAGAAATTGCTCCCCACACTGTCACACCTTGTGAAATTGCTGTATGCCGCTCGACAATAAATGCCGGATCGGACCGCTGGCCGGTGCGCCTCGGACACGTGTGCGGTGGTCATCAGCACTGAGACTGAATCGGGATTCATCACTGAAGATGACACGTCTCAGTCTGTCACACTCCAAGTTGCCCGAGGGCGGCAAAAATCCAGTCGACACTGCCTATGATGTGGGGTCAGTGGTAAGCGTCTTAGCGGACGTCGGCTCCTCAAGCCAACTTCGGTCAGTCGTCTCCTTATGGTTTCTCTTGATGGCATTGGATGTCTGGAAGGAGGTAAGTGGCGTGGAATCGATGCTAGCGACGTTGTTGGTGCCGAAGTGGCCACTCTTTCTTATTGCACGATCCTCGCGATCATTTGTGTTCCTGGGACGTCCTGACCCTCCGCAACGGTACACTCTACCTTCTGTGATCCACTGTTGCCAACACCGAGCAACTTACCATATCGCTCCGACCGAGGTGGCGGCCGATACGTCTATTCGACCAACCTGCTTCTCTGATGCCTATTATACGGCCCCTATCAAAGTCCGTCAGCTGTTCGTACTGCCGCCGGTTACGTCTTAAAGGCATCCTAAGTCTCAATATCGTCTATCAAAGTCATCAGATTCGTTTGGATAGCCGTACGGCGCTCGTACTCATGCTTTTAAACTCTCCCAGTTGCGCAACTAATATGCGCATAACCTAATTGGCTTCGAAATTTTAATCATTTGCATATCTCTTACCAGACTACATTCTTGCCGAGTTTCGTGATTGTATTGATTTCTTCTTGGTGCATATATTTTTTTTGCGACAGAGTGTATATATATATATATATATATATAAAAAGAAATAAATAAAGAGATAATTTAATTAATTTTTCAAATTCTTTTCATTGATTTTTCAAATTCATTTTAACAATCATAGTTTAAAAACAATGTACTTTGTGTTTATGAATATGATATTTTAAGTATCTACACATATAGATTAAACCAAAAAGATCATACTAAAATAAAATCATCTCAATTTTTATTTAATGATTATGAGTAGTAGTTCTGTAATTTTTAATTTAAAACAAGATAATTTTTCTTTAAATACTATTATTATAAAAATAAATGTCTTTTTGGGCCGTGTAATAAATGTAAAATAAAATGATAATTATAAATATAAAAATGAAATTCATTTTGAAAAAAATAATTAATCACCCACACACACAAAAGATTTCTAATAAATCAAAACAAATATTTAGTTCTTTTTAGACAGTATAATTTAGTTAAAATTACAAAATTTGGAAATACATTTTGGAGCGTATTTTCCAGTACCATTTTTAAAGCCAAAAATATGAATACATGTTTACTGAAGCTGAACTATGAAAAAATAAAGCTTGCTTCTCACGTCGTTCTCAAATGGTAGCATACTGTTGCATCGACTTACAAATAAGCTGTTGAGAATCTGAATATTCTTTATTTTGTTTTAATATTTTGTTTTATTTCTTTTGTCACTTCAGTGAAATGAAAACTAAAATGGCTTAACAAACAATCCTATTGAGAAAGCGGCGATATGAATGGCAAATATCTCATTCCGTATTCAAGTCCTGTTGAAAGTCCAAGCAATATTGTTTATCTTCGGGGTCGGAGACTTTGGAAACGAAATAGTGAAGAATATCCATTTTGAAAATGTTCCGCCAACGGAAGTGTCATGTATGAATCGTGAATACGCAATGAGTATATTGTCCAATTGAAAGCAGCTGTACTTTTGCCATTCTTAGAGAACTGTGATCGGCTTCAAAATTTCTTTATTTTCTTCATACTTGGTCTCACAACTTTGCCTTGGATAATGGTTATGCATATTTTATATGATAAATATTGTGAAAAATATATGTTCTATATTAGAAACAACCCTGATTTCAAACATTTGTAAAGAAGAGTTTTGTTTCTTTTCAGAATCTAAGGTTACTGATTTTGCTTGGTTGTTTTGCAACCAGGAATTTAAAAAGAAATGCATTATGTATATGAGTCTAAAGATATATTTAAGACATTCATATTATTTAAATTAAGCTTGTCGAATTATATATAAATTTTATTGTTTATCTGCATATTACTTTGAGGTATTGTTTGTATAAGATAATTCAGTCGTTGAAAAGATAATAAAACGTTTAAACCTATCGAGCTCTAATTCATTTCTTGAATGCCTAAAATAATTTCTTCATTTCCTAGTGTTACAACTTTGTATGAAATTTAAGAAAAAAATATTTTGTACGAAGAAATACGAAGTTTGCAGCATATAAATTCGAAATACATTGGAAAAACATTTCGAATATTGGAAGTAAGTCCAATGTTTTCAGATATAAATTTGGTGGAAGAAAACTGCTGAGAAGATAAGGAGATAAATGTGTTCGTATTATGTGTGCAGAAAAATTACTATGCTATATCAGTGCTTCTCAAACTTTCAATACTGGCGCCCCCCTTTTCAATCACAATTTTTATTGCGCCCACCTTATACATTAATAATACACTAAATGCAATAATAATGCACTTTGACGCTAAAGCTACAATACGAGATCTTAATTATAAACCATACAAATTAATAGCATAAGTATTAAATTTTCAATACTACCTTTAAGCAAAAGAATAAATTAAGTAAGTAATAAGATAATTATCATGTGTTATTTTTCCTTTCTCTAATTTTTAAATTGAACATATTGCAAAATACGGTGACTGCTTAGAAGACAAAATATGAATATCTGCTAAATATAGAAAAATAACTCAGAGGGTCAATTTTTCATCATATGCATTCCTTATAAAAACTTTGCTTTGCAAGACAAGCCCATGTAAGTCGGTAATACTTATTAAACTTGTTCTTAATTTGGCATTAATTAATTAGTTACAAAATACTCTGTGCAGCACTGATACATTAATTGTATACCGGTCGAAGTACCCGCTCTTTGCAGAAGTTCATTTATAAGAAAATAAAACATTCTTGATATAATAGCTGTATTGCAAGAAGAGTAAGTGCGCGACAAAGTTTACAAAAATGCAAAATGTTTTTTTTTTTAAATATTGCTCAAATTATAATTAGCTTTAAGCGAATTTAAATTTTAAGTCTCACAGAATTAGCATTTATAATTGATGTTAAATAATGAACAATAATATCAAATTCCGATGAAGAATAATTGTATTATTTTTAATATTTAAAGCGAAAAGACTTCAAGATGTTTTAACCCGGGAACAGGCGATCACTCGATACGGTCCAGCGGGGTTATTGCGTCACCCCAATCCTTTTTTTTATAATTATTTTATTGTACACGATACAAATCGTTATTCCAGTGAATAATTTCATTAAGAGTAAGTTCACTTACCTACTTTCAAGGACTTTTCAATTTTTCTTTGGAAACAAATAAACAGTTTTGCCAGAATTAACAATTTCGTGATCTGTGTGTCCCACGCGACCAGTTCCTGGTAAAAAGTGTATTCATTATGATAATATGTATGTTACTGCTAAAAACAATTGTTATGCTTTATATGTTTGAAAATACTCATCTTGGTCTAGGTCTTGGCCAATAATCCAACAAAGTGTGTATGTGTGTGCTCTCCGTGGTTTTCCAAATATCATAAAACTGTTTTGCATGGAAAAAAAGCGCAACAGAAAAATACATTACTTACAACTCCTTTAAATGAGAAATAAACACATAAGAGAGGGGTCATAACTAACTGTACCAATAACTTAGAAGGTCAAACAAATTACAGCTATTATGTGCAGTATTTCAAAAATAATGACAGTGATGAATTTTTTAAGTTCCTAAATTGTTTCGATTCTGGATCTGGGATCTGTTTTTTCTCTGAAAGAGTATAATGTTAGTTTTAAAAAGAAAGCGTAATAAAAACTCTCTCGTCATGGGATTACAGCAAATTAAATAAAATATTTTTTATTTGGTTATAGGATCAAATGTAGCTAATTAAGTATTGAAGAAGTTTTTTTTGATGACTTAAAATAGCCTATAACTTATATCAGAGTAAAAGTTTGTTTTAATTCATTCCAGTAAATTAATTATTTTTTAAACCTTTTATTTTCGATATGCTCGCGCCCCCTCGTAAGGTTATTGCGCCCCCAGGGGGCGCGCCCCACAGTTTGAGAAACACTGGTGCTATATTATATCTCAGATAGAAGATTAATATATATGCCTTTCTGTCCCTTTAGGTGATTGGAAACGTGTTACAAAATTAGGAAAAATCATTACGTTAACCCTCGTATTACTATTATCTGTTACAGAAAGGTGCGTAATGCAGGTGAATGTTTTAGTATCATACCCAAACAATTACTGAAGTCTTTATTTCAATTACTGAATTTCTTTAACAAAAATGTTTTAAGTCATATTTGAAACATAATGAAACGATTTACTTCTTTACTGGTTCAAATAAAGTATTAAAAAATCATTTTTCTGATTGAATCTGAAATATTTCATTTCTGTATTTAATTCTTTTAAAAAATTAAAGTTATGTTTTAAACATCATAATTTCTAATGAAACACTTGTTTTTCTAGTTGCATTTTTCACTAATAGTTTTCAATTAAATTTTTAAGTTCAGGAAATTTTGAGATTTAGTACTTGATTTAGCTTTAACATTTACCATTAGCACACAATATCCAGTAATTTAATAAATATATCTTATCAGAGTTGTAATAACAAAGATATATTTGAAGTAATGAAAATAGGAAGAAAAGTACATCATATTGAGATGCACTGAATCTTTTCATGCATTTATTAATTCTAATTTAAAATTTACAATATTTTGCATTATTTTTGCAACAATGTGTTTCTAATCAAGAACCTACAAAAATACAGTTCTTTTTTTTTATTTATAACGATATAACTCTCAATGGAGTCTTATAATACTGTTCAAATAAAATTAAATAAACAAGGACTGAACCTCTAGAAGAATAAAATCTTTTTCCAAACACACAAACATATCAATGTGGTTTCTAAGTTCATTTACTTTCAAAATTAATATTTATTTTTTTTATTATAATGATCCTAAAAAAACTATGTCCATACAATCACAATTGCAAAGAAATGTGTCAAATGTAAAAGCACTTTTGAAGGAAAGAGGATTTTTAGAAAAAGTATCTTGGAGAGAGCAATGGAGCAAAAAAAAATTCCAACAAGGTATAGTTTTCAGAAACATTGTATTCTGTGGAAAATACATGGGATCACGATAAGAGAATGTGTCACGCTATGCCCTCAGGAAACGGAAAAGATAGCAAAAAGAATTTCAATTATACACACGTCCTTCTTTATATTTTAGGCATGAGATACTATCATGTATAGTGTTCTGGATCTATAAAAATAAAAATACCTTAGTAGAGAGAGAGAGAAGAAATAATTCTTGTAGAAGATCCTTTTGATAAGAATACTGAGCGTAAGAATATTATTTTGATTGTTTCGACTGTTTTCAGGAAATAACTTCTAAATACATTTATGCTGCATTCGAATAAAGATTTATATAACCAATGTATACGAAAGTGTCTAGTATTTTCTCCGATTGTGGCTTGAGCTGCTCAAGCTTTAATATTATTTTTTTTCTTTTTTCGATCTAATATGTATATAATAATTCAATATGTATATAACATATTTTTAAAATTATTTACATGTTCCGTACATATAACATGGTTATAATTAGTTCCAGGTTTAAACTGTTCAGAAGGATTATATATAAAATATAACTCTGTTCAGAAGGATTTCAAATATGAATTCAATATTCTTGAGAAAAGGTGAATAGGTATGGTGCTGCACGCGGCATAACGAAAATATATTTGACCACACGGGACATTTTTCAATTGAATTTCAACGGCTTCCGCAGAAGTTTAAAAAAACTTCTAAATAGTTCTACTGTTCTTGAATGTTAGCAAAACGCTCATTCTCCTCGGTAAAAACTTGTACCACCTTCGATAGGAAAAATCGGTTTTATCTGCACTTGCAACAAAAATCTCATACTAAAAACGACATGTCTTTTTTATCCTGTTCCTTAGGTACATTGAGTTCTAATTGAAAGTCATGTTGAACAATGTTTCTTTTTTATCAGCATTTTGAAAGTGTATTTTTACTTATCAGTGCCCCGTATATGTATTAAAACAAATGAACTATACATATATTTCATACAAATTAAAAGGGTCTTAAATTCTGAAACAAAAACTCAAGCCCATATATAGCAAAAACTCAATTGACCCCAATTAACTGCTATATGGTTTTCAAAAGCTGCCACTGTTTTGAAGCATTGAAGTAGGTTATAAGCATTTCTTAATAATCTCTCTCTCTCTCTCTATATATATATACATTAATACTATATATATACCAATACAAAAGCAGCAATACTTTAAGAAAGAGTTAACCAAATGAATGCAATTACTATACAATAGAATATACAAACAATTAACTTTTGGCGATATATGAATGGTTAGATGGAGCGCACCAGCATTGAAATGGTATATCCAGATGGTGTATAAAATAAGATATATTGCAACGTTGAAAGATTACCTCCATGTAAATGTGGCAGCAATAACTGAGATTGCTGTATAAAGTATCAAGATGATAGAAGTACACCGAAAGAAACAACAGAACTCGAGGACAGAGATATCAGCTAATTGGTGGTCATAGCGTTGTGTTTTTGTCAAAGATATTTTGGCTAACAGGATCAAAAGTGACTGCAATACCATTGATATTTGACTCAGCGAACGATGTCACATAGACCATGGCGCCAACACCCCTGATGCCCACAACCAGTATTTATACATTATTAACAATAAAAAAAAAAGAATTTTAAATATAACAAGTAAGTATTATTGTAACAAGCATATTTTAGTTAAATCTTTATCTCTGTTCATTACTCATTTTAACCTCCTTTCTACCAACGTTTTAATTTCATATAAAATTCGTGAAATTTTTAAAACAAATCATGTAGTTAGAAACTTTCTCTGAGTGTTCTAAACATATTATTATTATTGATAATTATTTCACGAAAAATTAATTTTTAATTAATGTACGCATTTCATTACACCTCATAGTCATTGCCATAACAGCTGACGTAGAAAATTTTTTATGCCAATTCCAATTTATAATTAACTAGCCGTTACCCACCCGCTTCACTGGGTATTTCACGATGTTGCATATATGTATAATGTTTACATATATATTAATTATTGATATCTAGTATTAAGAATTCGATTGTATTGAAAAATATATTTACAGCTGTTACACTCTCACCCCTTGATATAAAAAGAATATAAATTATAATATCTAATTTCTATTTATGTCTAAAATCGAAGTAGAAAGACTTTTTTCGCTCACTTAACCTAATAATCAAGTGGATTTCTACCAAAACAACTTTCAGTAGATCTCTACACCATAAAATAAACATGCGTGCTGAATTTCAAGTTTAAATCTAACAGAGCAAAAACGGAATTTTTATCATCAATACCTCGTTGACAGCATTCTTAGCAGATTCCAATTCAACAAAAGAGACATGCAAACCAGATTTTATTATTATAGTCTTAGCAGTTCAAAAACGGGAATTTTGTCTATCACTACACCCAATAACTCTCCCCGCTTCCCCCTGGAGTTGATTTCCGTAAAATCCATTCTTAGTGGAACTCTATTCAACTAAAGAAAAATGCTCAACTAATTTCAAGTAAATGAGTTAAATTCAAAACCAGGAATTTTTCTATAACATGCCTATTTTCTATAACATTTCTAAACATGTCCGTTTCGCAAAAATCTTTGTAAAAGGAACTTTATTCCATGAACGGAACATACCTTCTAATTTTCAAGCAGGTGGTTCTATTAGTTCAAACGCGGAAATATTTATCTATTACTCCCCTTAATCCCCCTCAGTGACCCTTGGGGATCAATTTTCCCCAAAACTATTTTGTAGCGGATCTCTACACCATGAAAGGAATTAGCTTACCAAATTTTAAGACTGTACATCTAATAGTTTAAAAATGGAAATAATTATCTATAACGCCCCTTAAGTCCCCGCAACGCCACTTAGGAAACGATTTACACAAAACCCATCTTATAACAGATCACTACTCAGTGAATTGAATCTTCTAACTCAATTTCAAGATTTTACGTCTAATAGTTTAAAAAGGGAGTTAATTGCCTATAACGCCCCTTAATTCTCCACAACGCCACTTGGGGTCGATTTTCACAAAACCCATTTTGCAGCGGATCTGTACTCTATGAAAGGAACCCGCTTACCAAATTTCAAGACTGTGCGTCTAATAGTTTAAAAATGGAAATAATTATGTATAACGCCCTTAAGCCCTCGCAACGCCACTTAGGAAACGATTTTCACAAAACCCATCTTATAGAGAATCTCTACTTAATGAATGGAATCAGCTTACGAAATTTCAAAATTTTACGTCTAACAGTTTAAAAAAGGAGTTAATTGCCTATAATGCCTCTTAATTCTCTACAACGCCACTTGGGAGTCGATTTTCACAAAACCCATTCTGTAGGGGATCTGTACTCTATGAAAAGAATACGCTTACCAAATTTCAAGACTGTACATCTAATAGATTATAAAAATGGAAATAATTATGTATAACGCCCCTTGGAGGTCGACTTTTGTAAAAATCATTATGTAGGGAATCTCTACTTTATGAAAGAAATCCGTGTACCAAGTTTCGTGACTTTACATCCAATAGTTTAGTAAAGGAATTAATTATCTATAACGCCCCTTAAACCCCGTAACGCCCCTTGGGTTTCGAACTTTGCAAAATCCGTTCTTAGCTGACGTCTACACCATGTAGGGAACCTACCTATTAAATTTCAAGTTTGTAGGTTTAATAGTTCCGGAGATATCGTCATTAGTCAGTCAGTGAGTCAGTCGCTTTTCTCCTTTCTATATATAGATGAATTGAACAAATATGAGTTCACCACACACATACTATTCACCCGCCTACAATTTCTATAACTAACTCTTTTACATAGACAAAATTTGATCCTTGATTTTTGAATGATACAATAAATAGATATATCTTAATTTTTAATGGATTTATAAGAAAAATATATATATATATATATATATATATATATATATATATATGAGTCTTTTTTGTACGTATAATTATTTATTATAATCTCCTAAATCTTTAAATTGCTAAAAGCATTATAACTAAATTACAGTCTTTAGCTCTTTATTTCCGCATAAATCAAAATAATACATGCATTTATACTTGTTTTATGGCTAAAGTTAAATTTTAAAAATGTATTTTTTTTTAAATTTAAGTTGCAAAATACATTTAAGTGATGTTATATATATATAATATTTTTTACATACGCACACAGATTCATTTTAGATATGGTCAAGGTGATAAAAATAATGATAAACCATAATTAATTAACTGTACACTTATGTACACACACACACACATATATATATATATATATTTTAAATGAGTCTTTAATTGTCAATTCATATTAAGTTAAACATGGGCATTTTTATATACAATATATAAAACAAAAGTACAGATAAGGATTTCTGTTACCCTTAAAACATGTTTTCACTAGGTTTGTATTAAATGATGTCTAGGACGCATGTTTAAATTTACCTGGGGCTGCTCAGAAAAGACATATAATATTTTCCGTGGATTTTCTAAATGAGAACCCACATAAATGCAACTGAATTATTGCAACTGCTTATTAACAGTAAAGCATTTAGAGTGAGCAATTAGTGAAAGGGTGAATCTTGGTAAATATTTAGTTGCATATATATAAATTACTGTTTAGTTTAAAATTTTGAATTATCTAGTTTAATATTTAGTTGAGATTTTATTACTCTGATGGAAAATATGTTCTACAATAAAAATGAATGAAGTAAAACCCCTTGACTAAAGCAATACCTAAAATCTTTTTGCTTGCTGTTTCAATATTTAAAAAACTGTTAATTGTATATGAATACATAAAAATACACGAGCATAATTTTGTCAATACAATGGTATTTTAAAGTTTTTGAAATTGTATTTTTTTTTCTAAAAATATTTGCTGTAAATTATTCGGTTTGGTTTGCTAAAACAGTTTTTAAATCAAGTTTGTATTTCTTCATTTTTTCTCGAATAAGTACATAATTTTATATATACTCGAACACATACATTATTTGCAAGATAATTATATATTCATATTAGTTAGGGAGAGCGTATACAATAAACTCACAAAAATTAATATATTCTTTAATTAAGATGCAAATATTTATGTAGATTTTAACATTATATATCTATTAAACTTAAAGTCCTTTGTTTTTTTTACGGAAATTTTCACGTGAAAATTGCCTTGTAATTATTTTATAATAATATATTTAGTTTGAATTTCATAGTATACTTTATTTCTAATGGTATTTTCAGTTATTAATAAATAACAACATACATGAAATAGTTTCTTAATATTTTGCCATATTGAGAACACCACATTTATTTAAATAAGAAAACAAAAGAAATGTAAATGTAATTCCGTAAAAGCCTTTAATGTGGTATTTATTTTATTACTTTGTCTGTGAGGAAAGCATTTGGTTATATATATAATGGAATTTCAATTTAACGTGCATGTGCATGTGCAAATATCATGAGCATGATATCAGAGTTGACGTTAGAGCATACAAAATGCACGTTGTTTGTTGACAAAAGGTAAAACAACCATAAAAGAAGGAAGATATTCGCATTTATAGAAATTCGCTTCAAGTGTCAAAAAGTTTAATTGTGTAATATAATAAAAACACAAACTAAAAATGCCTTACTTGTGATTGCTCGAAAGCGTTTAAGCGAAAAAGTTCTGCTGACATGGTTGTCGAATAAAAAAAATCTTCTGATGAGACTGATGTACCGCTTTGCAGTTAAGGAGTGATCGAAACGAGACAGTGTGCAATATTGCTCAACAAATTCTTATTCCAAGCAGACGAAATGTAGTTCAGTTTACTGTAGATAAATAGCTTTATTAAAATATATTATTCACCAGCCGTCCTGGTCACTGCATACCGCTAACGTCCAACATCGACAACGTTTACGGTGGCGTAAAGATGGAAAAATTTGAGCATCTCATAAAGAAAATTGTGCCCTATTTACCGAGTAGAACGGTTTCCATTAGACAAACGATTCGTTCTGACAGTGATACGGGGAAAATTAGAGGTACGTTTAATTCTAACATACATCATCGATAAAACAATTGGATTGGTCCCTTCCAGCACACATGTTTGGGTAGGTATTATAATAAACACAGACGGAAGAAGCATTTTTTACACAATTTTATTTACTCGGCAATATTACTGTGAATAAGTCATCCTCCTTCAGAGGGCGTCTAGATTTAGATGCCCTTTACTTATACTTAGACGCCCTTTACTTTGCTTATGGATAAAATCTCATTGGTCTCTTGCTACTTTGAATTGGTTTACATGGTTCTCTGATTTAAATCTCATTAAAATATGAGAGGGATTTACTGCGGAAGGATCTAATTGTAAGGAAGATCACTTGGTGATTTCCACAAATGCTCGTTTAGGATTATTAACTGCTACCTCAATAATTGTGGAATAATCTGGTAAATAAAATATATGCTGTCACACAAACACTAAATATACAGGAAGTCATATCTGTTTACTTAGGAATTTGGATCTTTTGTACTCTTCCTTTGCGAAATAATGTGGTGTACCAATGTCATTCTGTCAGGAATGCCTTCATCATTGTATTCCTTTTTGGTTGCTCTGCTTTCTTCATTCTTTACGGTATGCATTTTATGTCTGTAAAAAGGATTTTATGTCTTCATGTTGAGGTTTAATATAATTGGAGTAGAAGAAAAATATATTTTAAATTTTACGTAATAGTATAGACAGGGATATATATATATATATATATATATATATATATATATATATATTATAATGAAATTCAGATGATGAATTTCCAGCCCCCCCTTAAATAAGCGTTGTTTTGTAAAAATTTGAATGATATTATTTAAATTTAACCTTCTTCAGTATTACCAAATACCTCGATATGAAACATAAATCTCTTTTTATTCGCAAGTTTTACGCGTCCATGAAATTAAATTATAGAAAATTTTCCCCTTTAGAATTAATTATCTCATTTCCATAGCAACAAGACAAAATTTTCCCTGTCTTAAAGTCACGTAATGCGATTCATTTTATTTTTCTATTTGGAATTAAAGTAACAGCAAATTATAAGCTTCTACTTGGGTAGGAAATAGTCATTAGTTCCGTTTTCTTCCTCTTATTCTAAGAGAAGTAATTATTCACTAGCTGCCATCTACAGACATTTCTCTAAAAAAGTGAAATTGACTTAGAAAATGAAAAAGAGAAATATTTTTCGATCTTGCGCATAATAAAAACGAAGATAAACGAAAAACTCTGCAGAATACGGCAAAAAAGGATAAACTGCAGTTGAAAAATGGTATTTATGGTATTCCCGGAGTATACTATACATTTCATGTCTAATCTTGTTCCCCTAATTAGTTCGGCGAATTAACTCTCTTGATATCTCATTTATTCATGAAGTAAAGATGTAAACGAACTAAAGTGCAGAGAACACTCCTATTTAGTGCTTGTTTAACGCTCTTTATGCTTTTCTAGAAATGTTTATAGTTTTTTTTTCTAATAGATATAAATTTAACAAACTCATCTTCATTATTGGTTCAAATTTTAGTACTATGTACATTAAATAAACTAATTATGGTCCAAAAATTTATAAATTTATTTTTCTGTTCATCAGGAGAAATTCTTCCAAACTCTTTTTTTTCTCAATTAATTGAATATTTTTCTTTTTTTATGCTTCATAAAGAAAACAGGAAAGTAGCCGGTGACGGATCTATTCACGTACCTTCCTCTAATTCCCTTGGGAAATCTTTGGGATATCAATTCGTGATTATTCACAACCAAACCTTTTGAAGAAGAAACCTTAGTATTTAAATTAAGTCTACTAAATATGGTCAAGGTTCTCTAGAAAGCAATGTGGAGAAGGAAATTAAGAAAGCCCGAAGTCAGGTGATATTGCTATTGATTAGGTATCACTCAAAATTATATAATATTGCAAATATTGAATAGACGAAAGAATTAAAGGTATGATTGGCCACTAAAGTTAAATTAACGTTAAGTTAATGAGGATAATAAATTTAAAAAATATTTTTACGGTCTTATAATTCGGCATCTCGTTGTTGTTACAAGTATATTGCTTACTTTTAAATATTCTCTTCTTGTTGAAATTAATTGAATGAGTGATGCTATTTTTTAGATCAATAAATAAGTTGATTTTGAATAAGTCTGATATTCTCTCACCTTTCCTTCCTACCACAAATTTTGCGGACAGGAAAGAGGGATGATTCACTCACAAGCATTAAGGACCTCTTTAACAGTGTTTAAATCATAACACATTCTTTGGCTTTAAAATGTAACTATCTTTCATAATTTAGTTAAGTTCATGAGTGTTGTTTAAAAGATATTATTGAATAAATGTTGTTTTGAAAAGTATACATTTTTTCTAATCTTCATGGATAATTTATTTTAATACAATGCATTTTAATCATTCATATGAAAAGTTTAGTAAATTATAAATAATAAAACATTTCTAGAAAATAGTAGTTATTATTCAATGTATTAGCTTGATTTTACATTTTACTTACGCTTCGATTATGCATGAAGATTGAAAAATCCATGCATATAAATATGGATTATTAAATTATACAAAAAAATTGTATGTTTAAATGAAGGATAAACACAATTTGACAGTGATATTTGCAATACCAACCACTATTGACCTAAAATTATTCTGATTTAAAAGGTATTTTCACCTCCAAAAATAATACAAATGGAAATGAAATTGCTGCTGTCAGGTATACGTGTATGTATGTACTCAGGTATGCAATAAAACATTCCTGCAAAAGGGAGAGATTTTTTAAAAAAAAATCTCTGTGAAGTAAGTTTAACTCAAATTACTTATTTATGTACCTGTATATACTTATTCCTTCCTTTTTATAAAAGTGATTGAACAATAGAATGATTCGGAAAAAAATGGTCCACAGTCAATTCAAAAGTATGTTTTTCAGTCATTTGCCGCTACATGTCATTTAGCACATCAATCACAGATGGTGTCATTCCTCCATTCGATGTTGTTTCTTTTTCAATTTCTGTTTTCAATCAAGACGTGTACCACATTCTAGAACTCTCATTACTGTAACACAACTGAAAAGAAAAAAAAACGACAAAAATGTTGTGAATGCACTTTGATTGTGGTAATAAATATTTTATTACTAGACTTTGCTATGGTCACTTGGCTGCCTAAATTTTGATTTACTGAAAGGTGGCAATACATCACAGGAGAGTGAAACTGTATAAGAACTCACCAAATAAAGGGTTTCGATGTTTAGTGTTGATTAGGAACATTCCAAATTGTTGCTAAGAAAAATTTATTTGCTTGTTAAGAATGAAATTATACTATTTTGAAACTAAATGATAGTGACTTTGGTGTCGAAATGCCTAGGTTATTTATTTAAAAATAAATATTTATTCTTGTCTTAGTTTTTCATTTGGTTTGAAGCTATACAATTTAAAATGTTAGCTCTTGTTAGAGAAAGGTGCTATTGCACGTTTGGGGATATAAAGCTAGTGCTTTCACAGTTGAGTGAATCTCGCATTTAAAAACATAAGCTTTTTTTTAATTGCCACTATAAGGGGTAGTAAATAGCACCAATATTCGTTAAATATTATTTTCAGATAATCGTTCTTTTATTACTGATTTATAAAATCAATCGTTAAAACAATAATGAGCCTTTCATCAAACTTCTTTAATTGAGATAGAAGTGTTCCAGGAATAATTTCAGCTAAAAATTAGTTAAAGTAAATATTAAATAAAAATTGTTCGATCAATCGATACTTATCATCTGAATTTGAAATGGGCGTTTGATCACTAAATAAAACAAAATGAATCATTTACGTTCTTAAATGCCAAATTGACATGTTTTACTTCTATAATAATATATATATATATATATATATATATATATATATATATATATATATAGTTCTGTATGAGTTGTTTTATATAATATGGATTGTAAAAGTTCATATGTAGATATCCCATTTCCGCACCGTTCTAAGTATACATTATTATTGTTAGCTCATTCATCTGTTCGTTCTTTGTTAGATTATCGTTAGATCTTACTTTGTAAACATATCGTTGCATGTTTGATCATATATTTTTGTTGTAATTTCATGTGCCCAATATATATTTATTATACTTTTGATGCGTACGAACTCTTGAAAAACTATTAGAATATTCATGTTCAAAAGATAATTATTTATTTAATCTCACTTGATTAACATACGTTTAAAAAGTGAGTACTATATTTTAATATATCATGCATATATATATATATATATATATATATATATATATATATATATATATATATATATATATATATATATATATATATACATATATGCATACATAAAAATATATAAAATATAATTACTATAATATAATTTATATCAAGGGCAATACGTTCTAAATACACTTTTTAAATAAAAAAGTAAATGTTATGCTGCAGTGATTAATTTAATTTTTAACGCATACCTTATTCCTTACAACTAAACTTATGTTTATAACTTAAAACTTAAGAAAAATATATAAATACATTTTATCTAGAATTAATAGCTATCAAGTTAAAGTTATGTTTGAGTAATTAAGTTAAGTGCTTCGACTTTTTTTGATATTTTTTCTCTAAATAATAAACCATTTACGAAAGAAAAAATGGGTTATTAAATTTCTGAAAACTTTCTATATAACAGACTTGTAGTAATTTTATATATTTTAATAACTAACTTTCTAAATTTAGCTTCTTGAAAATGTCGTCATAACTTATGTTCTAATCATTATAATTATGAAACTAAATTCATTTAGTTAATTTCCTTTACATCTATTAAACAAATGAATTTCTAACGAAAATACAAAAAAAGCGTATCTATGATTTTTAGAGAAACCTTTATTACTGAGCTTAAAAGCATCTGCATATATGAAATAAATAAGATTTATCGAAAATAATGCAACGTATTAACCTATTCAGGTACTATAGTAAAAATGTAAATTGAAAAAGAAATGATGTAGAAATGTAGACGATGTAAAAGAATAAAGACAGAGAAAAATAAAAATATATTCCATTGATTTTTACAAATATGGTTTTGGATAGCCTTAAAATTATAATGGGCAAGAAAGTCACTTCAAGTTTCTTAAATTTCAAATTTAGCTCTGTAATCATTTGTGTAATGATATTGAACCATTCATGCAAAGAAGAAATCAAAAATAAGATTTATCCCAGTGCCCTTGAGAATGAAAAGTGCGTGCTGATAAAGTATTAAAATGTAGATTCAAAAGCAATTTACCTAAGTAGCATTTTTTCTACAGAAATATATCTAAACACCTCTGAAAAGACGATGGGTAAAATAGGAAATATGAGCAAAAACAAAGTAATATAAAATTTTAATGCAATACCTGACATTAAAGCTTAAATTAATTCGAATGATACGCAAAATTTTATTAAGTTTATGTGCATTTAAGTAAGTATGATTTACATCCCCCTTAGGATTGATATGAATGCCAAATAGCAAAGAAACGATAAAATATCAAACATAACAAAATACAAAAGCGAACGTACCAATTATATATTATAATAATTCTGTTTCCCCTTTCCTTTTATGACGTTTAACTTTATACAAATTGAATTGTGACAAGTGTGGTGGAGAATTATTCAAAAAACATTTATTATTGATATTTATGTATAACTTTAAAGTACAATGTACTTCAGTTAATTAGTTATCGAATTATAGTATTTCTATAGGTTATTTATTTTTTTATAGAGTGCTGTCTTAGGATGAGTTGCATATGATATTTATATAGTTGAGATATCTTACATGAAATTTGTGATTACAAATTCCATTTTGAAGATATATATTTTACTTAAAAATATTTATAAACAATTGAATAAAATTATATTAAATCCAATGTAGAACCGCAAGCGCAGATATGTATAAAAAACTGTAAAGTGTCATAAATACAAATATATTATCAGTGCAAATATTTGTAAAATGATTAGCAATAATTAATAACAGTTGATTATTCTTCATGTTTGGCGCTAGTAGCTCTTGTTGAGAGTACCTAATCTGGAACTGTCGGAATTTCAGGGATTGTAGCTTATAAGGAAGTTTTAGATTACTTTTCAAACGGGCCTCTCTGTCTTAACTCCGGGCGCGTCTTTGATAATTCTGGGGGACAGACGATGCAGTATGATCAGCAATGGTCAACAAAACCATAAGAAGGAATAAAGTAGCTTATGTTAGTCTAAAAGACTGTAACCTCCTGGGCAGAGTCTACAGGATAGAAGTCTGTATTTGCTGCTTTGCCTTCAGATAACACCCTTAACACCCTTGGTGGCCCTTACAGGAGATTACTCTCCCAACGTACTTAACTCGTTCCGTCTAGGTAACCCCCTAGCTGGCAATGAGCTCACTTTGGAGTGACCTGCAGGACCAGGGGTCTACAATAAAGATACGAAACCCTGACACTTGCTCAATCTTCAAGAGTGAGTTAATTGCAATTATTGTGGGGCGTTATCCTGCCATGTCTTATGATTGTGATTTGGGAAGCTATGAATTTTATCAGATAGCAGCAGTGCACTACATCATTTTAGTGGAAGGACGTCCACAAACGATGAAATCGGCGCTTCTATTCTAGTCAAACTAAGAAATATCTCTCAGACCTACGACATTAACTTCCAATGAAAACCATCATATGCTAACATTAGAGGTGATGAGGTCCTTGATAGACTGGCAAAAGACGGTACTGAGAATGAAACGGCAACTGTGGCTCTTCGTTTACACTTTAAAAACTATTTTCAAATGAAAGATCAAAACTCAGTTTAAGATTGCGTATACTCCCTACCATTGAGATTGCAACGACGTTACATGATCATCCCCTTGCTCTCTGGTTGAAAGCAGATGTGATTATAGCTTCCAGCCTAATTTGGTAAGGCACACAAGTGCACGTTTGAGAGAAGTCTTTTCAATGTGAGTGATAGAAAAAATCCACCTCACTTGTAAAATTGCTGTTATAATTCAGCTTCACTGGATCACATTCCAGGATGCATCTGACTTTCTGAGGGAGAAGCATCCAATTACTATACATTAATCCAATAATCTTATTATGATAGACTTTTTGGCGGTCAACAACCTTCTGGATTTAAAATGACATATTCCAGTTTTTTCCGAGGATAGGAAAAAATAACATTTAGTTATTTTTAAACAATATCAATAATATTCTAATAAATTAATGATTGTTTTATTTAACGGGATGCGGGAGAGTTAAAAGACACATGATTTCCCCCATTTATGTACATAACCATACACAAGTTCTAAAATAGAGACTTTGTACTTTCTTCAAATATGAATTTTCTAAAAAAATGTGTAGAGGCTCATTTGTCTCCCTTGCACAAAATGAGCCCAACTCATTTTACTGGAATATTCCAAACCAGTACTTTATCTAAAATTTTAATTTAGCTTTCTTTAAAATCATCAAAGCACGGATCCTTAATATTTCCTCAAAAATAGCAGCCAAACTTGTAATGGAAATTAGATACTTGTTTTTAAAATAAATGTTTGGAAACTTGCTTAATGTCTTTGATTTTTCCCCTCATGGGAGCATGGTAATGTCACCATAATTTTAATTTAATTCTGGAGTCCAATGATTCTAATATAATTCCAATACATTCCACATCCTAAACAAGATTTTTTTTTCCTTTGGTGGAAATAATTAAAATACATTATACAAAACAGTCTACACAAAAATATATCATAGGCAACGACTAATTTGATTTTTTTCATGTAAAATAGGCTATTTTATTCAAACAATAATGGTATTTAAATACTAAATTTTTCTATCCTTCTTCTTTCGCGGTCACTCATCTCATTATATAGATGTCCTTTACTCTAGGACGAAGCATATTTTCCCTGTGTTTTAATCCCCTTGCCAAAATTTACAATGCTTTTTGATTTTTCGTTGAGATATGTATCATCTGTTTTCATGGAATTGGATTATTGCACTGGTTCGCACTTGTGACATTACAGCAATGTCTCATGAGAGATTTAAATTTCGTCAGTGAGGTTTCTTTTTTTTTCACTTTACAGAAGGTGCCTCCAAAAGGTATGGGGTTAAACCTTTGTAATTGCAAACATACTCAGTTGAGATTGATATGAGGAATACATAAAACCGAAACAGAAAATTTTCTTATCACTGCATGTTAACAGATATTTTTTAAAGATGTTTATACAACAAAAATGTTTTACAATCAATATAATTGAAGTTAAGAAATAAAAAAGTTAAATTGTTTACTTCATGATCATAAGAAAACACAATTTTTGTGCTTGGAAGTATAAATAATACTTAAAAGCTTGTTCCGCTTTGGTTAGTATTTTTATTCACTAAACGAAAAGCTAGTTATTGTTGTCCCTACATGTTTTGATAATTTTGCATAATTGTGTAGTAATTGATATATATATATATATATATATATATATATATATATATATATAAAAACTACTTTACAGCATATATATGCTGTGAACCAGAAATTTATTCATAATACACGATATACTCCATAAGTGAAACAATTTGTGTTCCAGCTCAAACAATTAAAATGCAATAATGCATTTCATACAGAAAAAAAATTGAAAAAATGATAGAGAAATAAGTTAAAATTGTCTTGTGCCGGGAAATGTGAGTTCTCTCTGCCGATAAAAAATATTAAAAAATATTTAAATGTAAATAACTGGTTTAGTTGCTTATAAAACAAAAATCTAATTATTTTCTATTAAGAAACTTTTTAAAGCCATTTATTTTTATTGACTCTTCAAAATGTGATGACGCAACATTATCATTAAAGGTTTGTAGTAAGTTTAGCCATTGCCTTACTAGAGTAATGCTTATTAGTGTACGATACAGTAGTTTCACATACTTCTCACATACACTATTTCTCTTATTGCAGCAGTATATTGTGTTTATACTGTTTCTAACTATTTCTCAGCTAAATTGTCCTTTATACTTTTTTGCTGTGAAACGCAATGTACTCTACATAAGTTCTTCATTTTAAATTGCCTTTTGGTTTGAAATTTTTAATTTTTTTGCAATTTTAGTTTTAAACTGCCTTATTGATTTCCAGTTCGACAGTGTCAAATACCATTCAAATATGGGATGGATTTATTGATCAAATAATTAATCATATAATTTAATGGATTTGAATGATTAATCATATAGTTTTTATAAATCATAGTGAAAATGAATCATATTTTTGAGTTACAAAATCTTAGAACAAAATAGGAAAAAAAATGGAACTCGATATGGCTCAAATTTTTTCGGATATTTTTTTTAAAAGAGTAGAAGACTGCTTTACGTTGAATTGCTAAAATATATTTTTCCCCAACATTTTTAAATTTATTCATTTTTTTTAAAAAAAGTAAGTAAACAGTACAAGGAAAATCAAAATTTAACGTTAGCTATTTGAGTTTTTATTATAGACTTTATAGTAAATATGAGAGAGAATGGCTTTGTCATAGACAATCTTCCCTGACAACTTACATCATTTGAAAACTGTTAAACAATGTTATCCTTTATTTTTAATAAATAAGCACAAATTCATTAACTCAGAGTTGTATTAGAATAATGTAAATTGTGTCATCTACATAGCAAATTCAGTTAAGTGTTTTTTACACAAAAACTCTGGACTTACTTTTCTTTTTTTTCTGTTTTTGTTTAATTTAACAAGTTATATCTAAACAACTTTAAAAAAATGCATAACTTGAACTAATATGCAAAACAGAAATTGTTTGTGTGTGTATGCATTTCAGTTATTTATTTCAAAACATTTTTATGTGACTATAAGTATTGCAATATAAGTTTCAAATAATCTAGGATTACATAATATGTTTATTTTTAGATATTTTTTTATAGAAATAGTTACATATTTTTGTATAAAACTATTTTGAACGCTGTAGACTGAAACATATATTACACTGAGATTTTGTAGAATACAATTTAATAAATATATATCCCATCGATTATTTCTATCTTCATTAAAATTGTACATAGTTCTCATAAATGGGATATTGCGTTCCATTCCTTTGTTTATTGTTTTTGTTCCTACAACTAATAAGAAACTCCAAACTCTATAATTTTACTATACAGCACGTTCATTTAGATAAATTTTCTCATTTTCATAGAAACAATTCACATTTTTTATGGCTCGCAGTATGTAATTTCAGCTATTCTCTATATATTGCCCTTTAAAATAAAAGCAAATTATAAGCTCGTGCTCGGGTAGGAAATAGTTAGTGCTTCCGTGTCTCTTCTTATTCCGTAGAAAAGAACTTTGAACCCCTCCTCTATCGCATATATTGTTCAAAAAATGGAACAGTGATTCTGGAAATGAAGAAAGGAAAGAAGGATAAAGTAAAAATTTTTCATAATCTGGGAACATAATTTTTTTAAGAAAAAATTATACTTAAAAATGTTTCTAAGGAGACTCGTGTAATCATCGATCGTAGATCTAATCTTGTGTTTCTAATTTATTTCACGACATCTTGTTATTTGTTTTATAAATTATGAAATAATATACGAATGAGCAAACATGACTTACAGCATTCTTTGTTAAATCGTTTTGACTTGGTGATTCATCAACGTAATTCTTTTAAAAGCTCTATCCTTATTTACTCTCGCAACAAAAAATATGTTTAACAAATACCTTTGACAGAAATATTTTAATGAAATGTGTACTCTCTGCTTAAACTAATTACGAGGCAATCCTTTCAGAGCTTAAACACACTCTTCAGAGTAATTTGCTTCACAGCTCATTTTTCTTCTCAAACAAATGGAAATTATTTTGTTTTTGAGCTAATGAAATCCTTAAAAGAGATTTAAAATCTTTGATATTGCGTTCAAATAACAGTAATTAGACAATTTAGGAATATTTATATCCATTCAATTTTATTTTGAAAATATTTCTTAACAGTAATGATTAAAAAAATTTTTTTGAAAAAAAATAACAGAAATAAAATAATTTACTGTGGATGAACATTTCAACTCATCTTTCAACATGATGAATTTAGCAATTTATTGAAAAGTTGTGTCAAAAATGTTTAAAAATGTATGTTTAGTATAAGAAAGTACAAAATAATTTATTAAGTTCCTTTGTGATTTGTAATGCAATAATATAAATTAATAATATAAATTTCCATTTTACATCAAACACATAAGTAGAATGCTAATGTTAATGATGATGTCGGACCAAATCAAATAGTACCATGGGCCCAGATGACTCTGTTCTGGCTATCTCTTCAACATTGTCTACATAGAGATTTATTGACGAAAAGAGCACCCCTATTTTTTGTAGAGTAGCAATAAAAGATATACAATACAAAAAATGAGGATGCGTCAGATCTGTATCTAAACAGTTATCACAATTCCTATAAGATCTTCTACCATCTCTATCAAGCTTCATTCTTCTGTAATGACCTGTAGATTGCTAATATAAATTATTTTAAGAAAATATTTTTTTATGTATTTCTGTAAAAATAAATCTATTGAATTGAGAATATTTCTTGCAAAATAAAAAAGAACTATTTCATGTTTATTATCAAATTTCATAATTAAAAAATAACAAATGGCTAAATGAATGTGTGGTCGATGTGTTTTTATTTTAAAATTAACCCGGGAGAGATCGCGTAGGATAAAGTCACCCCAGGCTCACGAAATCCTTAATTCTATGAAAACTGTTTGTTTCTTACCGATGACCTTGTCACTATCCGACTACATCACATTCTTCATGTGAAACAAAATGTATTTGTTACATATATCCTTCTTTCTTGGGAACGACAAATGTTTATCATAGTTTTAAGGCAAGTAGGGTGATTGAGATTCCCTCGCGACCACTTTTGTGCCAAAATATTTTCTGTGGGCTGGCAACTTTTTTCCTCTGTGAATGACCTAGTGATTTTTATTAATGTGCTACTCATAACGATTTATCAATGTAAAAATGAATATTAATCTCATTAACGAAAGTACATTTTATAAAAACCGTTGAACGTTAAACATTTTGGTCGAAAGGAATATTTTTAAATGCTACCTAAAGATCTCCATCAAAAAAGATACGAAGCTATAAATGTACCACAACTCACACTGGGCCCTGTTAAAAAGATGCAAACTAGAAAAGGTACTACATGCTATTTGTCGATGAACTAAAGACAAGAAAGCAATAATAACTTGAACAAAATAAGACAGTTTAACCTAAAAATACCTTTCATGTTATGTTAGTGTGGTGTGTGGGGGATTTGTGTCGTTTAATTACACTGTCTAAGTTCAGTTAGATTGGACTTTTTCTCGAATTGTAAAAGAAAAGTTGAAAACTCATTAAAAGTAGGTAAGTATAATTTCCTTTAAATACTTCATGCACTGGAATTAAGAATTTTATAGAGTGCAATAAAAGTAACCAAAAAAATTGACGTGACTCCGTCATCCTTCTCGACTCCTGACGTGAGTATAAAGTACCCTACATCTTCCGGGTTAAATTTTGAATCTGATTTAAAAATTAATTTTGACCCAAATTTTTTATTATTCAGTTATAAGTTATTTATAATATTAGGTTCTAAAAAACCACAAATTTTTTGTACTTTTTTGGAAATTCTATAATTAGCAAGTACACAAAACACATTCACTGATATAAAATACAATATTTTTACTCAACCGCTGAAAGTACCATTAGAACTACATTATACACCACTTGATTGAAAATTTCAAAATACTGACTGATTGATGCTTTTTTAAAAAAATAATTTACTTGCAAAACTCATCATGCTCTACACTGCATAACATGAGGTGTACAGATGTAAGTGGTAACACAATAAAAAAATTAAAAATACATTTAAGTAATACATACGTGGTAAAACAAAATTGAATACATTTAAGTTAAAAATGTAAAATAAAAAAATGAAGAAAATAAACAAATAAAAAATATGGGAAAGTACCAATCAAATTGAAAAATATATACAGTAAACAAATTTCCTTAAGACATTAACGCTTTCGGTACAAGTGATCCACAAATATAAAACAGGGAGACAGGAAATACCTAAGCGTTTCAGTTCCTTTTTAAAAGTTTCTCTTTTTCAAAAATATAGGTTAATAAATAACAATACGTTATATATATTTAAGCAACCTGATTACAAGAACATATCACTACCAATTAACTTAAACCTAGAATCATGTTAGAATCTGTAAATACTTAAAATAAGTAAAATGTTTCTTACATCTTAGCGTTTGATAAAAAATCAGAAAATACTTTTTAATCCAAAAAGCATTAACTAAAGCCAAGAAATCGGTTTTCCAAAAGTAAACCTAAGTTAAATGCTTCCAGCGGTACAATGGCACACGCATCTGAAGGTTCATATATTGGCTAATTGCCTCTTTGACCAACTAGCCCACTCTATCATTGATGAGACTTTCGTTATGGCCCCGAACATAAGAAATGTGCATTTCACAGTCTTCAAGGGAGTATAGAATACACTGAACCTCTACAACAAGATTTTCTGTAGAATTTACGTTGAGCAAAGAATGAACTATCATGCATCTTCCAGTCTTTGGTCACCTGATAATGATTGGCAGTCATTTTTATCCCTGACTCGAAATAGTTATTTTTCGAATTTATGAAGTGAAGAAAACACTACGTTATTTACATCCTGCTGCATGAGGTATGTTTTTATAGTTTCCAGACAATTTAAATCACGTTAAAACATAGCAGTTTTGATAACTTTCTACGGAGTTTTTCCACATTCTGCAGTGTTATTTTTAATTTCTGCTCAATGTTTTTTAATTTTTGCTAATGCCTACGTTGAAATTTTAAGACGTTCTGTAAAAGTATTTTTTTGGTTCAATGATTTTGTAGGACTAGAGTAAAATGTGTTTAAGTTTTCACTAAAAAAAAAATTCGTTTCCAAAATTCAGCCATGCTTCAAAAATTTCACATTATAATTTTGCATTGTTTTTTAGCATCAAATGGACAACACATTATTCGATATCGGTATTTTTTATTATATTCAAAATTGGAATTTACGTCAAAATAACTGTGCATATTTTTATGACGTTGCTCATTTCGGATAATGTGAGATCAGGGGCTGCATTATTCATTTTTTTCATCTTCAGAATCTGCATAAATAATATTTTTGAGCTTTGGACAAAACCCAAAATGTGTTTGTCTGCATTAAAAAGAAAATTGGAGAGGGGGGTCCAGCACACACATTATTATCATCTACTGCAATAAATGCTTCCGATAATACAATAGGAGAGTCTAATCCGACAGGTTATTTAAGTATTTTATTCATTCCCAGAAGAGAAATATTTTCATGTTAAACGATTTTCGTTTTGTGTTAACAGAAAAATATGCATGGAAATACATAATGCTTTGTGGGAATCGTTGAATATTTCTTTTTAAGGAAACTTGGTACCTTTTGAAATACTTTCTTTCTTTATATATTTAAAAATTATAATTTAACATTTCATATAGCGTTCCTATTCAGGAAATTAATACGAGATGATAACTTTTCATATATTATTCATACAATTTTAAAAATTTAAATTTTTTGAAGAAAATTTGGAAAATTTTGAAATCTTGCTCCTTCTGTAGATATTAGTTTTTTGACCTAATTTTTTGTAATATTTTATGGATGATATAAACAAGTTCAGGGATCGATTATACAATAATTTAATTCGTTTTTGCGAAAAAATATAAAATGTTGATATGCATGCTAAAAATCAACGAAAAAGCCAATGTATCTTACATTTTAATTTTTTTTAAAAAAAATGTTCAGTTTACAGCAAATTGGATCCCTAATTTTTTTTACATACTTTATATGCAGCACACAGGAAAAGAATGGAAGCAATTGATAAATAATTGTGGAAGGAGTAGCATTTTGAATGCACTAATGTTTCGAAAAACACAAACCGAGAAAAAAACACTTTAAACTTTATAATCCTGAAAAAAATTATAATGTGGTTAAATAAATTTAAAATACAGCTTTAAGATATTAATTATATATTTTCTTTAAAATAATTGCATTTTCGTATTTTTTTAACCCATACATTTTTATAAATGACGAATTTTAGACAGCATTAATTGCACAAGAAAATTCAAGAAAAATGTTATTTTTTCTTTGTCACGACAGAAATGTTAGATTTTTCTTCACAGAATATTGAAGTGTTACATTTATATGAAAAACATATCAGGAATATGAACGGAAATTTTGAAATTATTAATATGAAATGCCTTAATTCAAAGATTTTACATGCACACATTTCACAAAGAAGAAAAATTACATTATTGTAGGGCCTCGGAGATATTGTGATTTATATATTGCACATTATATTTAATAGTTATTATTTCTCTTTATAAAATAGATTTTTCTATCATAACGCTTTTTTTAGCGCTTTTTTCTAAAAAGGGGGCTTGGCCAAATTGCCTAATTTGTTTTCAAATGAAGTTTTATTCAACTTCTAATTTTCCGACTTGTACAGATGATATATCAATCGAAAAATAATAATGTATGGAATAAGATTAAATAAAAATAAACAAAAATATAGGTCGGTAATTTTGGGGGTACCAAGTCCTCTTAAGCATTTTCGTGTTAAACATATTCCACTGTACTTAATACAAGTATTGGCAGGAAAAATTCCTGAATCGAAATCCAATTGAACATAAGCGGGATTACTTAGGAAGATGCATATTACCAGCTCTTAGGAATGATTCTGGAATTGCAATTGGCGATACAAGACAATTGAAAAGTAAAGGTATTGAAGCTTTTTGAAACTTTATACTGGGCTTAAACACGATTAAAATTCCCCACAGCAGCTGGCAATGTTCAGATTATTTATTAAAAGCTGACCTTTTCTTGCCAACCAACTGTCAGATGAATATTTCTATATTCTGTCAAATTCAGCTCTCAGATACATTTACTTTATATACTTTGTGGTTTTTTTCTCTTTTCTTTGAAATTTCTTTTTGTTTTAGATATTCATATATTTTTCAAAGGTATGCAATTAAAATTTATTTTAAGTTGGCATAAGAGAATCACATGTTCGATTTTTCAACAGGCAATTGTCGCAATTAAAATATTTCTTTTTCTTTCATAAATCCCTTTTGATTAAAATTCAGAAATCTTTTTAATCTTGTATAAATATCAAATTTTTTAAAACTTAACTTTTATTTACAATATAAGCTTCTATTTTTTCCAAAGTTTCAGTAAAACAGACTATGTTTCTAAAGAAAATGTGAATAATTACAAAGAGTGTAATTATTCACTCTTTGTAATTATTAATTACAAAGAGTGAATAATTGTTAATCCACCATTCATTTTATATACTTTGTAATCGTATCAAAAATTATATTCACAAGCAAAACATATGGAATTTCTTACACATTCACACTATATTTTTTTTCCATTTATAAGATTGAAGCGCAATATCCTAATCGCAAGTTCGCACTAGTAATCGGATACCTTAAATGATCCACTTTATCTATTAAGGCTACGAAACACATATTCTGGGGGTTTATCTGGCACATCAAGACCTTTTTCTTTTCTTTTTCATTTTCAATAAGACTGCTATGATACAATAATTTCGGTAACGGGTTCATGTTCTCGACAAAACTATCAAGTGGCAAAATTTCTATTACAGTGGGAAATAATCGGCATATATCGCCATCGATGAATAAGGGATATAATACATTGTTTAGCTGTTTACTACATTCACAATGTTCTGAAGTTTCTTTCATTCTTTGGCTGTCTTGCGATATTCATATATATCTCCTTGCTTTCCCTGCTTTTAAATGATTGATTATTCACCACATATTCCTTCACCACTTTTTGAAATAAAATTATTCACTCATTTTTCACACCATTTTAATCACCAAATGTATTTTACTTGATATTTAATATTTTTCTAAATTCAAGTTAAATTTAAATTTCATTCCTTAAGATCTTTAAATGCAGCAAATGGCTAAGTTAAAGCCGAGCCCAAGCAATTCTCATTTTACCAGGATATGAATTTGAACTTCACTGCGGGAAGCTGGTACCCCGTTATCTCTCTCTCTATTCAACCCATCAACATTTCGGATCACAGTAAATCTTTTGAGTTTTTAAGCATTGAAATCCAACTTTCTGTGTGTTATTAATTCACTCAAATCTTACATTTGCTCAAAACCTCTCATACACAAATATAATGCTAAGAGGGTTTGTTTCACATATTCCGTTCAAAAACAGATTGCGTTAAATAGACATTTTTATGTATGGTTATTTTGGGTACAACAGATAATTTTGGACATGGTGGAATGAACTGAAAAAATTATGTTTTAATAAAAAATACTATCTTCCGAGAACTGAATTGATTATTTAAAGTTAATGGAAGTGCATTAAATAAAAGAATTATTAGGGAATTGTTGTAATTGAAAAGATAATTAATTAATAATTTTCCATTAAATAAGTTTTATCTAAGTCTTTTAAATTTATAATGTTTATCTAAGTTGGACAAGGTATTTCTAAAACAGCCAAAATAAAAGGTTTTTTATGTTTTTAAATATGATATTGATGTATTTTTATGTATGTACAAGCTTCTTGCATGGAAATATCATTGCACATCTGAATAATCTGTAGAAACCTTGCATTCAGAAATTTTTGAATATTTAAGCTTAAAAACGTTTCTGTACAATAAAGAAACATTTATAATTATACTTAAGTGATATTTTTCAAACATATTTTGTTCAGTTTTTTTCAAAAACAAACTTTTACTCATCATCACCGAATTTATACAAAGTTTTCACTTTTTGTCATGACATGTGCCCTTTAGCAAAAGGATTTTGTAATATTTCCAAAATATCAATTCAGTATCCACAAGTATACATAACGGATATATAATGCAAACTTGCAGTATTTTCACGTACAGTATATTTAGAAAAATTTCATTTTTTTAACCCAATTTTAAAAATATAGTTTTCAGCAAACAGTAATCTTTGAATACAACATTACCTCATCAAATATCCTGCCCTTATGTTACCTGTTTTTTTAAATATTGTCTCCTTCCCACTTTTAATACTTTTTTTTGATTGTGAAAAAAATACTGACATTGTTTTCATTTGACTAACCATATCGAGGCATTTCATGACACATTTACATATTATTCAACAGGTAAGTAGTAGCTTATTCAATCTACTCCCTGTTTTTGATGCACTAATGCATTACATTTGCGTTGTATTTTTTTTTCAATTTTGATGTATTGCATTTGTATTGCATTTGAAAATTTTACTAATAGGCTACTTAATAAACGTAAAGTTAAAGTTCCTCAATGCATATTATTTTTTCTTCAAAGAAGAAACATAACATTTAAATTCAAAATTTTACTTTTGTTATTATTGTTCGATAAGCAAACACTTCGTTAAATTCTACGAAACTACTCAAAATTCCCTCCAAAAACAGATGAGCAGTTATACTTGCAGTTATTCTACTATTATTTGCGTATGAATAAATAAAACTAGTTGAGGCTTTGAAAGTGTTTCTTAGATTTAAAATGATTGTGTTTATTTTTTATCTGTCAAAGTGTCCATGGCAAGCCAGCTGATTTTTTTAAGATTCATTTTGATATACTTCTAATTCAAAAAATAGAAAATAGTTTATATCACTGGATAGGTCATTATTTGGAGATTTTAGAAATATCAAAATCTCAAAGAGAACTTTGCAAATTCATGTTAATATTTCATTTGAAGTAAGCTAATTTTCTAGTTCTTATTGCAATTTATTATACTTATACTATGGCTAGTTTAGGCGACATTTGTGTTTTGAGCAACTTTGTTAATAGTATGCGTTCAGTTAAAAAGAAGAAGAATTGAGTGTTCTATATAAGGAATGCATTAACAAAGTGCTTACAATTATAACTCGTATGTAATCATTTATCTGACACTTTCCATTATAAATCAGTTTTGCCCAAATTACCCCATTTTGTCACTATTTATGTGAGAGAAGAAGAAAATGTATCCCTATGTCATAAATAGGTTTCAAATATTTTTATAGAGTTTGTTATAGTTATGGAATGTATTCATTAACTGAACAAACTTTCTGTGGTAAATTTTGAATAATTTACCCAGATTACAAAACATATTAAAATAACACCACAATATTTTTCATTAAATTACGTGAGGCGTATTCTTTTTTCAAATAACTTTAAAAATTCTCTTATAGGAATCTTCACTTGTATTGATATCGTAAGGCCAGAGAAATAGAGTGGTAAATTACTCAATCAAGTGGAATGTCCTTTTTATGCTTCGATGAAATTAAGTCTAAAATATTTCTTGCTCAACTCTGGTTGGAGCAGCCGTTGGGAAAAAAGATCTCTCTTTTTACTATAGATGCCTTTCAATTTTTGGTTTCAATCAAGTAGCAAAACTGCAATCTGAAACATCTAGTGTTCCAACGCTATCGGGTGAAAGAAAGAGTCATAAAATGCCGTGGAAGCACTTTGATTACGTCAATAAAATTTTTATTACTGGACTCGGTGTACACGGATACTCCTTTATTCACTTGTCTACCTAAGCTATGATTTGCTAAAATGTGGCGGGTTGCAAAGGAGTACTTTAACTTGAGAAATATTCCGAAAGAAAAATCTTATTCACTCAATATTTGCAAAACGTCAAACTGTTAACAAGAAAAAAAACTGTTTTATGTTCATTAGATAGAGGTAACGTTTTTTGATGATCTCGAAAGTTGTTTAAAAAGTTATTATTCGGATTAATTCGTTTCTTGTATTGTCTTTAATTTGAATAGTAGAATGATATAATCATAATTAAAAATATTATTTTATTAATATTGGGTATTTAAGATATCGGAAGTTCTTTAATTATTACTCCCATATTTACAAAATGGACCCAATACTTCTGTATCTGTATAATAAGAAATTCAATATTTAGGCTTCCAAAGGAAAAAGTTATAGTTATTTATGTATGCCTCACGGGGATGTTGTTCGAATAAAATAAAAATATCTGATTTCATTTATATTTGTTTTTCTCTTTTGCTTGTAACTTACATTGGTGATTTAAAAATGAAGAGAACATTTTGTCAAATACATTAATAGCGATATTCAGAAAAAAATATAAAAGCATACGGCACAATTAAAAGAATACCTGAGCATTTTAAATGAAAAAAAGTTAATATTTTGTTATGAGATAAAGTAGCTTAAGGATTAAGGCAGCGTTTCTCAAACTGTGGGGCTCACCCCTAGGGGACATAAAAACTCTCCGAGGGGGGCGCGATCTCATATTGAAAAGTCAAAAATAAAAGATTATTTTAAAAATTATTAATTTACTGTAAGTAAACAAGCAAAACGCATTCCGACATAATAAGAAATAAATACACATTTACACTGATATAATACACTTATAAATGCATCAGTACTGCATACTATATTTTACAATAAATTTAGGAAACCTAAGTTAAGAATGAGATTAAAATAATTACCATTGATCCCATGGGCTTGTCATAAATAATTTTTTTTTACAAAAATTAACACTTTTCTTGATAGTTTGAACGGTTTATAATTAATATCATTACTGCCGATTAAAAGATAAGTGAATCACTCCCCAACGCTACAGTTTTCCCCGCAGGCGTGTGCATGTGATGTATTGGAGGGGAAGGAGAAAAAAGGAATAAATAAGCAAATTCTCTGAAGTAAGTAAATCCTTTGCAAACACTATCAAGGCATTTTTGTTGCATTCTAAGGACTTCGGAATAATTTTATGAATGGCAGTACACAGTAAAGATCATACTTCGAAAAGATGTATACATACGTCCGGGAAAATTACAGCTTTGTTGAGTAAGACGTTTATATACGCCAAAAATTTAAAGTCGCATCAAAGTGTAGTATTATTGAATCCAATGCATTGTAATTGTATGGAAGGGTGGCGCAATGAAAATTATGATTGAATTTTAGGTCGCAAGTACTAAAAGTTTGAGAAGCCCTGGATTATGATTTTTATTTGCTACCTAAATGTGAATATTGATGAATATAAAATGTATCATAACTCTGTGTTTTTTTAAACTTACAGCTCTCCAATTTTGTGAATAATTGAAAAACGCATGAAAGAAAATTAAGGCTGAAGTATTTTTTTTTGAAGTTATACTTCTTATTGGGCGTTTGGGAAGAAAGTTGAGGGTAAATTTTTACGATGCGCGTGCACACCGTCACGGATACAAACATTCATGGTCTAGAAATATACAGAATGCGACAGATCATTCCCGCCTTCGAAATTCTCAGAAAAACACATTTCTCTTCATTTCCGTTGAGAAGGGGCACCCAGGTCTGAACTGGGGACCTCTTGATCTGTAGTCGAATGCTCTACCACTGAGCTAAACCGCCGCGTCAGCGTACCTTTACTTTGCGTTCCGTAGGAACGGATACGAAAATGCTTTGTCTAGAAATATACAGAATGGGACAGATCATTTCCGCCTTCAAAATTCTCAAAAAAATATTTTCCTTCAAATCCCTGAAGAAGGGGCACCCGGGTTAAAACCGGTGACCTCTCGATCTGTAGATGAATGCTCTACCACTAAGCTGTACCCCCGTGTCAGCGAACCTTTGCTTTGCGTTCCGTAGGAACGGATACGAAAATGGCTTGTCTAGAAATATTGCCGCACGCATAATTTGCTACAAGTCCCGATAGCCGAGTTGGCAGAGCGTTGGACTGAACTTCCTCAGGTCTCGGGTTCGAATCCCCTGCCCCGGCAGATTTATCCAAAGACTGGAATTTTGTTCTCGTTTTTAATGTATTGTGTCTCTAGGTTCTAGATGAATCCAGATCATTCTTTAGAGTGCATACTGGGTATTTCTCGAATATTCCGAAGTGTATAAAAGCAGAGTTCATCGCCAGTTGGGCATGTTCTCAGTCCAGTATTGTATCGAGCTCCCAGCGTTAGAATAAATCTAATTGTTTGTTTAATTGAACTGTGTACTTCTTTCGAACTCCGTGACAATATACAGATTGGGACACATCATTTTCCCACCTTCGAAATTCTCAAAAAAATACTTCTTTACTATATTAATTAAACTTCTTTTTGGGAGTTAGGGAAAAAAAAAGGATGAGGGTAATTTTTTACGATGCGCGCTCACACCGTCACGGATGCACGCGCATACTTTCACGACACCGATGCGAGCACACACCGTTGTATAATATTTTATCATGCCACATTTTAGGTGCTATGGGAATGATATTTGGGGGATCATAAAAACTATTGTTAGAAATCATATCTATTGGGATGCATCCCCTCCCTCTACAGCTTTTTGGCCAATATTTCGACAACCGAGCCTCACGGTCCATTCCGACCTGCTTCATTCGATCCCTCTCTATCTGCTCTTACAGTTATTATAATTTCATGTGTGCTCATAGGGCTATTTCTTCCATAGTTTTAATTGTCTTAAACTTTTTTTAATTTGTTTAAATTCACAATATCTTGGCTCCTGTTCGAGTATCGGACTTGAGATTTGAAACAACTGTTCCACTCGTCGAGACCCATCCAGTCATCTACTTCATTCCGTTTGTGTAAGAGGGAGGGCTTAAGCACTAAATTATCATGCTCCCATGTTAATCCTATGAGGACTGGAAAAAATTTCACCCCCTAAGCAATTGAGCTTGGAACTTGATTTTTGGTGGTCCGTCTTATTTTCGTATTAGCGCAAGCTTTACGTGGAATTGCTCCCCCCTACAGGGCTTCCCCAGAAATAACTTGAATCCTATACCACCTTGGTCGACCGCAACGGCTGGATCCGATTGTCCTTCCTATGAGAACCCTAGATATATTTTTTCGGGACCATAGACCCATTTCTTCACCTACATTTAACATTTTAAAATTATTTTAAAGCTATGACTGTTTTTAAATCTTGCATAGCGCTGAGGATTTTTAAGATTCGTTAATGAAACTGGGACCATAGGCTCTCCTCATTGAGCTGTTTCATCTGTTATAATTTGTGTGTAGACAGTGGTCTTAGGGGTAGTGTTATCACTAAAATTAGAATGCACATGTTATTCCTATGGGGTTCGATCTTTTGATGACGTAACGATATTAAAGATATAGAATGATGAAACTTTGGGATCACTTATTACTCTGTATATCGCTGGGATGTACGTGACCATTTACGTCACAGTTGTAACCCCCGGAGGTAGTTAGTTTCGTTTCCTTTTCCCGAGCTACATCGCCCCATTTGCAACTACAGACTCTTGACCGAATCGAATGGATTTCTTTTGCATTTCCTCACAACTAGGCTCAGTTTCGAGTAGCTGGGTGCCATGCTTCTATTTTATTTAATTGTTTTAGTTATTTTAAAATGACAATAACTCAGGGACTCTTCAGGCAAATGTCTTACTTTTCTCAGGAACGATTTTTCCAAGCCGAGACATTCAATTATTGTCCCTGTGCGGGGGTGTTTTAATTTATTTAAATCGTGATTATCTCAGGTTTGGCTGATCCGATTGACTGAAGGTAAGTATCGTTCAACTCTGCTCGTGGCCGTCTTTTGTCCTTGGCCCAGATTGCTCTGCTCAAGAATTTTAGAAGTATTTTAATCTTGTTGCGCCGTACATAAGTGCACACACACTTTTTTTATTTTAATCTTTTGACATCTTTTGGAAAATTAAACATTTAAGAAATACTGGGAAAATCAAATACATGATTGGTTTTATGTTTTGTTTAATTTAACGGAAATCTCCTAATTTTCTTCTCAGTTTGTGTTGGTATTTAAATTCACATCCGTGGTTGCATATTTGGAGAATATTTTCCTCATATTTTCCTCATAAAAAGCTGCCGCAAGTTTTCAGTTATATAAGAGGTCGTGTATATGATTAACTCTACTTACCACAATCGTATTGACTTGTGAATAGTAATTTAACTATATGTTATTTTATTAAATGTCCTAAAATTTTTCTCCAATCTCTTTTTCGGCCGTTGCCATAATTGGAAACTTCTTTAGACTCAATAAAAATGTTATTGTTCATTTTGCACTTGGGTGTACTAATGATCCTTTATTCATAAAAAATGCTTGAAGATCCATACACAGAGTCAGAAATTAATACATAAGAAGAATGAAGGCCAGATTAGAAGACTCAATTCGATAGAATCCTAAGTGAAAAAAGCGTATCCAATGCTGTATTATACCTTAAAAGAATAAACAAAAATATAAATTAATATTTTGTTTTTTTTATAATCCTGAAAATTGGGTTTGGAATTAAACAAAACTTCTACTTTTGAACTTAAAGCATGCACTTTTATTTTACGGATAATAATGCAAGAGAACTTCTATAAGAAAAAAGTTAAGATATAAAGAATAATGTATCATATATTGAACTTCTAAGTAGAGAAAAATTCTTGCTTTATGTATTGTTGTTACTCAAAATCCGATACTAGAATCAAGGAGAAAAATACTTTTAAGCAAAGAAACTGGGAAAAAGGAATTTGAAACTCATTTTTTTCGAAAACAGGACCGATTCAGAAGCAAAAGAAAAACTCTTAAATGGAATCACGTGTTCCGTAAAACCTACATTTTGGTATTAATGCTGCAAGATTTCAAATGGTGATAATAAATCATTTTCCATTCCGAAAGAATAAAATGAATGATTCTTTTATTAAAAAAATACTTCTTGAGTTAAAAAATAAAGATAATGGTGGAGAGAAGTATATAAAAACGCTTAGACGAATGCATTTTTTAGACTTGGCACTGCCATATAGAAAAATATAGGCATGCTGACTGAAAAAAAATGGAATTTTAAAAAATATGTGTAAAAAGAAGGGAAGAAATAGGTGTGAAATTTCGTTTTGTGAAAATAACAATGCCAATGATGAAGTGTGTTTGTTGTTATATGAAATTTACGTTCATTTTCAATGCAACTTTAAATGGCATGAAAAAATTATTTAAAGAAATATTAAACATTAGTGTGATTTTTGAATTCAAACGCAGAAGTATCAACTATAATGGCTCGAAAAGAGAGAGAGAGCTGAGTTTATATATTAATATTATATAATAATGAAATAATGCACTAAATAACAAAATTCTAGACAACGTTTACTCAAACGGAACTCGATCATTTTGCAGAATAATTTAGCGAACGCTATCGATAGCTTATTTAAAACGATTTTAGCTCTATTTGATTCATGTTTCATGGGTTGGTTAGAGATGCCACAGCTTTAGTCCTCCGGCGGAAAATATTTATACTTTGTCTTGTTTCTAAGCACCACGTAAAAATCAGATTGACAATAATGATTTATAGAATAGTTAATTGATTTTTAAACTTGTCGAAGTTCGATTGTATCATTTACATTAACAAATTCCTTGAAATATTAGGATTTGCATACAATATATTTTATTTATGAATTTCATAAAAAGAGCAACACAAATATGCAAATTAACATAAAAAAAGATGCACTACATTTTTTTGTGTGTTAAGTTATTCATAGTTTTCATAGAAATTATAATTTAATTCAGTTTTTGTATTCTTAGGAAAATGCATTCAACATTTTGTGCAAAATGTTTAGTCGAACGATATTTCAGCCCAATGTTTCATAAGCTCTAACCATAAGAGAAGCATTTTTTAAGCCTCCATAAATCAGAGAGAAGAACATAGAAATGTTTTTTAAATAAATGTGAAGAAACAAATGAGTTAAACAAGTGGAGATTCTCAAAATGGTAAAAATATGATTTAAAAGTGTGTTAAATTCTATTAGTAATTTAATTAAACATCAACATACTATTTTGCACCTTAAATAGTTCAATAAATCTTGCTTAGATATAATGAGAATTGTGAAATTCTCATTATATCTAACAACAAAAAAAAACTAAATGTAATTGGTAGATAAATGTTTACTCAGTTATTATTCAAAATTGGGTTTTGTTACAGCATTTTTTTAATGATTTAAAGGTTTGTCCTTTCAAAATTAAATTGCTTACAAGTTGCCAACAAATCTTTTGTTAAAATCTAATTTATAGTTCTTAAATATATATACATATATATATATATATATATATATATATATATATGCATATATATATACATATATATACATATATATATACATATATATATATATATATACATATATATACATATATTTATATACACACATACATATATATATATGTATGTATATATATATATATATACATATATTTATATACACACATACATATATATATATGTATGTATATATATATACATATATATATACATGCAAAAAACGATTTATAACAAAAGATCTCTGCGGAAATATATATATATATATATATATATATAAAAACAATATATATATTCTATATATATATATATATATAGTATAATAAAATAAAAGTGAAGAAGTTCTAGAACCTACTGTGCTAAAGAAAGAAGAAATTGCAATTCACCAGACACAACAGATGTAGATACAAAAACGTCTTTGGACTAAACTGGAGACCTATTATAATTTCTAAAGCTAGGCGCTGAATTTGGCCGGCTATTTAGAGTTAACAATGGTATATGGATCCAACCTTCCCTGTACAGCAGAAATTTTCGACATAATAGGAAAAAATATATATATCCATGTTGAAAAGTTAAGCCTTTTTTTTCTACCACGTCGATGTTGAACCTAACAATATATCAAAATAAAATTAAAAAAAGAACAAAAATGAATCTCACAAAGAGAGGAAGAATAATAAATTTTTTGTAGAAAAAATTGGGATAAAAACTTACATGTAAAATAAAAAAGTTTTTGTATATCTAAAAAGTTCAACCTTCTCCGTTAAGATCCCACGCGAAATTACTTAAAAGATTGGAACGTCAAAGAGAGACATATATATATAGATATAATCGTTTTGTATATTAGGGCTCTCCTAAGTCAGCAATGTTTATAATACTGTGTATCATCCATATAATTTTACATATTTTTAAATTCAATTTTTTTACTAATATATCCTTTCTAAAATTGTATGTCTGTTTTATTTTACAGTTTAAGTTTTACAATCATAATGATCATGGTTTAACATAGTGCAAGTCTTACATCTACTATCTCTACATTTATTAAATCTGAAGACTAATATTAGATTTAATGTTTTCATATTTGCTTGAAAATAATTTTTCCTTATTTCAATGAAAAGTGAGACTATTAATATAGCTTTTATTATCATTTTGTCTATTATAATTACTAGAATCCTACTTTTTTTAAATGACTTTTTGACTATTATATATATATATATATATATATATATATATATATATATATATATATATATATATATATATATATATATATATATATAGCAGTAAATACATTTAAAGTGAGACTAATAAATCCTAAAACATCTTAAGAACAAACCGAAAGAACCAAAAACACAGAACTATTACAAACCAAAAAAAGAGAAATTTAGCTAGAGTGGAAACACTATTATGATTTCCCGAGCTTTCACTGGCTTAGGACAGTGAAACAGGGTTAAGCAGTGTTTTGTGAGATCTCACCTTTCCCCTACAGTGGAAATTTTCGACATAATATCATAGGATATAAACCAAGGCAAAGACCCAAACACCCACGTGGGTGAACATAACATCAGTAGAATAGAATTGGAATATTAAATTATTTCTTAGAAAATTAACGAAGAGAATTTTGAAAATGTATGTTTAAAAATTTCCAAATTAAAAAGTATTTCGTAAATATTTTGCTAATCCATTTCTAAAAGGTACAGATTTTATATCAGTTTAATTCAAAACATTTTATAGTTCTCACAAAATAGATAGTGTTGCGTTAAATATATATTTTTTTTCCTGTGAAAAAAAAATATAAAAACTCCATTTGACTTGAATATAGTATTTTCGTTGCACCCGACTTTGAACGATTTCCATAAAATGCGCCGTGAATGATGAAAATATCCATGTATCAAATCTTGTATTCTTGTTTCAAAAACAAAAAGAAGCCCTCTTTTTTCTTTCAAAGCACTCAATGCCTTTTATTTTGTTCAGTGATGCGAATATTACAGTTGAAGGAGTTTGAGGCAAGTATACGGTTATTTATGTAGATTGCTATGCGGGCATATCTTCAGAAATCTCTTTTCCCTCCCAAAAACACATGTTACTTTCTGAGGGAAGAAATTTCTGAAAAAATAGTCGCTTTTTTTTTCTTATAAATAGAGTGATTGAATTGTTGATTCAGAATGAGCGACATTTTTTTTTAAAACTGATATGTATATTTGATATAAAGGGTGTTTTTTTAGAGGTATAGAACTTTAAATTGCAATAAAACAACGATGTAATATTCGATTTACATGAATTTTTTTTTTATTCGAAAGATAATCTTGTGGAATTACATATTAAATATGATTTCTGGCATATGACTGGCGCTACTGTCTCGAATTTAGTCCAATCTGGACATCCAATTTTCAATGACTTTTCCCAACATTTGTGGCCGTATATCGGCAATAACACGGCGAATGTTGTCTTCCAAATGGTCAAGCGTTTGTGGCTTATCCGCATAGACCAATGACTTTGCATAGCCTCACAGAAAAAAGTCTAGCGGTGTTAAATCACAAGATCTTGGAGGCCAATTCACAGGTCCAGAACTTGAACTTAGGTGGTCACCAAACGTGTCTTTCAAGAAATCGATTGTGGCACGAGCTGTGTGACATGTTGCGCCGTCTTGTTGGAACTACAGCTCCTGGACATCATGAATGTTCAATTGCGGAATGAAAATGTTAGTAACCATGGCTCTATACCGATCACCATTGACTGTAACGTTGTGGCCTTCATCGTGTTTGAAGAAAGATTCCACCAGCCCATAAAGCGCACCAAACAGTCAGTTTTTCTGCATGTAACGGTGTTTCGACATACACTTGTGGATTAGCTTCCCTCCAAATGCGGCAGTTTTGTTTGTTGACGTAGCCATTCAACCAGAAGTGCGCATCATCGTTTAACAAAATTCGCTTATGAAAGTCGGGAACAACGGCAATCTCGTTTTGGGCCCATTCAACGAATCTACGCCTTGCTTGATGATCGTTTTGATGAATTGCCAATGCAAACTGAGAATAAATCACTTGGCAGCTGTTAAATCGGTCATCATTTTGGAAAGTAATGCCAACTTAAACTTCTATATCTGGAAAAAAATACTCTTTATAGATTTATTAAGATTTGCAAATCCCATGTAAAATATTCACTGGTGCAAAATGTCAAATAATTGTTTTTGCTAAAATTTTGAAATGCATAATAGTCTTGAATACTTGATGATAGGTTTATACAACATAGGGAACTTATTTTATTCTTTAATTTATGTAGTAAAATAACGAGACATATATCTAATACCATGCAGTTTATTTGTAAAATTTTAAAAAAAAATATTTATATTATATAGAAAAAGAGCTTACTGGTGTCAGAGGAATTAATGATAAATTTGACATGGTAAAACGCTGTAATATTTATTTAAACTAATATCTTAAAGGTAAACAATGAGAGGGAAATACATCTTAAATAAAAAAATAGGGAATAAAAGTAAACTTTCACTTAATATTTATAGGATTATTTGAATTACAGCAGGTCATATTTCAACTCTAGTGTAATTTCCAGTCACATGAAGCTTTACTATTTTTAGTATTGCTCGCTAATGCTTATTAAATAACCTATGTCAATGTTTACGCTTACACCAACAAAACCTGTGTTTACACTTTTGAAATCTCAACTTTCCCAACATTTTCACTCCAGATCTTTTCAAATAGCATATATCAAAAATATCAATAGATCTTTTCTTGATATCAGAAATGCATCTATCACGGTTCTTTAAAAGACGAGGTTCACAAATAAATCAAACAATCCATAAATAGATTTCACAAGAGATTGGAAATGTGTTGATAGGCAGCGTTAGCCTTAAAAGAGCACAGTATTCTATTGCCATTTTGCAAACACATTGTTTGTATGTACAAAAAATATAGATATATGAGTTTGTGTATATGTATACCTTTCATTAATATACAATATATTACACTGGATATCCCAGCATTATTGGGACAAACATTTTGAGGATATAAGGTACTTTGCGAGGATTCAGATTTGTATAGCAACTTATGGTTGGGAACATCTTAGCACGGTGTTGTTGTTCACTAGAGCATTCTGGGAAAGATACCTCGACTAATGCATTCGTTTAGCTGCCATCGCCTACAGAGGAATATTGAACCTTTTATGAACATCGATCTGAGAGATAAGAATCTGATTTTCAGATTGACAAAAAGAAATAACCGAGCAGCAAAAAGATTGTATTGTGAAAGTTACCCACAGAGAGATGTACCGGACCACTAGATGTTTACTAACGTGCATCACAATCTACATGAATATGTATCATTGCAATGTAATAAGCATAGTGAGGACGGGACACGAGTGACTAGAACTCCCAGCATGACCTAGATTTAACCACACAATCTATAAGTCTTGTATTTTTTTCGTTTTTTATATCTTTCATACTACTTTTAACTGACATTTCCGACCATAGTTTGCAATAAAATTTGAATCTTTTTGTGTGTGATGTCTCCAATCTCCCCTTAAAAGTTTGTTCTAATAATCCTTGGGCTACCTGTATATATATATATATATATATATATATATATATATATATATAAACTTACTTACTGAAATCTTCTGCCGCAGGCTTTTTTGTGATTTAAGATGTCTTGAAGCCTCCAAGACATCACGTGATAACTATTTTCTTTAATTTATGCTCCTTTCGAGAAATATCCTTTTAACCATAACTTTATCTCTACAATAAAACTACCACTTTTGAACATTTAAAAATAAGATGATGCAATATTGCATTATCTAGATATTCTGACAAATTGGCTAATTAGTTATCGAAAATCCTCTTCTCAAAGCTTCTAGTTGAGAAAGTTATAAAGGCTGAGATTTCCGGAATAGAAAGGAGAAACTTTTCTTTCTTGCCTTGTTTGTGCATGATAACAAAAACAAACAGCTCTTTTTAATTACTTACAAATATATATAATTATTCAAAATTTAATCGCCAAGAATACTGAAGCTTATCTCACATCGTTTATAATATAAATACCCAATGACTTTAAGAAGGAAACATTTATATATTACGAGGTTGATTCAAACAGTATATAACTGATATATATTTTCCCGTTCCAATAATAATTGGGTTTTCCCATATGTACATTTATTAAAGTACATCGCATTGGAATGCAATTAATGCACACTATATGTATTTGCATTCATAAAGGCAAATATGATGAGGCTACTAATAATCTTATCAGCATGTTAAAATAAGATTTTTATTTTCTTTAATCCATTTTACTACTTGACATTCAGTGTCTCAAATTTTCTAGGAAATTTCCGACAGCCATTTCGAGATAATGCTAGAATACTAACATCCCCAACGACTATTGATTGGCCTGCAAAAACAAAATTTAACAGCCTGCCTTATTATCCCGTCAGCAAAAATGCCAATCGAAGCTATTTCCGTCTTTGACCCTTGAAGCACCCTTCACCGCTATCACGATGCAAAATGTCCCAGATGGAATTAAATGTTAGTAGTAAGGTATAAATGGCATCATATCAATGGACCTTTGGGCACGCTTATCAATTATGACAGGATTATGTAAATGTGTAGTGTGTGTGTCATATTGCTTCGCTTTCCATAATTACTACAAAATATCAGTGGTTTCTGATTTAGTTGGGCATGTAATAAAATCTTCTGAGATAGATTAGTTAACAAATGTATAGTATTGAAGGTGTATTTTAGAGCTTGCTTTTTCTTTTTAAAAATAAATTCACATTAAAATTTTCATTGATGAATTTTCTAAGTACATTTACTTTATGAATCCTAAATTACACGATTTTTCACAAAATAACTGTGAATAAATGTGTATTATAATTCTGGACGTCACGTTTTGTTAATCGAAATGGAAATTAAGATTTTGAATAACTATATAGGAATTATTTCACAAAATATTTTTTATTCGAATTTAAATATTTTTTGACATTTTTAATTAAAGGATGCTACTAAATGTTAAATTAATTAAAAAAAATAATACATAATTTTCAGATAATTTTTTTGTCAATCATGAATGAACGCGTCAATATATAACTTTTTAATTTAAATAGATTTATATTCTGATGAAATATACTTGTTCATCTTTTAAAAGTTTTCTTCATAGCATAAAAATCTTCATATTGATTCTATTACAAATTTGTTCCAAATTTCGATATCTTTATTTCAAATTTTATTGTAATTTTATTTTAAAATCACATATGCATAAATCTTATGCATACTTACTTTTTCCATACCCCGAAATTCATTTGAAGGATTATCAAATCCAAATGTGTTTTTAATCAAATCTATACGATTGCAACTATTTAAACAGAAAAATAAAAATTTAATGTTTACTTCGGGGACCTAATCCGCTCCTAGATACTTTTTCATGCCATTAAATTGAGTAAAGGGCAATGAGATTTACAACTTTAGAGCGGAAAACATAAACACACATAAAATGTTAGAACTAGTATTTGTGTAGCGAAAAACTAGTTATTTCATTGTTTTGATCGACTATACGTATGATACAGCGTTAAAACGTTTATGTAGCGATATTGAAATCCTGAATTTTTCTTTCAGCATGTGATCCTGTTTTACTTACTCATTCAACAGCTAAACAGAAAAGAAGAGGAGTCAGTATTCCCTAGAGTTTAATGTTATAAAAATAGTTGTCCTAGCTATTCGTTTGTTTGATATGGCATTGTCATCTGATTTGTGAATTTCCACTTTCATGGGTAGCAACTAACTTGGTTCATGGTTTTCTTTCAAATCAAGTTGTGTTTATAGGTGCCCTGTGAAAGTATGAATACTTTGTAGTGGATTTCTTTCACCACAGTAAGGTATGTTTAATATTTATCTATACACAAATACATCTATATAAAAAATTGTATCTTTTTATGTAGGTTTTTCTTTTATCAACTATCGAAAATTCTCTAAGAATCTTGATATGCTCAGTTTGACTCGGAAATGTCAAAGTCTACAAATTGATATTAGCAAAAGATTGTGACCTTTAAAGGATTTTGAATTAGCATTTAAAATGTTTAAAATCAGATTACGATAATGAAGACATAAAAAAAATTGTAAAATTTATGTATGTGTGTGCAAGAGTATTGCTCCGAAAAAAAAAGTTTTGTGTCACCGTCTTCTAAGCAAAAGAAGGTACACCAGTGAAACAAACAATTGTCATAAGAAGAAACCGCATAGGTGCAATTTTGGAAGGAATATCAACGCAAGAGAAATGGCGCGCACGCAGAGTAAAAACTAATGAGTGGGCGTGCCTGAGATTATATGAATAGATATAACGATGTTAGACACACGTGTGCTTATAACGCGGTCGCCAATGGAAGAGTGTAATCTTATCCGGTACAAATTGATCAGGTAGGACTAGTATGTCCGTTATCTCTGATCCTCTACAGACATTGCATTAGAAGAGGTCATGTCATGTCAAACGGGTGGTCCTGGTATTGCAAGTTCAGTGAAGAATTACAAATTGTTGAGAGAGAGAATGACCATCGAAGTAGGCATCTCTCCACATTTACATGGGAAAACAATATTGAAGCTTGAATCTTAGGGCACCGAGTTTTACCTGAGTGGTTTCTTCAAACTGACTGATGCTACGAGAAATGGTTCAATGCTGGTATTGAATGGTCGAAAAATAGTGCTAGGTGTATACTACATACATGAAAACATAGTGTGTTTTTGGCAGTAAAGCCTCAGTATGTAAACGCCCCTCAGAACACCCGTCGTATATATATGTATATATATATTGATAAAAGAATTCCCATTTGAAATCCAATGTTTCTATAAAATGGCATATTTGGGATCCAATAACTTTCCATAATACTAGTAAATATAAATAATTTCTTATCACATTGCAAAAATACTTTTGCTGCGAATGTTTCATATTTATTGAATAAAATGTGCAGATAAATTTAAGGCAGATAACTTGTGTGCATAAATGGATGACAGCTATACAATGTGTTAATTGAAATATCTGATAAAACAACTATAACATTAACTATACAATGTGTGGCTGAAATATCCGATAAAACAGGTATTTCAGTTATTATTCGGATGTGAAGCTCTTTTAGAAAAAGTAAAACATACGTATTATTTCCCCCGTACACTTGCTTATTTCATTTGCTAATTTCTTGTATTATTTTTTCTTAATATATATTTAAGATGATACTAGTACTTCAACAATAATATACATAAATAAGAAAAATTACCACAAAAAGTATTAGATTTGTGACTTGGATATAAATAACACAGAATGTATTTCAAAGTTAAATGTATACACATAAATTATAAGATAAGTATGTTTGTTTATTTATCTCATTATGAATCTAACTCACTTTTAAAGAATCTTAATGATTAAATTTACTAAAATCGTATGATACTGTACAGTATTTCGTTTGGTTTCGTATATGCAGAGAATGAGAATTATAAACACATTTTACTTTTCTACCAGTGAATACATTTGATATTATATTTATGTGAAATATTTATAACTTTTTGGATTTTATTTCATACATTTAAACATTACATACATTAAACTTCAATGAGTAAGAAATTTCTTAAGACGTAAATGGTGAGTAATGAACTAAAGAGGGAAAACAGAAAAAAATCTGAGATGCATATATATGATGTTAATTGTTAAAATATTTAAATAATTTTCATTGCAGTAAATTTGATCAAAAAGGACGATTTCTTCCCGAAATAATTTATGCTAGCATTTTAATGTGAAGCAAAATGGGGGGGGGGGATTTGTTGCCAGTCATATTAATTTTGAACCTGTGTCAAGTGTCGTGGAAGACATCTGAGCTGCTAATCCTCCCTCCCCCCTTTTAACTACCACACGAATGAGAAAACATTGAGCCTTGTAATATTTATCAAACATCGGCTTCCTCTACACCAGCGGTATCCAAACCAAATGACCTTGTGGACCACTTCGGAAAAACATTAGAATCTCGGGGATCGCACATAAAAATATGTACGAATATATCAGATTTGGAAAAAAAAAGCATTTATTGAGTGAAAATTTAAAACCGAATGAATAATTATTATTGTTTTCATTATTTTCCATGTGTACAGACGTAGATAAAATATTAATATTTATATAATATAATAATACAATGATCAGAAAATGTTTAAAATATTGCAGTTGCCATTTTCTTGAAAATTACGCTGTTCAATTTGAATTGATAATTCGTTACTCATTGTTGAAATTTGATAGTGCTGTCACTCGCAAGTGATTAAGTATACATTGTCATTTATCTTAACCGTCCTGAATACATTTTTTAACTTTAAAAATCATATCTGACTGCATCTTGCATTTTGGCCTCTCCAAACAGATAAGGATGAGGAGGAGTGAAAGTCGCACACTCAGAGAATCATGTACCATCCATAGTAAAGGATACGCATAATGCAATTCGGAATTTATTAAAAAGGTAATTTTGTATAGAAAAATCAAATGTAACTGTTTGATGAAATATAAATCTATTTTAAAATCTAAAGGACATTTCTATTATCAAAAATGGTTTATTTTAAAACAAGAACAGGTAATAGGCAAATACTATATATATATATATATATATATATATATATATATCCCTTTGCTAAGGCCAGGAGTTTGTTATTGTACTACTGTGCCTATTTCTTGCTATTTAGTATAGTTATCTTAGGTTCTAAATATCTGTGTACTTGTATGTTTTGGATTACACACACACACACACACATATATATATATATATATATATATATATATATATATATATATATATATATATATATATATATATATATATATGTGTGTGTGTGTGTGTGTAAATTGGCCCTAAAATAAATTTCAAAAAGAAAAAACTTTAAAAATCTTATAATTAAAAAAAATTAAAAAATTCGGTGGGCCACAACTTAGGTTCTTGAGGGTCACATGGGGCCTTCGGGCCGCGTGTTGGACACCCCTCCTCTACACAACGGGTTTTCAGTGGCACCAGGAAGTGGCCCTTCGATACTCTGGTCTGGAATTTGGGGCTATAACTAATAGTCTACTGTGACCACTTCTCAGAAATGAAGATTTCAGAAATTTTGAGTATCTTAAAATACTTTACTTTTAATAAACTCAAACTCAATGGCGCAGTAGTCCATGAAACCAGGGTCTAATGTCCCAATTGGGCGCTGAGGTGCATGAGCAGATGTCCCGATCAAGTGGTCAGTCTGAAGCGAAACCCCCAATATTTAAGTCTCCAATCAAGCTTGGTACTCATGTATCGACAAACTGCATTTTACATTCAATACAAGAATAAAATCAATTGAGTACAACGGAAGATTTAATAACGTAGAAAATTAAATTTTAAATATTAAATGGAGATATTTATTTCTTGAAAATATTTTTTACTTCGTCCAGTTGCTATTTTTAGAAGAAACGATAAACGCAGTTGTCGCGGCAGCAGGAAAGAGTCGATTATTTTGGAATTTTTTTTCAAAATTTTTAATCATTAGATAACACACAGTGTTAAAAAAATAGTAGTAATAATTTACGTTTTTGAAGTAATATTTAAAAAAAACAAGTTTATATTCTATATCAAATAAGTGGGATACATAACAATATGAATAATGATTGAAAATGTAAATTTCTGTCAGAATCAAGTAGATCATGCATCTTTGAAAACAAAACGTTATACTTATTAAGAGAACAGGGACATCATATACTTTCAAATAATCGATTTTTCAATTTTATTTCTAAAAAATAGTGCTTATTTTTCTGAATCTAAAAATGTATAATACTTATATGTTTGTTAATAAAATAGCCCTAAAATATGAAAAATAAAAATGTAAATAAATGACCACGCCCCTTTTGACACGCCCCTTTGAACTTTAAATATGTAGTTTCCCCTGTGTTTTATCTATATTAACTTTTGATTGTTTTTTTCGTTTGAATGTTAACCCCGCTACTTTTTAGCCACGCTTGTGCGTGAGCTATTGTTCCAAGCTGTGTGACAAAATTTCTTACTTTAAATTTCGGTTTATGGCAATGTTTTGAACCGAGTTCGTCTATTCCGAAGTTTCTTGTGGCATACAACTACTTAATTTTACATTAATTTTCGTAAGAAATGTTTATTTTTTACTTATAATTATTAATATTCATAAGATTTTAAAAGTATCTTAACTTTTTTAAACGAGTAATTATGCCAAGAATAAAAAAATTTGGCAGAAGGAAGTATAGTAGCAATCAGCATAAAATGTCTAAATCGACTGAAGAATTGCTTTTGAATTCCGTGGAAAGTGCTTCTAGGAGAAAAATTAAAATACCGGATTTACTAAAAGAACAAGATTCTCAAAATGTAAACATAATCGTTGAACTGGATTTATTATCTTCCCTTATGAAAAATCTCTTATGTTGTAAATATTGCTGTTCTTCAGAGAAAATTGAGCTGAGAGAAGATTTAAAAAGTCGTAGAGGTTTAGCTGTGAGTTTGGAAATAATTTGTCACAACTGTGAAGAATCGACGAGTACAATGTCATCAAAAATATCAAATAAATGTTATGATGTTAACCTAAGATTGACATATGGAATGAGAGCTATTGGAAAAGGTGGAGCTGCTGCTCGAATATTCTGTGGGCTCATGAATTTGCCTCCACCACCTGCAAAGTTTGAACGCCATAATTCTTTGTTTTTAAATGTTTTAAAAACAATTAGTGAAGACTCGATGAATGCAGCTGTTCACGAAGCAGTCATAGCGAATGATAATAATTCAAATATAGCTGTGGCTGTGGATGGCACATGGCATAAAAGAGGCTATTCTTCATTGAACGGAGTTGTATGTGCTACGTCTGTTGAGAACGGAAAGGTTATCGACTTTGAAGCTCTCACAAAATATTGTTCTTCATGTAAGGGTAAAAAAAAACCATGTGAAAATTGTGCTAAAAATTACGAAGGATTCAGTGGGGGAATGGAATGTCGGGGGGTATTAAGTATATTTCAGCGTTCTGAAACATCACGAAAAGCATGTTATACGCAGTATCTTGGTGATGGGGACTCAAAAGGATTTCTTACTATAAAGAAGCAAAAGTATATGGCGACACAGAAGTTGAAAAATTAGAATGTGTTGGCCATGTGCAAAAGCGTATGGGCACAAGGCTGAGAAACATTCTAAAAATGAGCAAAGGCATTAAGCTATCAGATGGGAAAAATATTTCGGGACGTGGACGGCTAACGCTTAAAGAAGTGGACTCAATCCAACATTATTATGGGCTAGCAATCCGTAAAAATTTGTCATCTGTGGAGGACGTGAAAAGAGCCATATGGGCTATTTATTTTCATAAACTAAGTACTGAGGATAATCCTCAACACGCTTTGTGTCCTCTTGGTGAGGATAGCTGGTGCGTTTATAACCGTAGCATTGTTACGGGGAATTTTATATTCACAAGCATTCTTTACCCGAGTCAATTTTATTGAAAGTGAAAAAGTGTTTCGGGATCTCACAGAGAAGGACTTATTGAAAAGTGCCTTCATGGAAGAACACAAAATCCCAATGAAAATTTTAACAAATGTATTTGGGAGCGAATTCCTAAAACAGTTTTTGTTGGCATTGAAACTTTGAAATTTGGAGTTATGGATGCTGTAATTTGTTTTAATGATGGATATGTAAGTAGGATAAAAGTCTTTGAAGCTCTGGGCATTAAATCAGGATACAACACGGAACGTGCCTTACTTATAATTGATAACAAACGAATTTTTGAGGCTGAACGTATAGTAAATAAAGTGTCATTGGAAGCCAGAAATAAAAGAAGGTCTTTAAAAAGGAAAATGGATAAACAGAATTTAGATGAAGAAAATGAATACCAATCAGGGAAATATTAATCAAATCTATAATGTAAGGAGAAATTTTTTTGTTAAGTTTTATTATATTTTTCTCGAATGTTTAATATTTTTAAATTTAGGTACACTTTAAAAAACTATTGTAGCATATTGTTTGAAACCTTTTATATATCTAAACAGGATACATGTGCATACAGTGAACAAAATATCTTTTAGTATGTGTCTAATTTTTTGAAAATTAGATTTTATATGTAAAAAAAACAAAATTAAGATTTTCATAATTTTAAGGTTTTATGATTATTTTTAAGAAATTATGCAATTATATAAATATAATTAGTTAAAAACAGATTCATTATGTTTAATATGTTACTTTATATATATTTGTAAATTTTTTTGTATATTCAAAGAATATTTTTGTAAGAAATGGTACCTATACATGAAAATATGTATTACAAGATCTCGAAAATTATGTTCATGTTAACTAAAACAAAGGGAAAAAAAAACATATGAATTTAAAATTACTTTTGTAACTCTAGAAAATGGTTAAGTATTATTATTAGTCACATAAAAATAGGCAAGGAAATACTAATTAAGTGTATAATATGTGAAAATATTGTTTTTTTTAGTTTTTCACTTTTCTCAAATTTTTTTTTTGCATTTAGGTACATTTTTAAGAAAAACTATTGCACTGTATGATTCCTGATTTTTTATACTTCTATACAAGATGCCTATGCATATAGTGAACCTAATTTTTTTTCCTATTAAAATAGTGCCTAATTTTTTAAAAATTGTTTTATGCATAAAAAAAGCAGAAAAATAAAAAAAATTCAAATTTCAAAGTTTCATAATTTTTTAAAGAAACTATACTAAAATTTTACTAAAAAAGGGTTTCACTGTATTTTATGTATTGTTTTATATATGTGTAAAAAATATTTTGCATAAAAAAAGGATACTTTTTTAAAAAATGGTACCTAAACATAAGTATATATTACGAGTTCTCAAAAATTATGTATTACTTTAATTAAGTAGTAAAAAAAAAACTTTTGGAGTAAAAAGTTATTTTTGTAGTTCTACAGAATAATTAAATTATCCTTATTATAGACATAAAAAATCTAAGCTCTATTGGAAATTTTAAATGATATATGTCTCATAAACAAAGGGTCTTAATTTTGGCATTTTACTCTTTCGAGCATGTCCTGGTTCCCTTAAATGAAGTATTTTTTCATCTTAATTATGAAATTCAGTGAATACATATGAATAGTCTTTGAAACATATAGAATGCAAATTTTAATTTTCTGGAAACTACTATAGGTTAAATATCTTTAAAAGTTTTGTACGACTTTTTTGTGAATCTACTATGGATAAAATAATTTTAAAAATAATTCTTTACTCCCGAGGAATTTATTTAAGCATAAGAATCGTAAATAAATAACATAAACTTATGTCATCATATACATTTAAAATTATTCACGTTGGTGTAATTGCTCACACTCGCGAAAGAATATGCTATTTTAAATTGCATTTTTGTCCTTTTTTGACCCAACTTATTAAAACATATTCTCTCTGAAATTTCTTTATAAAACGCTCTTATTTGAAATTAATTTTCTCATACTCTTTAGTCAAAACTCTTTTATTCTTTTTTAAAAGTTGAAGAATACAATCTCATTTTCTGTTTTTCAATCTCTCTTGCTAGACAAACTTACATTAAATCGCAGTATATTAAATACTGTATCTTTTAAATGGACAACGCAAAACATTTTTTTTTCTTTCGCTGATATACATTTTTGCAATTGAAATAAAATAGTAAAATTCCAGTATAGTTTTCATTCAAAGAAATGAGTTATACAGCATACATTTTTACAAGAATGAAAAATTAATTGTCATAAAATAAAGAAATATAACTATATTGACCTTGAGTTAGCTTTTAAGCTGCAAATTTCAATTGGCACTTTAAATTTGTCCACTATTTTCTATTCTTAGTCATTCAGTTAATTTTTAAATAATTATAGATGAGAAAAACACCTCCATACTCTGATCATGATACACCCTCCATTTCTCTCAATTATATGTTTTTAGCATATGCATATGACGATTCAATTAAACCGTCTTTCACGCAACATTCTTTTACAGTTTTCTTTGGTTACGCATTAGAGTAAAAAAAAACACCTTTCAGAATAATCAGAATATTTCAACATGCATTTATTCACATATGTATCAGTACTAATATCATTGGTCATCATCGTGAGTATGTGAAAACATTTAAGTGAAGAAAAAGAAATTTACCTTGAAGAAACATATCCCACACGGAAAACAAAGCCAAAAAAAGATCTGTTAAATAATCCAAAAAAATTTTCCACGAAAAAGTATACGCAGAAACGCAACGAAACGTTAGCGCAAACAGCCGAAATGTTTAATCTTGTGAAAAAATTGAATTGAATTTATTCTGAAATTAATAGTGATACCACCACAATTACAAACGAATGAAAAAAATTTTAATATACTCTATCAATAATAACCAAATAATATGCATAACAATAAGTAATAAATAAAAAGAAACAAAAAATAAAATTACAAAAAATGATATATATATATATATATATATATAAAATGCTGGCAAACAGAGGATTATTCTCAATCTAAAAATCTTTCTGAGTATGCACGAAAATACCGGATACTATTTCTTCTTCCCCAATCAGATATCACCTAGGTTATCAATTGCCAATATTGCAATTGCTCTGTTTATCCCTCTAAGAAAGTGTGAACAAAAAAAAAATCGCTCAAATTAGTGGCTGATTCTGCACTTGAGCCATTTTTTCTTTGCCACGAACTACAAACTCATTGTGCATAAAATACATATTTTCATTCATAAGTATAACACGATGAGGATATTTATCACATTACCGAGATGGGACGTCACGCCACATTTTTTGTCCCTAAATTTACTGTATAATCAAATTTCCAATGAAAAAGTATTTTTCGAAAAACTTCCGACATCAGTTTCGAGATAAATCTTGCGAATTTCCAAAACAACGATTGACCTGTTCACAAAAACAGATTGAAATAATGCGTTTTATTGGCTCATTAGTGTAACATTCAGAGTATGAAACACCTATCAATGTGGCCGTTGCAATACTTTTCCAAGATTACAGGGAGAAAAATCTGCTATGTATTTAAATGTATGTAGGAAGATATTATTTCGTTGATTGTTAAGGCTTATTGACAAAATCAGTATTCAATGAATGCAGAGTATATCTCAAAGGTGTTGTTTATCATTATTATTGCATATCGGATTCCATATGACAAAAAAAATAGAAAAAAAAAGAAACATTGTACATATTTTCTGTTGAAGTATTTTAAGCACAAATTATGTGGAATTGTGTATAATAATATTCTCTTAATTGGTATTATTCATACCAATAGAATTTTAAGTAATCAAAAGTATTTGAAACGACTAATGTAAAATATCATGCAATGTCTTACCTACTTCAGCAATTTCATATATGTGTTTATTCGTAAGACAAGAATAAGGAAAATCAGTTTTTGGTTTTCTTAAGCCAATAATTAAGTATGAATTTGTAATTTATAAAATTATATGAACTATATATTTCATGAATGTAGCAAATACTTACACCAAAAGTTTCCATTAATTTTCATTGTCTATTTTATATAATACTAGTATATGAATCTTGTTTACCAATAGAAGAGCGTTACACATTACTTATTTGACATAGCTTCGAATAAATGTATTTTAAACATACTTTAATTTTGAAAGTTAAGCTACTTGTCATACAAATACAATACGGAAAAGCATTCAAGCAGTTGAATTCAATGTTTTATTAATAAAATAATACCAATGCATTACACAATAAAAGGATATAAAAAGAGCATAAAATAATTTTTGTATGAGCAAATAGTTTTTAAAAATGTTTCTTAATTTAAAATTTTACACTTTATTTTTAACAATTATTTTATTTTAACACGATATTCTTAAAAATATGAATTGATTTCAAATACTACAAAATTATTCCCTTGCTTTGTGAATATGTTGTTGAATGTTTAATATAATTTATTAAATTATAAGTTAACATACTTTATTAAGAGGTAATATATATTATCTTACGAGGTAAAAATGAATTGTTTTTTGAAAAAAGTATTACCTTTTTTATGAGTGGCTGTAGGTTGTTGTGAAGAAAATATATCTAGATGGTGACGAGCAATATTGTGTGTAATGTATCATTAAAAGTTAATAATACTTAGTTTGTATACTTTTTAAACACATATATACTACTGCAAGTGTACATTCAACTTCCCAATCTTAAAGTGAACTGCATATTTAAAATAGAAACATTGTCTATAAAGACTAAATCTTTTAATGCGTTTAGTATTTTATATTTATTGAACTGAATTCAGTTTCTACACCTGTTATTGTAAATATTCATAAAAATAACAATCAATGTATTTAAATGACAATGCAGTAGAAATTTAATCTCTTATTTAATAGAATCCTAGATTAACTAAAGAAAGATAATATAATAAATGAAATTGTACGGTAAGATAAATACTCATATGAAACGTAAACGTAAAATAAATATCAAGCAGCTGCTGAAAAAGAAACACTTACTAGAAAATTTGTACATCTGTATATATATGCTTATTTTTGAAACAAAATAACAATAATATCAAGAGAAACTTATTAACATAATAAAGAAAGAACTGTTTATAAAACTAAATAAATAAAAAAATATATAATAAATAAAAAAAATATAAAGTAAATAAATAAAAAATATAACAATAAAAATATAAAATAAATAAATAAAAAAATAATAATAAATAAAAATATAAATACACTGTAAATAAACTAAATAACTCTGAATAAAACTGTAATTCAATTAGTATATATATATATATAGATTTCATTTTGCTGCTTAAATATTTTGTTTGTCCTTTAATGACATCACTTAATTCTTCATTTCGAAACATTTTATAATATAATTAAAGTAAGTTTTCAACCAAAATATTTAGAAACATCATATAAATTTGTTAGCTGTAATAATATATATCAATTTATTTATGTTTGCAACTGTAAAAATTAAATATTTTCATTTAAAATTTTAACGCAAGTCTTTTAAAATTTTGAATAACATATAAAAAACACTTATATTTTTAATCTTTAATTTCTCAAAATGCTTGCATAGGATTATCATACTGAAATACATTCTTTATAGAATATTTAATCCATATCAAACATTTCTTTCTCTTCACTCAGTGGAAACAAAAGAATAAAAATTTCACAGTTTACTTCAGAGACATTACCGCACCAAGAACTTGCTCACACCTTAGTGTTGAAAAACTCATAATGTGTTTTACGATCTGAAAGAAAAATGCTTCGCGTTTCCTGGTAAATATTTGTTAATGTTATTTTAATAGATTTAATGACTCCACGTGTTACATTTCTTTGCAACATTTATATAGCAACATTAAAATCTTGAATTTTTCTTTTTCAGTCTACATCCCCCGTAGTACTTAATCTCATTGTGCAGCTGTTCGGAATACAAGGACCAGTCACCTTTTCCTAGTGTTTAATCTCTTTGTAAATATTTGCCGACGCTCTTCGCTTGTTTGCTGAGCAATTCTCGATTGCTTTAGTGGATTTGGATTTTAGGTTTTCTTCCAATTTAAAACATTACAGCTATGCCTAGTGACAGATTAATATACCTCGGAATGTATTCATGTCCATTGCAGTTAGTTACGTGAAATAAGTACCTTTTCAAATTTACCTAGGCAAAAATATGATTTGCCGAGTTTAGATTAAGTTTTAACAAAGAATGGGAAAATAACTGATAAAAACATATATTTTTCCAGATTTTTTTTTAAATGTGTTGCTCAAAAATATTGTAAGTTCAACTGCTCATTAAATATAATGAAGTTCAAAAGTCAATGGGGAAATAATATTAAAAGATAATTTCAAAACTATTTTGAAAAATCTTGAGTTTAATTAAATTAATTGCTTATATAAATATTATACTGGAAATTAAGAGAAATTCTTTTTATAGTATAGTCTATTTTTATTTAGAACAGTATTTTATTATGTTATGAAAAATATTTAGAAATATTTAAAAATAAAAACGTATCTGTGTTCAGGAAAGGCTTGGGGATGGTCTTGCATATACCTTTTATCGCACTTGAATGTTTGATTAATTTTTCCAAAAACTTTAATAAGATTTTAATAATGTATAAGGATTACTTTTTTGTTTTGCATATGTATTTAAAATTTCCTAGTTATTGTACGTATTTCACTAAATAATTTTACAAGTCCACACAAATTAAATTATCTAAAAGAGATATAAACTAACCTTAGTTTTACAAATATTCAAATTCTTTAACTGGTTATCAGTTATAAAATTTCAGTAACTAAATATATCTTTTTAAAGTACTTAAAATTGTAAACAAATAACAGTCCTTTTACTTCAGCAATGAGACGTTTTAGACTCAGATTTCAATTTTTATATACCTATTCGAGTGAAGAAAAATTACAAAAGGATAGATGCTGCAGTCAGATATGTAGCAGATCTTTTTCACGCATCTCAAGTGAATCCAAATATTCCCTATCATTTATAATAAACTGGTATTGCTTAAGAAAATTATTTTCATAATTAATATGGTATGGCGAGATAAAATTACAGTATTAATATATTGCTAACGTATTGACAATATTGATAAAATATGGAACACAATAGAGTAATCATAATTAGTACATGTCAAAACTACATAAACTCAATGCTTAATTTCCTATAGTATCATGTAGTAGTTATAACACAGTAAACAGAATTAGACTGTCACAGCAATAATTTCTTAATTTACATGCATTTTCTCGTTGATATTTTGTATATTCGTTAGAAACATTTAAGTTAAGTTGTTTAGGATGAATTTAAAAAGAGATACAAATAAAACCATTATGAAGTAGTTTAAATTTACTAATATATTATACACTGCTGGACAATTGCTAAGAACGGATCACAAATTGCTATGTAGCATAACATTAAGCAAGACATGAGGCCTAGTAGGATAAAATATAGTTGCCACACTGCCCAGCCATTAGAATAAAGAATATTTATTGTTATGGAAAGTACAAAAGTTGTGAAATATCTGAAAGAAAAAAAAATTCATTTGATCTGCGTACGGAGAAATGGAACAATGCATCTAAAAGTCAGCAGGCACCTTAAAGAAAGGTATCAGTACGGGATATGTCCACCGTGCAGTGTGATGCAACATTCCATACGTCGTACCATACTTTGCACAACATTATCCAGCAGCTGTTGAGGCAATTTATCCCATTCCTTTGTGAGTGCACGGATGAGGGTGTTCTTGTTTGTCGGAGGATAGTTTCGACCAGCAAATTGCCTCCCCAAAGCATCCCACAGATTTTCAATGGGGTTTAGATCTGGTGAACGCGCTGACCATACGAGACGTTGAAGACCCTCGCTGTCTACACAATCCTTAGCAGCGAGTTTTCGATGACATGTTGCGTTGTCGTCCATAAAAACAAATTTATCACCGACAGCACCATGGAAAAGACGAACATGAGGAAGTAGAACTTCATCAATGTATCGTTGGCCCGTCATAGTCCCATTCGCAATCACATGTAGTCACGTGCGGCCATTGATCATGATGCTGGCCCACACAATGATACTGCATGTCGGATATCGGTCCTTTTCCTGGATATTTTCTGAACGATAAGCAGTACCACTCTCGCGCCAGATCAGTTGGCGTCTACAATTCGATGGCAGACTGAACCTACTCTCTTCTTAGAATAGTACGCATGCCCAGTCCTGTTCAGTCCAATTGTGATGCTCACGACACCATTGCAAACGGGCAGTACGGAGCTGTCTGGTCAATGGGACACACACAACAGGTCTGCGTGCGTATAGTCCTCCTCCCCTGAAACGTCTGGCAACAGTTTTTTGGGAGATCTGCTTTCCTGAGGCAGCAAGAAACTGATTTGCCACCTGATGAGCTGTGGTGCGCCTGTTCCTTTTTGCTGATAGGACAATATATCTGTCTTCTGCAGGCATCGTACTTCTAACACGACGTCCCCCGTGCCGTCTACTACACATTCCAGTAGTTTGAAATGACTTCCACAGCCGTGAAACAACGCTGTGAGCGATGTCGAACACCCTGGCAACATGTGTTATTTTTCGCCCTTCTTCGATCTTTCCAATAATTCGGCCACGCATAAAATCATCTATGTGATGTCGGGAAGACATCTCAAAAATTTTAAGTTCGTCTATCAAATCTTTCCTGTAAAATTTTGACTTGAAACAACAACTGTCCACACGCGTCAAAACCTTTAAGAGCTCTTATGAACGCTATCACGTGATGAACAGACGTGGAAAAAAATTTGCATACTCATACTTCTTATTAATATCCTGCACTTATTCTACTTTTCCACATTTTGCTTCCCTTCATTTTGTGGTTGCTATGGATGATAGTGTTATCCGTCCTTAGCAATTGTCCAGCAGTGTAATATATATATTGATGACTATAGTTCTAGTGAAGAACTATTTAAATATATTGAATATATTAAATTCTATAAAAATATAGTTTATAAATAGTTATTTTTCAGTTTTACATAATAATGTCAAATCCAGTTCATGTATACTTTTTTTTACCTATTAAATGCATTGTTATAAATTAACCATATATAATCTGTTGTATTTAACTTTGTTTTGTGACCAATTTTGGAAATTTGAATTATGCAAGTATCCCGAAGTTCATTCTAACTAATAATATAAATGTGTAAGATTATGGTTATTAAAGACTAATTTATTTTGGTCGAGGGCAATATTTATTTATTTCAATCTCATTAAGCATGCATATGTTTTTTGGAATAATAGATTAAATTTCACACTTGTATATTTATATATATATATATATATATATATATATATATATATATATATATCATTGATGTCATTACTAAATAGATTTTTCCATTATTCATAAAATGATTAGAAACATAAAATAATATTTATATTCGTTAATATTGAAGTACATGACGTAACCACTTTAAACATCTTTATGTACTTTTTATTCGAATCTTTCAAAGAAAGCATTTTTAACCTTCTAGGCATCTATGCTATTCAGACCAATTTTTTAAAAAAAGAATTAATAAATAAATTTGTGATTTAATTAGAAAAGGAATGTGTGGAAACATTTACTTTATTAGAAATATTCCTAAACAAATCTTGTATAAAACATTAACTTTAGTGTAATATATTCCAATACAATTTTTAATATTTATATATTATTGTTTCTATCTTAACAGTTTCAAAATTATATATAATAGATTTTTTTTTATTTCATTGATCGCTTTAGACAGTTTGTATAAAAACCGTTACATTAATAAAACAGTCTCATATATATGGTATAAAGTTAATAACTACAAAATTTGTGAAGAAATGTAAATATTCCCCATGTTAAAAAATCTCAGAATGTTAAAAGAAATGAAATGAAACTTATTTCTTAAAATTCATGTGTATGATTTTGCTATTTCATAGCTAAATGAGTTTTATAAAAATGAGCATTTTACTTTTGTAAGTATATTATGTAGATAAACATAACAATAAAAATAAAAAAAAATATTTTTAAAGCCTAAAAAGATGATTTTTATTCTCATTTTCATTCGCATTTTAATGCCAAGGGATATTTACATGTGTTTTATTATTAAACTGTATGTTTTTGCATGAAAAAATATAATAATTGGTAAAATATCAAAAGTTTCTTTAAAAAGTAAGAAAAACTGTAGATTATTTAAATTTCGTAGCTTAAAACTAAATATATCTTCCTCTTATTTCAAAAAATTACCTTTAGTTCAGATGTAACATACTTGAATTATAACACCTAAGCTAATTACCAATTTTTTCAAGATATATCAACTAATAATATTAACTTATTTATTCCTTTAAATAAGTAATGAAGTTACATGTACAAAAAATACACTTGATTTAATTTTATATAAGTATCTTAAGTAAAGCGGAAAGTTTACATTATTTATTTTGTTTTTAACTTATAAAATTTTAATTGAAATTTTCACTGTTAAAAATAACCTTAGAAAGACATTAGTGGAAAGCATTATTTAAAAGATAAGTGGCAAAGTTTGTAAAATTATTGGATAAATTTAGCATCTTGGAGTTTTGAACGAGAGGGAGAGAAAGTTGTTAAAATATCGCAGATAGTTGAAAACATGAATTAACATTTTTTTAGTTAATAAAAATAATTATTATCAAGTAAAATGAACATATGTCAGAACGCTGCATTGTGTGATTGTTATAAATAATATAGCATATTTTTAAATTTTAGAGTGGAAATACATAAGAAAATAGTTCTTCAAAAAGAACAATTTTCTACAAATAGCGTTTTTAACTCGAGTCAATTACCATAAAATGTTCAACACCTTAAGATAAATAAAACGTATACCTTTATAATTTTCTTAAAACATTTTATTACTTTAAAGCATAAACATAGAGAGCTATTTAAAATAACTTTATTCGAGAGGTAATATACATTTTTATGTAATTAAAAAAAGTTTAATTAAGTAATTTAATGTAATAAGTTACTCACCCTTAATGAAATTTGAGACATTTCTATATCTAATAATCATTTAACTAAAACAGTAGAGTGACGTTGCATTATTTTAATTTTAAATTGCTCCATTTTAGTCTAACTGTCATTTATGGAACAAAGCCCTATTTTTCTTCACCGGTTTCATTCCTGCATCATGGAACTTCTAAGGAGTTTCCGTACCGTAATTTAATTATGGAACACTTTCATTTCGAATTAATTTTCTCATTTCTATAGCAACTAGTCATAATTATCTGCCTTCTAAAGGTCGCTGAAGACAATTTCATTTTCCCTGGCTCTGTTCTCATTTTAAGTAATTGTAAATTTTAAGTTGATGCGTGGGAAAGTAATAGTTCCTAGTTATCCTTTGTTTTATCATTATATTTTGAAGGCATTTATTTATGAACTTTCTGCATAGATATAGTAAAAAGAACGTCAGGTAACACAGAAAAGGGTAAACATGTATTTAATATATATATATATATATATATATATATATATTTCTGGTCTTACATACCTATGAAAGAAACTGAATTTAAAAATAATCATTCGAATATAAAAAAATAAATCTATATTTAATAAAAAATGATAATGCTCTCGCGTGTATTTCCAGACTTCATGTCTAATCTTTCCTTCCTAATTTGTTCCCCGACTTCCTCGCTTAATATCTGATTTATTCATAGAAGAAAAGATGTGGGGGAACAAGAAGCTACATCACGCACTGCGATTGTGCTGGTACTTCAGCCACGCTTTCAAGTTATTTTTAACAGGTAGTCACGAATTATTTTCATGATGGATCTATATTTAGTAAATGGTTCAAGAAAAAAATATTTTAATGAAACATGAACAATATGTGTAATTAAATTGTGCTCAAAATTTACTGTGTTCAAGCTACCGATTGCTCTTCAGAAATATTTAGTTTAGAGCTCATTAATTTTTCTTGTCAAACGGTTTGGAAGTTTATTCACACAGTTTTTGAACTTGAGTTTCGGAATTATCAAATGTTCTTAAATAATAACATATTATTTTTTTAAAATCTTAAGCGCGTCAGCATATTAATTTATTTTATGGTCCTGTATAAGAGTATTTTAATATGAATTTTTTGAAAATTATTTAAAAACACTAAATATATATTTCCTTTAAATAAGGAGTTGAGAGCATTTTTTTTTTCATCTTTACCTACCAATTACTATTTTAAAGCATTATTTTTGCATTTGGAATAAAAAACAAGAAACATTTAACATAGATTATTTAGAAGTAGAAACCGTTTTCATAATTCAACATTATGGTGATTAATTCCAAGTTATTTTACGTATTTCTTTTTCAAGTTGCATCGCACTTCAAAAATAATCCCGTTCAACACCTAAGTAACATCTATGTAGACAAAAGGAAAAATAGACTCTAGAAAATAAAAATTAAAAAAAGAAACTTTTTAAGAATAGCAAGTTGTATTTGTAAAATCTAAAGTATACATTTAAAATATCATGTTGTATTTTTTTTAAAAAAATCTTTTACAACCATTCTAAATTTAATTATTACTTTTTTTTCAAAAAAATATTTGATCCTTATAAGTCATTTGTTAATTATATATTATTTTGAAAATGAGTGAACATTTATTTCTGTGCAAATAAGATCACATTTTTTTAAAATTTTTCTAATGTGTATAAATCTAGTTAGTCCTTTAAAAATGAATAAAAGTCAGAGATTTCTGATCGTGCGAGAGTTATAATTTGAATAAACATTTTGCAAATATAAACCCCTTATGAGAAGCTTGGAAATAATTATGTTCATTAAAATCTTTAAATTAATTTTAATGATTTAGAAGTGCAAAAAATAGTTTACATAGTACAAGATTAAGTCTAAATATATAACTGATGATAAAATCAAAATTGTTGGCTAAATATTAAGGAATCTTGCATTTTTACATTCACACACATCCCACCTGCCATTATTTTAGATTTTATTTATTAATTCTACAAACAAAGATTTAAATAACTAATGGTGAGACATATGTAGGCTTCACTTTTATTTGCTTCAATTTGAAGTAAATGAATTAATACAATTCAAATACAACTTTAACATCTTAAATCAAATGTCAGCAAATTAGAAGAATAGCTTTGTATTTAACTTTTACTAGTTGAATAGTTAATAATATATTATTAAATACAAAAGTGCAAATATGGATTTATTTATTTTTTTTTATTCAAATCTTAAAAATTATATTTTTTAATTAATTGATTATGAAGAAAATAAACATTCTGACTACTTTTTAAAACACATAGTTAATAATAAAATAATAATTCATTTTAAATAATTATTAAAATGTTGGCCCAGTCACTCCATATAAATTATAAGATTTTGTGTTATACATTTGTTCAATTGTTAATTTTTATGCAACGTAAGAGGTTTTTGTAAAAATAGTTATTGGATCTTTTTTAATGGCATATGATTTTATTCCTTAATCATGTATTAAAATATTTATGAATTTTAAATGTATTTGTGTTATAAATATTTCCTGTTTCCTATATGTTCCCAAAATTATGTCCTAAATGCTAATGAAAACAGAAAATATATTTAAAAATCTTCCTTTTTAAACATATATGTTCATATTAAGAATTTTCAATATTACACAGTTATAATTATTAAAGATGGATGGCTCTTAGTTAAAAATCAAGACTATGTGTATGAAATGTATGTCTAATAATTAAATTAAAATACTTTCAAAAATGTCTTAGTTACAGTAAAAATATAAAAACAATGGACAGTAAAATGCAAATTATAGTACTTCAATAAAAGTACTTTAGCAAATTTGAAGCATAAAAAATTTGAAGGAGAAACGTTGATTAGGATTGACTTCGATGTTTATAATTTAATCAAGATTTACTTATAATTTTCACAAAAAGGAAAATTATTTTAATGTTAAATATAATGAGATAGGTCACATTTCAAAATCTCGAACAGAGAGAGTGTGTTTAATAAATATGCCTTATATATGAATTATAATATTTGCAAAGCTTGCAATATTTAACTAGTAAAATGATACATGAGATAAATCTAAAGTTTATTGCGCTCTTACAAAATATATTACACAAATAATTTTCTAAAACGTTTCAACTAATAAACACAACTTTTAAGTTAAAACTCAAAACAACTGATGTAGTAAAAATTCAAAATCCCCCAGTTCTTAAAAAATAAAGCATTAAACTTTTCATTGATAAACATTTGTCTACAATACAAAAAAATCAAAACAATGGTTGCAATGATGGAAAGTGGATAATGATTATCCGTAGACCCATCATGCTTGCTTTATTTTTTTCCTTTACCATCCCACAAATAACCAATGCAGAATAACGAAAAAACAATGTCCAAACCAATCCCTCATCAGTCTTCTCTTGACTGGAAGCTAATGATGAGTTACATCTAATCGCTCCATGTGACATTGTTATCGTAAAACTCAGTAACGCTATCCATCCTGCTTGACGAGTCGTAGGAAAGGCTATTAACATGTCCCCGGATGTAAGGGGTACAATGAACAGTTGAAAATAAAGCCTTTGTTCTCTTTTTTGCTTTAGCAGGGAGCTTTTCAAAACATGAACAATGAAAGCATCGATTTTCGTTAAGGTAGCTTTTTTATTCCTCTTAGTTCTGTTTTGCTATGTACACCCTTTCGGGAAGCAGAAAATGGGAAACAGCATTTTTTTTCCTTTGTAAAAAGAAGAAGAACTGCTATAGACCGTCATTGATTTGATCGGCATGTTTACTCAGTTCCAAATGCAACTAGATATAAGAGATTTAAAAGGGTATTTGCATTGAAAACCGTCATCTTCTAACTGCAGGTAAAATTGCTGAAAGGGTATCATAATGATGAAGGAATCAACCATGCATCATACTTCGTCAATTTTTTTTTTGTATCTTTACAAAAACGGTAAATAAGATCATTTGAAGACTTGAATCAGTAAACTGAGGCATTAAATTCCTACTTTGGGCTGTAGTACTTTTTATTGATCGCATTAAATTTGCCATTCTGGTTCAATTCTTCCTTATGTAGCTTAAAATCAAAAACACATGAAGCAAAAACTGCACTATGTCTAGGTACTTCCAAACAAGTTTTAAATTGAAAACGACTCTCAAAACATTGGTAAACTCTGATTAAAAGTACTTGATGTTTCAATTCGTTTATAGTCAAAAACAAAAACATACATTTATTTTATTGTAAATAGACTACAAAAAAAACCCCGAAAGAATTATACTTTAATATTGTTCGTTATTTAAACACACTGAAACAAATTTTAAAGTTGAAAATTTTATTGCATATACCGATACTATTATCAGTAGCTATATTGATGAATCATTGACTGAAGCTAACTAACAATAATTATATTACTAATGATGATACTGTTATAAATTTGTGTAATAATATTATTACATATACCAATTATATCTAATTACTTTTTAGAAGGTTTTCTAGTGAATCTTAACGTCGCACTGTTCAGCTAAACGAGAACTTTTGGCGACATACCACGTAATTTTGAACCATAGTTAAGTGACGAGGACAACACTCGTAGCGGACACCCCTCTCCTAACTACAACACTTCACGAATGGGAGAGCGTTTGAGCTCTCCACAGATTTAACGTGCATTTCTCCACTACGCGGCAGGTTTCCAGTGGTACTGAGCCGGTAAGAATTGCACGTTTTACCTTACGTGGTTTAAGATTCCAATAGGATATTGTTAAAAAAAATATCTAAACCTGAAGTACATTCTTGCAGAATATATATATATATATATATATATATATATATATATATATATATATATATATATATATATATATATATATATATACATTTCTTATTATCCGTCCTTTAAATATTTAAAAATGTTACATAAATACTTGGATTTACTAGGTAAGAATTATTGGTCTCTTAAATTATATAAAATATAGAACGTATTTTTAACCAAAAAATGAATGGATTCGAATATAGTTAAGTGGTGGGATGAATTATATTCTATGCTCAATATAAGAGAGTAAAAATGCTACATTAACATTATAGGATTATCTTAGAATAAAAAAATCAATCTGAATAGTTCCTATTATTTATCATGAAAAGATAACCTTATGCAAACATTTCAATGATAAAAAAGAAAGTTATTTCATAGTAGATTTTGGCAATTAGGAATTCATTTTTAAAATTATCATTTTTATTAATAATACTTATTATTTCTTGTATATATATAAAGAAAAAAAAGCTTATAAATTTTTCATACAAAATATTATAAATGGCTTTATAAATATGTTTTCCTAGATGAAGATATGACAGACTTCAATTCTCACACATAAATAAATTCATATGTAGACAATATACTACATCATTTCCTCTTTAATTTACCTAAATAAATATTTGGTATTAAATATATTTAAAGATTTCTATTTTTTATTTTGCATAGTGATATTTGCAGTATCATATTTAAATTATATATGTATCTGATTAATTACATTTTTAAAATACACTGAATCAACCGAATCAAGCAAAATTAGTTGTGTTAGCAATTATAAAGTGGCAAAACACAAACTCTAATAAATTATACATTTCTAATGACAACAAAAAACAATACGCATGTAGTTAAATTCTATAATCTTCTTCAGCATTTTATTTTTAAATTTAATTTTAAATTATTATTATAAAATGTTTATGGATAAATAATAATAAACAATAAGTAATATATATTATTCACTTATAATGAATAATAGAACAAAAACTTTTTTCTTTCATCTGAACGTAGTTTTTGCCTTATTTCTAGATTAACTAATTCATTGAAATGAAAAGTGATGCTGTTTACAAAATAAATAGTTAAAATACATTACTATTTTGAATTATTTGAAATTTACAACATTATAGAAAATAATAACATTCATTATTGTATGCATTTTTGTTACAGTTTAAAACAAAATATCACAAAACGCTTAGAAAAAAAATTCAACAATTAAAACTTCAAAATATGTATGTGATCTTTTAAGTTCAAAATATTCAGCATACACTTTAACACTGCCAGTAAATCGATATTTTATGTAAAGAATGTAGGTTTGCCTGTGAATAATTCGCAAGTGACATTAGTTTTGACTCTCAGCGGGAAAGGTACAAGCTACAAGTCAAAATATAACCCAAAGAAGTATATAGGGAAGGGCGTAATTAGAAAGACGTGGTACAGGTAGGGCGGTAGACATTGGATCAAAAGGACACATAATACGATGAGGAAAGGTAATCTCCGGTCAGCAGGCGGAAACACGAAATTGATTTGCTACAGGAGGGGAGGATTTCTAGTTGGAAGGAAATGATTTTTTGCCCCCTCTTCATGCAGTCACGTGATCACGACATCCGGCTGATTTACCTCAATGTCTATCGCACTGACCTGTTTGTTTCCACCTCTATCTATATGTTTCCTTTTCCAGTAATAAATGAAGATATATGTGAAAATTTCGCGTTTATAGTGGTCTGACTGTGAAAAAGAATGCTTACAGTCTCATAAATACACAAAGCATTGTTATTTTTGTAATTCTAGAAATAAGCTTTACAGATGACGAATGCTGATTTACAGGGACAGAATTAAATCATGTTCAATGAATTTGATTAACAAAATATTTAATAAAAACTGAAAATGTCATATTAGTTATATAACACGGGTATGGCACTAAAACATCTATATGAAGAGCTTATCATTTTTGTAGAATTTAAATCATTATTTCAATATTCTTAAAAGAATTTTAGATTTTAGATGGTATTGCAGTTTTCTACAGAAATTTTAATCAAAAGTTTGAATTATTGTTTAAATATCAAAAAGGTAACCCCGTTTAGCTCTAAATTAATTGTAATTTTATGTATTACTTAAAAATATTCTTATCAGATATATAAAGGGTATTTTTTTAGAGGTATAGAACTTTAAATTGCAATAAAACAATGATGTATTATTCGATTGACATGATTTTTTTTATTCGAAAGATAATCTTGTGGCATTACATTTTAAATATGATTTCTGGCATATGATTGCCACAGCTGTCTCGGATGTAGTCAAATTTGAAAGTCCAATTTTCGATGACTTTTTCCAACATTTGTGGCCGTATATCGGCAATAACACGGCGAATGTTGTCTTCCAAATGGTCAAGCGTTTGTGGCTTATCCGCATAGACCAACGACTTTACATAGCCCCACAGAAAATAGCCTAGCGGTGTTAAATCACAAGATCTTGGACGCCAATTCACAGGTCCAAAACGTGAAATTAGGCGGTCACCCAACGTGTCTTTCAATAAATCGATTGAGGCACGAGCTGTGTGACATGTTGCGCCGTCTTGTTGGAACCACAGCTCCTGGACATCATGATTGTTCAATTCAGGAATGAAAAAGTTAGTAATCATGTCTCTATACCGATGACCATTGACTGTAACGTTGGGTCCTTCATTGTGTTGAAGAAGTACGGACCAATGATTGAACCAGCCCATAAAGCACACCAAACAGTCAGTTTTTTCTGGATGTAACGGTGTTTCGACATACACTTGTGGATTAGCTTCACTCCAGATGCGGCAGTTTAGTTTGTTGACGTAGCCATTCAACCAGAAGTGCGCTTCATCGCTAAACAAAATTGGCTTCTGAAAATAGGGAACAACGGCAATCTCGTTTTGGGCCTATTCGACGAATCTACGCCTTGCTTGATGATTGTTTGGATGAATTGCCAAACCAAACTGAGAATAAATCACTTGACAGCTGTTAAATCGGTCGCCATCTTGGAAAGTAATGCCAACTTAAACTTCTATACCTGGAAAAACACTCTATATATGAAAAGCGTACGTTGCCGTAATTTTTTCTTTAAAAAAAATCAAAGAATTTGAAGTATTATAAATTGTAGTATTGTACACACATGAGAAACTACTATTTTTTATAAAATTTAGCCGCATTTTAAGGGAACCAGGACATGCTCGAAAGAGTAAAATGCCAAAAATTAAGACCCTTTGTTTATGAGACATATATCATTTAAAAATTCCAATACAGCTTAGATTTTTTTATGTCTATAATAAAGATAATTTAATTATTCTGTAGAACTACAAAAATAACTTTTTACTTCAAAAGTTTTTTTTTTACTTAATTAAAAAGTAATACATAATTTTTGAGAACTGCAATATATACTTATGTTTAGGTACCATTTTTTAAAAAAAAGTGTCCTTTTTTTTATGCAAAATATTTTTTTACACATATATAAAACAATACATAAAATACAGTGAAACCCTTTTTTAGTAAAATTTTAGTATAGTTTCTTTAAAAAATTATGAAACTTTGAAATTTCAATTTTTTTTTATTTTTCTGCTTTTTTATGCATAAAACAATTTTTAAAAATTAGGCACTATTTTAATAGAAAAAAAATTAGGTTCACTATATGCATAGGCACCTTGTATAGAAGTATAAAAAAATCAGGAATCATACAGTGCAATAGTTTTTTTTTAAAATGTACCTAAATGCAAAAAAATATGCTTTTGAGAAAAAGTGAAAAAACTAAAAAAAAACAATATTTTCACATATTATACACTTAATTAGTATTTCCTTGCCTATTTTTATATGACTAATAATAATCCTTAACCATTTTCTAGAGTTACAAAAGTAATTTTAAATTCATATGTTTTTCTTCCCTTTGTTTTAGTTAACATGAACATAATTTTCGAGATCTTGTAATACATATTTTCATGTATAGGTACCATTTCTTACAAAAATATTCTTTGTATATACAAAAAATTTACAAATATATATAAAGTAACATATTAAACATAATGAATCTGTTTTTAAATAATTATATTTATATAATTGCATAATTTCTAAAAATAATCATAAAACCTTAAAATTATGAAAATCTTAATTTTCTTTTTTACATATAAAATCAATTTTCAAAAAAATTAGACACATACTAAAAGATATTTTGTTCACTGTATGCACATGTATCCTGTTTAGATTATAAAAGGTTTCAAACAATATGCTACAATAGTTTTTAAAGTGTACCTAAATTTAAAATATTAAAACATTCGAGAAAAAAATATAATAAAACTTAACAAAAAATTTCTCCCTTACGTTATAGATTTGATTAATATTTCCCTGCTTGGTATTCATTTTCTTCATCTAAATTCTGTTTATCCATTTTCCTTTTAAAGACCTTCTTTTATTTCTGGCTTCCACGACACTTTATTTACTATACGTTCAGCCTCAAAATTCGTTTGTTATCAATTATAAGTAAGGCACGTCCTGGTTTAATGCCCAGAGCTGACTTTTATCCTACTTACATATCCATCGCAAATTACAGCATCCATAACTCCAAATTTCAAAGTTTCAATGCCAACAAAAACTGTTTTAGGAATTCAAATACATTTTGTTAAAACTTTCATTGGGATTTTGTGTTCTTCCATGAAGGCACTTTTTCAATAAGTCCTTCTCTGTGAGATCCCGAAACACTTTTTTCACTTTCAATAAAATTGACTCAGGTAAAAGAATTTGTGAATATTTCCCCGATAACCGCACTAGCTATCCTCACCAAGAGGACACAAAGCGTTTGAGGATTATCCTCAGTACTTAGTTTATGAAAATAAATAGCCCATATGGCTCTTTTTTCATGTCCTCCACAGATGACAAATTTTTACGGATTGCTAGCCCATAATAATGTTGGATTGAGTCCACTTCTTTTTAAGCGTTAAAATATTTTTCCCATCTGATAGCTTAATGCCTTTGCTCATTTTTAGAATGTTTCTCAGCCTTGTGCCCATACGCTTTTACATGGCCAACACATTCTAATTTTTCAACTTCTGTGTCGCCTTATACTTTTGCTTCATTTATAGTAAGAAATCCTTTGAGTCCCCATCACCAAGATACTGCGTATAACATGGTTTTCGTGATGTTTCAGATCGCTGAAATATACTTAATACCCCCGACATTCCATTCCCCCACTGAATCCTTCGTAATTTTTAGCACAATTTTCACATGGTTTTTTTTTACCCTTACATGAAGAACAATATTTTGTGAGAGCTTCAAAGTCGATAACCTTCCGTTCTCAATAGATACAACTCCGTTCAATGAAGAATAGCCTGCCATGTGCCATCCACAGCCACAGCTATATTTGAATTATTATCATTCGCTAAACTGCTTCGTGAACAGCTGCATTCATCAGTCTCAATAATTGTTTTTAAAACATTTAAAAACAAAGAATTATGGCGTTCAAACTTTGCAGGTGGTGGAGGCAAATTCATAAGCCCACATATTAGCAGCAGCTCCACCTTTTCCAATAGCTCTCATTCCATATGTCAATCTTAGGTTAACATCATAACATTTATTTGATATTTTTGATGACATTGTACTCGTCGATTCTCCACAGTTGTGACAAATTATTTCCAAACTCACAGCTAAACCTCTACGACTTTTAAATCTTCTCTCAGCTCAATTTTCTGAAGAACAGCAATATTTTTACAACATAAGAGATTTTTCATAATAATAAATCCAGTTCAACGATTATGTTTACATTTTGAGAATCTTGTTCTTTAGTAAATCCGGTATTTTAATTTTTCTCCTAGAAGCACTTTCCACGGAATTCAAAAGCAATATCGATTTAGACTTTTATGTTGATTGCTGCTATACTTCCTTCTGCCAAATTTTTTATTCTTGGCATAATTACTGGACTTTTAAAATCTTATTAATATTAATAATTATAAGTAAAAAATAAATATTTCTTACGAATATTAATGTAAAATTAAGTAGTTGTATGCCACAAGAAACTTCGGAATAGACGAGCTCGGTTCAAAACATTGCCATAAACCGAAATTTAAAGTAAGAAATTTTGTCACACAGCTTGGAACAATAGCTCACGCACAAGCGTGGCTAAAAGTAGCGGGTTAACATTCAAACGAAAAAAACAATCAAAAGTTAATATAGATAAAACACAGGGGAAACTACATATTTAAAGTTCAAAGGGGCGTGTCAAAAGGGGCGTGGTCATTTATTTACATTTTTATTTTTCATATTTTAGGGCTATTTTATCAGCAAACATATAAGTATTATACATTTTTAGATTCAGAAAAATAAGCACTATTTTTAGAACTAAAATTGAAAAATCGATTATTTGAAAGTATATGATGTCCCTGTTCCCTTAAAGCTTTGAATATATTTCTAATGTAGGGGGGGGGGATGTTCGCTTACATATTTGCGTTTTACGGATATGGATGGTTAATAATAATAAAAAAAAATCAATAGAACTTCCGTGTTCGCGGAATATTTTATAAAATAATGATTTATTTATACAGTATCCAAATACAAATTAAATATGTTATGCTCATAATGAGCATTGAAGGAAATGCATACATTTCAATACATCAAAAAGTATTCTAAAATTCAGACTGGTTTTAATATTGGTAGTTAAAAGAATTTGTAATCAAAGTGTAAATTAAAAGTATAGGAGTTACCACCATTGTATCAGATGCATATGTTACTATTTATTTTAATGCATTTATATTCTTTAATTTAATCTTCTTAATAACTTAATATCAAATTTTCATCAGATATATAAAAACTTCATAGAGGATACTAATTAATTACATTACCTCAAGTACAAATTAAACCATTTACATCTAGAAATTTAATTTCATAATTTCATAAGCAGGAAGTTAGAAAATCGTTTTTAAATTTGGATTTCATGAGATGTCTATCGTCTCTCTCTGTATATATATATATATATATATATATATATATATATATATATATATATATATATTTATATATATATATATATATAAATTCTTGCCCTGAAATTGTATCAATATTTTTATTTCTGAAACATGAACTTTATTTCATACATTTTCAATAAAAGTTCTGAAACTACAAGGAACCTGTGAAGTACTAACCATTCCACAAACACAGTGATGGTTTATTTCACATATAAACAAGCTTAAAAAAACATTGTCAGACATATAATCCCTTTTTAATGAGATGAACAATTTTACTTCATGCATCCGGATTATCAAAAAGCAAAGGAGAAGTCAAAATACTGTAAAACATATAATCTCTTAAAAAAAGTATGCTCATAATATTCTCTCATGCGGCGTAGTCACTAAAATACAAGGGGATAGTTTGAATATGTCTGGATGGAACGATGGACGTTCATTTCATTTAAATATTATAAAATAATATCAAATTTCTTTATACTTAATTCACACAAAACATGCATAAAACATTATCTAAATAGTGTTAATAATTCCAGTTGATAGTCTAAAAATTATGGGCGAAATGGTTTTGAATAAATATTTTTTACATGAATCCTAAATTATCCAGCTCCAGTCCCTCTACCCATAGAGCTTACTGTTATATGTCCCATGACTAACACGGTGGTTATTATAGGGCACTACGCAATCCCAGTATGCCAGCAGCTTTGATAATTGGTTGCGACACTACTCGAGGTGATAGCCGATGCTCTGGATTAACGGCAGACGTCTCGAAGTCCGTTGTAAGCGTAATCCCTTCACAGGCAAGCACTGTGAGATGGTGGAAAGTACCATTGGCGGCATGTAAGAGGTGCAGCACGTTGAACAGCGGACAATAAAGATGATGGGACAATTAAGGCCTGTCACAAATTCATCTGGTATTGAACTCGCATTAAGAACCATGATTTTAAAAAAGCGCATACATGGATACATTTCCTCATGTTTAGTGTCACTTAGTATATAATACATGTATAAAATTGTTTTAAGGCAATTTCTTACAAAAAAAAATATTTAAATACAATATTTTGGCAAAAAATTAACTTAGAATAATCTTTTTTCAAAATTGTTTCCTTTTGTGAAAAATGAATCTATTATAATAATATTTTGAGTGTATATAGCTCAGATATCTGTACAGAGGCTCAACTATGATTTTTAAAATATTATCATTATTTTCAAGGTTACATCCAATTGAAATAGTATTGGCATTTTTTTTTCTTAAAATTTCTCCCCTCTGTTGTACTAAAACATGGATAAACCCACTTCTAAGTTATATATTTCAAAAACTCTAGTTGAGCCTCTGTACAGAGGTCTGAGCTATACACAGGTAACATATTGTTAATAATAGAAGCATTTTTCACAAAAGGAGAATATTTTGAAAATGGATCATTCTTTGTTAAATTTTTGTCAAAATATTGTACTTAAATAATTCTTTATTGTAATAATATTCTTAAAGCAATTTTATATACATTTTATAATCTATATATATATATATATATATATATATATATATATATATATATATATATATATATATATATATAAACGTAACACTATATATAATAAATAATATCCACATATATGCTTTTGCAAAATCACGGTTCCGAACGTAGTCGGATACTTTAATAAACTTTGGCTTCTAAGAGCATCTGCTTACATATACTTATGACTGTAAATGCTATAGCTTATGAATATTCTGTATTTGCTAATATTGCTTACTGCAGTGTGATCATTAAAGTGTCGTGATTTGAAACCTAAAATGAATATTTATTTCGTTCTTTAAAATCTGAGAACCAAGATAAAAATTTAATTGTTTGATGATAGAGACTAACTGCGAATTGGAATACAGCAGTAATAATTTAAATAAAATTAGTTCGATAAAAAATTTGTAAAATTATCGTGGAGAAGATGTATTCTTAATTTATTGTTTGTTCAAACTACTAGAGAGTAACAAAATCAGAGTAATTAAATACATGTTTCTGAATAAAATGCAAAATTAGTTAAGTACAAATGTCATATGACACTATTTTTTAAATATAGTGAGCATTAATAAAGACAAAATGATATGAAGATAATAATTGTGTAAACACAAAACATTATAAAATACATAACTTTGAAAATGAATAATATGCATGTATGATTTTTTTATTAATTCATAAAATGACATTATCTGAAATATTGTGTTCAAAACATTCTATAAAACTCGTGGTTCACATAATCATTCTTTTATTTGAATATTTTCTAAAGAGAAAAAGAAATTCTATTTGCTTTTCAAAATGAATTTTATGTCTAAAACTTTATATGGATTATGAAAAAATAACTGTAATGCACACTATGCACACGTTTTCTCTAAAAAATAAATATGAATTACGTTAAGAAAGAGTGGAAAAAAAGGAAAAACATGAAACGAGACTACTTAAAAGGCTACATATGTCCGAATTTTATGAGTCTACTGGATGTTTATGATCAGGTATAAAGTATAAAAGAGTAGAAAAATCAAAGAAAAAACGAATTTATTTTACTTACAAAGCTACTGGATTTCTATCCAAATACTACATGCGCATATATGATGGAAAACGAAAAATAAAAGGTATACTATTAATTTATTACACTTGTTTTCCATTGGCACGAAAAACATTATTCCAAAAACATATAGCTATTCTATATTATTTTATTGCTGTTTTTCCTTAGCTAAAATTATCTTTCAACTTTTTAGTACATTTTACATACGTTATTTTTTACTTTAAAAGAATTTAAAATGAAATTTTAATAGTATCATGAAAATATTGATTCTTATAAACACATGTCCCATGTTTAATTCTATTTATTTGTCTTAAATACTTAGCATATGCAGAGGCAAAACTGTTCGTTATTTTAACTTCAAATCAGGTCGAAAATAATAGTTTTTTCTCTTGTATATATATATACCGAAGTGCATAAATCCGGAAATAGCAACATTCAAATAACAAGAACAAAATGTAGTAACACGCAGAAAATCTGTAAGCCTGCAGTGAGTTATCAAGACTTTTATTTGTATTCAAATGTTTCATATGAAGCTTTTTTTAAAACAAATTAAGGGGCAAAAAGGGAATCATTAGACTCTTAACTCAAAACACTAATTGTATCTAGATGCAAGCTGTATTGAAGTTATAAATTGTTAGAAAATAGAACATTCTCTCTCTTGATATGGGGAAAGAACGCCAATATTGTACAATTTAAAGCTACATTTCCTATTCGGTCGATCACAGTGTCCGACCTTATCTGTTTACAAATTGAAATCAGTAATGCCAGTATAGAGTAGTCTCAATGCCACAACACAAAAATATGCCGAATAGCCGCACTCAAAGTAAAAAAGCTTTTTGACCATGGCAACAGTGCTGCAAAAATTTGTGTTGATGAGATTTGGTAACAGAAGTCTTAAGAGGGGGGTTAAAGGCTTAGCACAGTGTTTCTCAAACTTTCAATACTGGCGCCCCCCTTTTCAATCACAATTTTTATCGCGCCCCCTTATACATAATAATTTACTGAATGCAATAATAATGCACTTTTACGATAAAGCTACAATATTTATTATAAACCGTACAAATTCATGACATAAGTATTAAATTTTGTATATGTTACTTTTAAGCAAAAAAAAAAAATTAAGTAATAGGATAATTACTAAGTTATTTTTCCTTTCTCTGATTTTTAAATTGGAACATATTACAAAAATGCGGTGGTTGCTTAGAAGACAAAATATAGATATCAGCTAAATATAGAAAATGAACTCAGAGGGTCAATTTCTTATCTTAAAGCTCCTTTCAAAAATTTTGCTCTGTAAGACAAGCCCATGGAAATAGCTAATAATTATTAAACTTGTTCTTAATTTAGTATTAATTAATTAGTCATAAAATACTCTGTGCACCACTCATACATTAAAAGCAGTGTTTCCCAAACTTTCAATACTGGCGACCCAATTTTCAATCAATTTTTGTCTCGCCCCCTGTACAACAATAATGTATTTACTGCAATAAAAATGCACTTTGAGAGAGAGACGCTAAAGTTACAATACGATCTTAATTATAAACCGTACAAATTAATACGATAAGTATATTAAATTTTGTGTATATGTGTAACTTTTAAGTAATATATATTTTTAAGAAAATTACTTAAAATATATATATTACTTAGAATTATGTTATTTTTCTTTCTCTAATTTTTAAATTGGAACAGATCGCAAAATGATGTATTTAATTAAAGATTTATTTCCTTCAGCATATTCATTTCTCAAAGTACAAATGTCATAAGAAAAATAGTCTAGTCAATGTCGCTCTCTATCATATCCATCACATCTGGCATTTTAGGGTACGTTTGCGTGAGCCTGGGCAACCTATCGGACGTCTGCGCAAAACATGTAAAAATGCTTTTACTCGTACAATTCCAGTCAGTTTTGGTCGACTCGATACTCCTATAGCTACCGAATCTAGTTTGATGTACATTTTTTAATTTCCACGTTAATTGTAATTCACGGTAATTAAGTATTTACGGCAGCAGATTAAAACAATATCATACATACATTTTTAAGTCGTAAGCAAACATTCTACCGTAATAAAAACAAGTACACAGACGAACGAGCATGGTTCTGAAAATTAAATCAAGGCGATCTTCTCAAAAATACTTAAATTTTGGATTTACCACTACTGAAGTAAATGATGGGAAAAAAGCCCCAGCTCGATATGTGTTAAAACTTACAAATCTGTAGATCAACATATGAAAGTTGTTTTTAAAACATGTAAAATCATTTAGCTATGTTGGCAAAGAATTTTTAAAAGCATTTTCTGGATGAGGACAGCTTGGTAGCAAGTTACGAGTGGATTAGGGATCTATTTCAAAATACTCCAGAAGGGCTCTCAACTTCCGAAGAAGAAATCTTCATAGATTTCACATCCAGTGAAAAATTAAAAGGCAATTTTGTAATAAATCGCTCCTTGAATTTGGGGTAGAGGTGGATGAGGAATTATCTGTACTGAAAACAAAAGCACTTCGTATACTATTACCATTTTCAACATCCTACCTTTTTCAAACCGGATTTTCTGCAGTGGATGCCTTGAAGACAAAATATAGATCTCAGCTAAATATAGAAAAATAACTCTTTAAGTGTCAATTTCTGATATTAAACCTTTCTTTGAAAAACTTCCCTCTACAAGACAAGCCTGTGGAAGTTCCTAATAATTATTAAACTTGTTCTTAATTTAGTAATAAGATTGATTGATTGAATATTAACGTCACACTGTTCAGCTGCACGAGGGCTTTTGACGACGGACCACGTAATTTTGAACCATGGTCAAGTGACGTGGATGACACCTGAGCTGGCACCCCTCTCTCCTAACTACCACACCACACCAACGGGAAAACGTTTCAACTCTCAACAGATTTAACGTGCATCGCTGCCCTACACGGCGGGTCTTTAGTGGTACTGGGCTCGAACTCGTGACAAGGCAAGCCACGATCCGATACCTATACCACTCGGCCACCGCGGCCAAATTCAGTAATAAGAAATTATTTATAAAATACCTTCTTCAGTACTGATACATCAAACGTATACTGGCTGAAACACCGATTCTTCGCACGAGTTCATTTTTTAAAAAATAAAACATTATTCTTGATATAATAGCTGAACTGTAAGGAGAGTAAAACTGTGTGCACGACATTGTATACAAAAATGTAGAATGATTTTTTTAGATAAATGCTATAATTGTAAATAACTGTTTAAAAGAACTGTAATTTTAAACCTCACACAATTAGCATTTAGAATTAATGTTAAATTATGAAAAAGAATATAAAATACCGATGAAGAATATTTGTGTTACTTTTTAACATTTAAAGCGAGAAGAGAGAGAGAGAGAGAGACTTCAAAATGTTTTAACCCGGGAGCAGGCGCGTACTCGATACTAACATTAATGGTAGTGCGGGGGGACTCAGTCACCCCAATCATTTGTTTAGAATTATTTTTACTGTACACGATACAAATCGGAATTCTAGTGAATATTTTAATTTATAGAAAGTATACTTACCTTCTTTCAAGGACTATTCAATTCTTTGATGATTTGAGAAAAAATCCAATAAAACTGAACTAAAATGATTCAAAAGTACAAGAGACCATAATAAAGGACGCAAATTAGACATTTTTCAATTATCCTACAGAAATGTTAAACCAATTAATTCTTTTCGAAATATCGCAAAACTCAATTATCTACAATTTCCCTAAGCGAAAAGCAAACGCATAAAAGATGGGAGGGGGAACTCTCTAATATTGATAATAACCATACCATAAGATTGAAGGTCAATCAAATGATTAGCAAACGTACTATGCAGCCTGGCTGAAAAGTGTGTGAATCATGACTTCCTTTTCTTTTTCTACAACTAATGTACAGTATTTCAATAATAATTACAGTGGTGAATTGTTTATCTTCTTAGAATTTTTCTCAGGGTCTGGGTTTCGTTTTTTCTTTTAACGTGTAATATTTTATGTTAAAACGTAATAAAAAAAATCTCTCATTGAGGAAATACAGCAAATAAAACAAAATGTTTTTTTTCTCTTTAATTTCGTTTTGGGATCAAAGATAGCTATTTGATGACGGAAAAAAGCCAGGTAATAAACATAAATTATGTCAGTGTTGTTGTGTGTATTTTTTTTTATTATGGAAGAAAGCATTTTGTTTTACTTCTCTTTCCGGTTATTTTTTTAAAAAAAATCTTTAAATTTTCGATACGCTCGCGCCCCCCTTGTAGGGTCATCGCGCCCCCCCAGGGGGGCGCGCCCCACACTTTGAGAAACACTGGCTTAGCAGCATTATGTGCTACTATATTGCTGCTTGATTCATAAATATATAGTATGACACAGAAAAGTGGTTTGGTAAGGTGAGTCATCATTCAAGTTGGTAAAAGTTAATGGTAGACTGTATCTCAGAGAACCATATTTCAAATAACAATCTGTGAAAGTTTCTGGGGGCAGTAAAATTTATGGAATTGCTTTTGAATGCTATAGACTTGATTCTCTGGTGATACTCAAATAAAAATAGACTAAAAATATTTATGTTCACTTACATGAAAATCATTTGAAATTATTCATCTACCAAAACAATGCAGATCGTTTACAGGATTACTACGGGCCTCGTCATACCGAGCTGAATTTGTTTGAGATTGATTTGTGTATATTATTCACCATTCAAATAAATAATTAAACCACTTTCATTTCTTGAAATTAATCATATGAGATGCATATGAGACACCATCCTGCCTCAACTGCATCTCATGGTCAGTTAGTGTACAAAATAATTCACCAACAATAATTTTGCAATTATGGATGATTTTAGAAACTGCATAGCTGAATATTTCTTCAAGGATCCATCGGCAATTGGTTGAATCAATTCCACATTGAACTACTGCACGTCCCCAGGCAAAGGGAAATATTCCCTACGGCATTAGAAGTTGACCCTTATCAGAGTTGTAACTTGATCAAAATGTAAACCCTAAAAAGGTAACTCAAATAGTTATTTAGCTATCGTTTAAAAAACATTACGCAAAACATAAAGAACGAATTTATAGAAAAATACAAAAAAAGGACCTGGCAAGTCAGAAAGCAATTTCGGACTTAGGACCGAATAAGTGGCATAAAACTAGTTTGAAGGATCTAATCTTTCCCCTTTCCAACTCGGTAGGAAAAACCAAATAAAATCAATAAAAATTCAAAATAAATAAAAACTCACAGAAATTCTCAGAAAAACCACCGACTACTATTCTGCAACAAATTATCCTAAAATATTAAAGCAGAAAATTTCTAAAAAAATTACAAAAGAATTATGTAAGAAAATAATTTTTTAACAAATGAATTTTACAAAGCTTTTACTCGCAGAGCGTTTTACAAGAGAGAGCCAAGAGTCTTGAAAATAATGGAAAGCTGCTATTCACCGAGTTAAAAACCAGATTATACATAAACGTATCGTTCCGCGCTGACGTTCTATACATCATATATATATATATATATATAGTCCGCTATTTGTCTCTGATTGTTAATAACCGAGTGTTACAGTGTGATATTTGTCTATAGTGAAAACAGTTTGTTGCCCCTGTGGGTGTTTGGACCATAACTGTGTGTCATACTGTGTACGTAAACAGATTGTTATTAATATGATTATAAATTAATTTATCGCAATATGATTGTTATTTATGAGGCGCTGGCGAATTACGCATCATCGAAAAAGACAAAAATAACTGAATGAATGTAATAAGATACTTGTTCACTATTATCAGTACTGTACTGTACTGTACATATTTTATATTTAATCTTATGTTGTACAATTTTTCATACTAAACATTAGTGTTCTGTTCTGTAGTTTATTCCATTTTAAAATTTGTACCATAACTTGATGTACAGTGCGTGAATATTAAATAAAGAACTGTTTTGAATTACGGTTTACACTGTTTTATATTAAAATATTCACCAATTTTCGTCCTTAAAATTATAAAAATGTTTTCCGCGGAGCCGTTCGGATTAACCGGATGTTCGGATTAGCCATGTTCGGATTAGCGGGACTGTACTGTATGTATAAATTTAATATATATATATATTATATTTAAATTTTAATATTGCAATATCTTTCGGAATGTGATGGCGAATAGTTTTATTTTTCAAGTATAATCATTTAATTTTAACTTTTCAATTTAAAGTATAATGGTTTAATTTTAACTTTTTAATTTTTAATTTTTTTTACTTTTTTTCTGAAATTTGAAAATTTTCAATTAAATTACCAAGTTGCAATAGGGGAAGGTTGGCGCCATCAAACTAGTTTAACCCCACTATCGGTCCTAAGTCCGAGATTGCACTTGGATATTTATAAATTTTTATTTTAATTTATAATTTTTTAATTTTGTTTGAAATTGATGGAACATTATCTTTTATATTCGCCATTGATATTCTGAAGTGTTTTGGTATTTTGGGATTCATATATTTCAATTTTTTAAATTGATAATTGTGATTTTTTTATATTTATATTTAAATATATATATATATATATATATATATATATATATATATATATATATATATATATCCATCGAAAAACATACAAAGTAGATATATATACTTTTCCAAATCATTTAAGAAGGGGAAAATTCCTGATTATTATCTGGCTGGTCTTAGGATTTTTTCTAGTTTAAAATAAAAGGAAAACCTAACTTTAAAAAAATGGCCTTAAAATGTGTAACGGCATTAGCCATTGTTACACACATACCTCTTAAAGTTTGGAATTGTATCTCCATTTTAAGCTTATCACGTTAACTAAGGTATCCGACTACGTTCGGAACCGTGATTTTGCAAAAGCGTGTAAATGGATAATATTTATGATATTTAGTGTCACTTAGATTAAAAAATGTATATATAATTGTTTTAAGAATAGTATTACAGTAAAAAATTAGTTAAGTATAGCATTTTGACCAAAAATGGACATTGAATGACGCATTTTCAAAATATTCTCCTTTTGTGAAAAATGCTTCTATTAAAATAATATTTTGCCACTATATAGCTCAGACCTCTGTACAGTGGCTCAACTAGAATTTTAGAAATGTATAACTTAAAAGTGGGTTTATCCATGTTTTAAGACAACAGATGGAAGAATTTTTTAGAAAAAAACGCCGATAATTATTTTAATTGGTGTAACTCTGAAAATATTGTGAATTTTTCAAATATTATAGCTGAGCCTCTGTACAGAGGTTTGAGCTACATACGAGAAAAATATTATTATAATAGAAGCCTTTTTCACAAAGGAGAACATTTTAAACATTGGTCATTCTATGTTAATTTTTTGTCAAAATATATTACTTAAATATTTTTTTATTGTAATAATATACTTAAAACAATTTTATATACATTTTTTAATGTAAGTGACACTAAATATCATAAATATTATCCATTTCTACGCTTTTGCAAAATCACGGTTCCGAACGTAGTCGGATACCTTAAAGAATTTCTAGTTTAAATGGTCAAATAGTATGTAGAAAATTATAATATTTCAAAAGGTTCATTAGTAACTACGATAAAAAATCCTTTAAATTAGTGCTCATGAAAACTTAATTTTGATAGTTTGTACGTGATGTATAAAGTACGTTTCTGACATACTATCTCTATATATAATCATCTTCAGCACTTTTTATTAATTAAATTTTCATATGATTAAACCTTTTTACTCTGTTCTGAAACATAATTTATTTTTTTTTATCTATTTCACAGATGCAGTCTTTCAACTTCTGGAAAATTATCTAACACATACACGATATTTTTAAAGCATAATCAATATGGAGCCAAATTTTACATTTACTGTTTGATATATTTTGGCACGCAATTGTATTCGATTTCTACATGATACAATACTTGTTCAAGAAAAAAGATAATGATTCTTAAAAGTTTAATCTTCCAATCGTTTTAATTATGTATGACTATCTGAAAATATATTCTATGCAATAGATTTAGAGATGTAAGAGTCAATCGAGTTTAAATTAAACAAAATATTTTAAGTGTAAACACGTAAATAATGGAAAGGTATGCTATATACTGTTAAAATTAACAGCAAAAGATATTTTTTTTTCTTTTAATCTTGTGAGTTTGAAATCGTGCATTTTTAATATCGTTTGTAACTCTTTCAATAATATATATATGACATGTTTTGAGCCAGAATCAGACTTAATTTTAAAAAAAAGACCTGTATTCAAGGAATTCTCAACATTATCTGACGCTAAGAGGCAGATAGAAAAAAGAAACGCCAAAGACAAAACTAAGCGTGTTACCACTTAAACCCAGATGTTAGAAGTATCTAGGATTTTATGAATGTCCTTGAAAGTTAATGATGATATATAGGGTTATTAAATATAATGATCTTCAAACAGAAATGTTTATTGGTTAGGCCATATGCTTTGGAGAAATCATTGGGAGATGAATTTGATATTTGAAGATGTAATAAAACATAAAAGTAAAGTGTTATACAGGGAATTTAATTTGAAATATAATTTAATTATGCATGTATATATATATATATATATATATAGTAAAATAAAATAAAAGTGCAAAAGGTCTAAAACCTACAATGCCAAAGAAGAAAGAAAATGGAGTTCATGAGACACAACAAATGTAGAAACTAACAAAGTCTTTGGACTAAACTGGAGACCTATTATGATTTCTAAGGCTGTCGCTGAATTAGAATTGCAATATAGGGTTAGCAATGCTTTATAAATACACCTTCCCCGTAGAGCAGAAATTTTCGACATAATAGAAAAAAAAAAAAAAAAAAATAGAGACATGTTGAAAAGTTAAACCTATTTCTAACTTGTGGATGAGAAAACCTTATAATATAGTAAAATGAAATTATGAAAATAAATTATGAAAGAGAGGAATAATAAGAAAATTTTCTATAGGAAAAATTAGGATAAAAACTTACATGTAAAAACATAAACCATGATGACAGAAAACAACCAGTTAGATTGGAATAAAAAAACAAGGAACATATATATATTCTGAACAACTGATTTTTTTTCCACTGTCCCCCTGAAAATTAAATTTAAAACTACAGCCTTAAAGATTAAACTCGTAAATATTAATTCCTCTAAATTTCTTGTATAATATAAAAAAATAAAAAAAGTATTATTTTAAATAACTGATTAAAAACGATTAAAAAATTTGAATGCATAATTACCTATATTGTGTTCTTCGTTTATTACCTCTTCTACTTTTTAGAAATGTAGAAACAATCTAAGTCACGTTTAAATTTATTAATATTATTCTTGTAAGAAGACACATTTTTTCGTGTATATGCGGTAAAATGATCTAACTTTACTCAGACCATTCAGGAATTTATAAGGCTACAAGATAACGTATAATTGGATGAATTACGCACATATATACCGGCGGTTTCTAGAACAATATCGGAGTTTTAACGCTTTATATTATTCATCACACATAAGTTACAAGTATAATACAAACATTGAATGAGAGAATAACTGAAACTGTTTTACCTACAAGTTTACAAATGTTCAACGTTCATACCATTCGTCACAAGGCACAACTCAAGTCAATAGGCGAGTTTATCCTAAACTTTTTTCTGTGTGTCTGATGCAATTTTTGCAATATCTGCTTCCATCCTGTCTTAAATCAGAATGGTCAGCTGGTAGCAGATTAACATACACGCAATCCTTTATGAAACCCTACAAATAAGTCACAGGGCGTCAGAACGGGTGAACGTGGAGGCCATGTGATACAAGCTTTATCGCGTGGCTTTTTGCGGCCAATTCCTTGGTCGGGTACAGTAATATTTAACCAATCGTGTACAGAGAGATGCCAGTGAGGCGGTGCACCATCTTGCTGCCAAATAAAGTTATTTGACTCACTTTTCTGCCAATTGAGGAAATAGCCATAGCTGTTGAGCATCAAGATAAGTAGAACTAGTTACAGTTGGTTACATGTTACAGCCTTGCTCTCCCCGTACTGTTCCCTTTACAAAGACAGCCGGTTTTTTCAAACTGATTATACCACTAAGAATGTTATTATCATTAGGAGGTTGACTAACAAACTTAAAAAGGAGCGCTCGCTGCACAGAAACAGCAGATTCTGTCTTTGCAAACTGGATATCACAAAACGCTTTCTGTATACTAGTCGTCATTTTCTACTAGCGCGTTGATCGGCAAGAAAGGGGGAACAATTTAACGTGCGTTTCATGCACACGTGTACACATGCCAGCAAACAAAACGGTTTCAGTTGCTTTTCCATTCGATGTATGAGTCATAATAATATGTTATATGTAATGAATACTACAAAGCTTTAAAACTCCGATATTCTTTTAGAAAAACTCTTTAATTTTTAAATTTTTGAAACTAGTTTAAGTTTTAAATGTTCAATATCTATTTTGCTTAAAAACATTGTTTTGTGTTTAAAACTTATTATCATGAGTTACTCTCATGATTATATTTTTTTAATGAAAAACTTTTGCTACACACACATAGATTTTTTTTTTAAATTTATAAAACTTTTATTAAGTTTTGCAAGGAATTGCACTTGGTAAATTGTTTCCAGCATTATTTAACTAATATCATAGATTGTTTTTTTTATATTCCTATATTCATATAATCCATTCAGAGTGAAGAAATATGTATATTATTAAACAGTATTATACTCAAAACACTTAATTGAAATTAACGTTTTGCACTTAATTGGAAGTTGCTGATACATAAATAAGAAACTACCATTCAGCAGGATTTACTAAAGTTATCTAGATAATGTGTTTATTTTTTTTCTTTAGCTTTCTCCATTATCTCTTTAAATGCGATGAAACTGTGTCTCAATTTGGTTCTTAAGAAAATATTTAAGCAATATGAGATCCAATGCGCTATGAATAATCAACAGGGAATTATGTGAGTGGAGAGATCTGTCCCCAGCAAATCAAGAAAGACAATGGAGACTCGCTGTAAATGTGTGGCTGGATATTTTTGTTTGTGTAACTCCCACTACAGAATTAAAGTGATGGACTTCCTAAACTGTGTTTTGTGTTACTCTATGAAACTTATAATCTGGGTACATTTGAATACAATTGTATTATATTTTATACGTGCAGGTATATTGTTAAAAACTATTGGCTAATGGCTTTGGCGTTAAAGTTCGGCATTTGTAAGAAAGGTTAAATACATGTATTATACCTAATATGCTAATTAGATAGCTAAACTCACATAAGAAATTTTGCGGAGTTAAAAAAAAGGAAAATAAAATAAGAAACACACACACACAAACCATTTTCCACTAGGAATACTTGCGTACCACATAACTATTTTGTAGTATAGCTCTAAGAATTTAACATTTTGATAATACATTGAAAACAACTAAATACAAAAAAGCTAATGTGAACCCTTAATTACACATTGAAATAAAAATAAAAACGTTTACACATATTATTTGAAATGAACACCTAAGTTAATTATAAATGATCTCTTCCTGGTTTTCCATCGTCTTACAGAGTTTTCTTCAGTCATTCTTTTGACATGATTAAAGCAGCCATTATTGTCAGAAATAGAAATATTTCAACTTTTCTGGATCAAAATTACTTTGATTACAATCTGGTGACAGTGCGTTTGAACATTAATAGAGTATCCTATTTGTTTGTATCTTATTATTTCGAACCCTCTAAGAATATTGATTTTGATTTACAAAAAAATAACCAAATTTTTTCCAGCATGCCCATTAACAGACTGGTCTGGTCTATGGACGCCAATAGTAAATCTGAAACGTGGTTCAGTCCCTTTTCTGACTCTAGAGGCACCAAGCTCATTGAATTTATTAGTGCCCATAACCTCTTTGTCATAAATGAAAATTGCGGTCCTACGTTTTGCGGCTCTCGAGGATCTAGTTACATTGATGTAACTGCAGTTGGAACGGATTTACTGGAAGACGTTTCTTGTTGGCATTTGCCTGATTATGATTCTCTCTCCGACCACAAAGCAATTGAATTTGATATTGCTCTAGATTTCAATTCTCCAACAAATAATGGTGACAGTTGTATCTTTAATCTGAAAAAAGCGAACTGGAAACTCTTTATGACTCATCTAAATTTTTACTGTCCAGTATTAGTGATCTCATTGTCTCCTGCCAAAATCCAGAATCCCTACATGATCTTGCAAAGGAACTAATTTCTATTATTCTTAATTCTTGCAAAATGTCCATTCCGATTAAAAAGCGGGGAATACACAGAGTTCCTTGGTGGACAACAGAAATTGGTTGCATGAGAAAACACGTTAATGCTGCAAGACGGAGATTTCAGAGATGTAAAAATGCCACTTTAAAAGAAATTTATAAGAGTAAATATCAGGAGTTAAGAACTAATTATAATCTTAAACTTTTAGACGCCAAAATAAGCTCATGGAAGAAATTTTTGGATGAAATTAATGTAAATAATGTGTGGAAAAAAATTTATACTTTTGGAGTTAAACAGCAGTTTCAGAAAAGAATTGAACTCAGTGGAATTGCTCTTCCAAGTGGAGCCATGATTAATTCTTTTGAAGAGACAATTAATGAGGTTCTCTTCCATTCTTTTCCTGATGATTGTGAGAATGAGGATGATGATGATTGTCACAAAGAAATACGGAGTGACGCTCTTATTTATACCAGCGTAACGGATGACCCGCCTTTTACCATACATGAAATTAATGCTGTTATAAATAAATTGAAGTTAAAAAAAGCACCTGGCTCTGACTCTATTCCTAACGAAGTTGTCAAAAAACTGCATGAAATGTACCCTGATCTCTTCCTAACAGTTTTTAACTCATGTCTTCGTCTCAAGACTTTTCCTCGCTGTTGGAAAAATGCTAAGATTATCCTAATTCCCAAAGTCAATGATGCCCGTGTCCCTAAGTTAGACAACCTAAGGTGTATCAGTTTGCTGTCAACTTTGGGTAAATGTTTTGAAAGACTCATTATCAACAGAGTAGCCTGGCGTTTATACAAAGATAATTACTTCAATAAAAACCAATTTGGTTTTATGCCGCATAAATGTACGGAAGACGCCTTGGTGAAACTTAATGAAATTGTTTTAAAAGGACAAAAGATAAACCTTCATACAGTCCTGGTTTTCTTGGATATTAAGAGTGCTTTTGATAATGCTTGGTGGCCTGGTATTCTAAGTCTATTAAAAAGATCAAGCATCCCTGGCAACTTATTTGCCGTCATTTCCAGCTTCTTGAAGGATAGATCTGTGACTTTATCTTTAGGTCATTCCTCAAAAGAGAAATTTTTGAACAAGGGATGTCCTCAGGGATCCGTTTCTGAACTTTTCCTCTGAAACGTCATTATAAATGATTTTTTGGAAAAAAATCTTGGCTTTTTCTTCCTGTGAAACGATTGCTTTTGCTGATGACTTACTTCTTTGTTTCCAGGGAAAGTCTTTTCATGATATTTGCAGACAAGCGCAGTTTACTCTTGACTTTGCTTCAACCTGGACAAAGAATTTTAAATTAGAGTTTAATGCTGTCAAGTCAAAAGTTATGTGCTTGGAGAAGAGAGAAAAGAACGCACTCACTGGCAACCTCACCTTTAATGGGTTTTCTCTTGACTGTGTGAAAGAACTAAAATATCTTGGTGTTATCCTTGACAGTGTAAATTCTGTTGGAAACAACATGTTTTGCATCTTTCAAATAAATGTGAAAAAATTCTGCTAGGGCTTAATAAAGTTGCCTGAAATAGCTTTGGGATCAAGTCTAATGTATCATCCATCATTTAAAAACAAGGCATTGTTCCATTTATTTGTTACGGCTCACAAATCTGGGGATCCGCCTTGAAGAAGAAAATATATTGTCGTCTTTTACGAAAAATTCAACGAAGAATTCTTCTTCGAGTTATTTCTGGGTATCGAACGATATCCTACGAAGCTGTGTTTGCTATTTCGGGCTTTCCACCTATTGACATCTTTATTATCAGAAATAATGAATTCAAGATTGCAACGAAGAACTGTACCAATAAGTGTCTAGATGGCTCCTTGAGAGTTTCTGAGCTCCCTCATCCTTCTGAACGATTTCCCCTTAACTTGGTCAATTACCGTAAAAATATTGAAAACAACTTTCCAGTTGTCTGCTTTACAGATGGCAGCAAAATCAACACTAAGGTTGACCTTGCATTTGTTATTTTCCAAGATTTTATTGAAATTGGAACTCGCCAATTCAGAATAAGAGATGAGTGTAGTACGTTTCAAGCTAAATTACTTTGCATAGCTCAAGCAGTCTCTTGGATCTGCAATAACGAAATCCTCTCATCGAATTTCTTAATTTGCAGCGATTCCCTATCATCTTTGTGTGCCTTCAATAACATTTATTCCCAAAATAAGCTAATAGTTAAAACGCATATTAATCTCGATTTTCTTCGAAGCAGAGGAGTACAAGTTTTCTTTTCTTTTGTTCGAGGTCATACGGGAATCTATGGCAATGAACGTGCTGACTGGCTTGCAAAAGAAGCGACAAAATTAAGAGATCTGGTTCCTATGAGCATTCCAAAATCATATCATAAGAAAGTTTTTAAAGAAAAGATTATCTCCGAGTGGAATAACTCGTATCAAATTTAAATTATTGCGCATCTCACCAAGGAATTCCTTCCTTCTATTCAGAGCCATTTAAAGGCTAAGCACTATCACCCTAATTTTAAACTTACCCAGTTTCTAACTGGGCATGGAAACTTTAAAGCATATTTAAAGCGCTTCAATTTGTCGCTTACTGATCAGTGTTCTTGCTCCAGTGACACAATCCAAAATGCCAAGCATCTGATTCTTGCTTGTACTAATTTCTCTTCGGAAAGATGTACACTCATGAAGTGCCTACAAAAGAACAATATAGAGTGGCCTCCTCCTTTATCTGCTTTTGTTGATGGAAATTCATCTTTTACATTTTTTTGTGCATTCATTAATAGCATTTTTCCCTGTATTAATTAGATTCTAAATTTTGTGTGTTTGTTAACATTTTCTGTACGTGAATATACATGTGTATATGTGTGTATATATATTTGTATGGGTATGTATGTATGCTTTATGTTTTTGTTTTTTGAACATTTTTTTTTATTTTTTCTTATCTTCCTCATTGTATAATTTTATTACTGGTTTTCTCCGTCTGTATGTGAGCATTCTCGTATTTAATTCTGTATTTGTTGTTTCTGTATTTCCCAAGGTCCCAAGGTTTCTGTATTTCCCCTTTTGGTTCTCATTTGTGCCTATATACTTCTACATGTAATCTCCATTGTCTTGAGTATTGACTTACGTTTGTAAGCCTTGTGTTATACTTGTCAGCACACAAGGAGTCTATCTAGAGTCAAAAAAGTAAAAGCAAAAATTCCATATTTGCATCCCGAAATATAGTGGCGTGAGTGAGTGAGTGTGAGTGAGTGAAGATTAACGTCGCGCTGTTCAGCTACACGAGGGCTTTTGGCGACGGACCACATAATTTTGAACCATGGTCAAGTGACGTGGACGACACCTGAGCTGGCACCCCCCTCTCCTAACTACCACACTACACCAACGGGAGGACGTTTCAGCTCTCGACAGATTTAGCGTACATCGCTGCCCTACACGGCGGATCTTTAGTGGTACTGGGCTCGAACTCGTGACAAAGCCAGCCACGATCCGATGCATATACCACTCGGCTACCGCGGCCACGAAATATAGTGGCAAGCGCCACCTAAGCAGCGTTACATAATTGAATCGAGGTAATTTAATTCCCACTAAGTAGAAACGAATTAAAAAAGAAACACTACATTTTAAAAAAAAAGATAATTATCCATAGAAAATAAATTGACTGTTGCACAAATTCTTTTGTAAAAACAAGAAGTTAATTTCCACTAAAATAATGTGTTAATAAATGTTATTAAGCACATCCAAAATTAAATGATTCCTTTATTATGTTCGGATTGTATATGAAAGAATTTTTTTTTCTAACTAGAAATTAATTAACTTAACTAAATTAATTAACTAACTAAAATATCTCTAATGAAATCCTTATCATTTACCCATTTATAAAATAAAATGTTAATGATACCAACGAAAGTAAACATAGGTAAGTTATTGAATATAAAAAGAAACATTAACATATTTACTTTTAAGATTTGTAAGTATCATTTTACACGAACATGTGTAATACGTAGCATTTGCTCAATAATTCATCAGATGTTCCCTGCAGAAATATTCTTATGATTAAAATTTTAATGTTTGAAAAATTATATATTCTCTACACATTCTTGACACTGTCAATTGAGAAACATTGAACTTATCAAAATTTATGAATTAAATGTCCCATGCATCGACCCCTAGTAAATAAGCCTGTTCAAAGTTTCATAATTGTCATTCTCACGTGTCATAATCGCATCAAAAATGTTCTTATAGATTATTCGATTTCAAATGAAAGCGCCTCAACTACGCATCCCTTTTTTATAGATGACTAACACATTAGGAATGTCATTTTTAATAGTTTCATAGTGGCTTTATATTATTTATAAACATATATTTTTTTTACAATAGGTTGTAAATATTTTTTAATAAAACGTGAATGATCTTTACAATGAAAATTTTTTGAATATGCATGTGAAAAAAACATGAATCGTTTTTTTTTCAGCAAATAAATAATTGAAACAAATACCTTTTATAAGGAAGATATAAATTCAGCATGCACTTTATATGAAACTTTTTAATGTGTTTCTTTAATATATATATATATATATGTTGGGTATCTCAATGCATATATATATATATATATATATATATATATTTACTTATGTAAAATAATTTTTAGTTCTTTTAGTCCCGTAATACAAACTCTAATGAAAAAATTCTATTCTACAAAATCAGATCAAGTATTACGTTTATTATCGAAACCCCACACAAAGTTGGTTTGGTTTTAAATAAATTTAAAAACAGAAAGAAAAAAAAACAGGACATTTCATTCAATAGAATAAATGAAGATACTAAACACTAAAAAAACTGCATTTTATTGTATTTTAAATAAAATAAAATTTTGATTTCATAACTGAATTTTACAGGAAAATGTTATTTGAATATATTTTTTTCAAAAAAAAATCGAACATTCATATTTTTGATTTAAGATTACAAAGAAAAATGGAATTTTTTTCTTATTTCTTGAAAAAAACTTTCTCAAACTGAAGGTATCTTATTGAAGACTTTCACTTTGTTATGAGAAATCATTCTCGGAAAAAAGCAGACCTTTCATACGTTTTCTTAAGCTCTTCAACATTCCAAACCTTGCTTTGTAATACAGCATCAAGCTCCTGTATCTGTTAGCTATACTTCTCCAGACTATTTGATAGTGAAAGGCACGAAAAATAAAATGGAATTCGAGAATATAAATTTTCTGTACTTCAGAATGTTTCAATCGGTTTCAAGTTCTTTTTTCTCTTACCTCTACACACCATATCACAAAAAATTTTTTTTTCTCTTTTCCCCTTCCTTTTAAACTACTTATATGAAAGTATTCAGAGTGTAGGACGAGCGAACAAAATAACTGTATGCCTTTCTTCTTCTTCCAATGACGAAACGGATAGAAAGAATATTCTGGAAACGAAAGAAGAAATTGAAGAATGACAAAGAAAAAACCCTTAGGCGTGATATTAGGAAAAATGAATGAGAGTTGACAACTGTTTAGTGTGGTTGCATTTTCTTGAAAAATGTATTGAAGTGACTTCTTTGAAATGTACGTGAATTGTGATGCCTAACACTTTAATATACTTTATACGGAAGACTGAAAGGAAGAGTTGTATGGGTATATGCTTGGAGAAAACATTCTATTTTTTCATTACTGAGAATAATGCGTTTCCAGGAAGTAGGTAGTCCATTAAAAATATGCTACGATATTTTACTTTAAAAAAATGTAGACAGGTATATGACGTAGAATGGGATTTAATTTTAAATTGATGTTTGAAATCACATGGGTGCATAAGAAAGATTTAATTGGTATTAAAATGATAGAAACAGTTCTATTGATTCACTATTCTAGAGAAACAATAACATTAAATTAAATTTTCTTTGGAAACAAAATTAGTTTTTATAGATTATGACAAATTTTGTTAAAATCACTAATATTGTTTAAGACGAATAGTGTTAAAAACATTCAAGCAGTTAATGCTACATAAATACCGATTAATTAGTTTAATTATTTTGTATTGGACTACATTTAATTTAAATTTCTATTGATTCATTGGCATGAATTTGATGTTTGCTTAAAGTATACTGCTATAAGCTAAGGTGCATTCAAGAAGTCATCTAATTGGTGGAAGGAATACTATCCCGTTAGTTAGTTCATTATATCAAACACACACACAAACTCATAGTTTGACAGTAATTATACTATAAATTTATTCTTGCTTTATTTTTTTAAAAAATCCGATTGTACATATTTTTAATAAAACTGGTAAATAAAACAAAGAAACACCTGTATTTTATTTATTTTCCTAAAACTTCAACTACCGGTATTAAAACCAGCTTTACGGTATTAAGATCTAAAAAATACCGAATACCGGTATGGAACTTTTTGTTCCATGTTGCAACCCTAGTGACAACTCGAAAAAAAGGCTAGAAAATTAGTTAATACATCAAAAGTCACTAGAAATACAAGAAAATTGTCTACATAGTATATATCAACATAAACATAAAATGTTCTAAATTCTGATATGTAAATAAAATAAAACAATCTGTTCGGATAAATTGTTATTTCTTTAAACTTGGACTTACAGAAATGAATCATGTTGTGTATTACTGTATCAATGAGTTGCATGCAAAACAATGTCCATGGCTCACGTAGAGCAAATCAAATGCAATGTGGGGAGGTGATTGGATGATAACAAAACGCTTTGCTAAAGCGTTTCATACATGTGGATTGAGATCGAGAGAATGGGCTTGTAATTCAATTTGGATTGTAGTTCCTTCTTTAACCCTTCAAGCGTTCCACTCGAAAAATTCTGTCATTGTCAAGATACTTCGAAAATGCACTGCACGGTTTTTTTGCCTTCAAGTAACATTCCAAAAGCGGTTGAGCCGTACTTTTCTGAAATCCGTTCCCCCTTTTAAAAGTTTAACATCTTGAAAGACAATTAGGGACGGTGGAAGCCATACTGCAGGACACTGATAGAAAGTTTTATCGCTCGCAGGGAACCCCGTGTTTTGACCCTGGAGCAATCGTAAAAAATCGGGGAAAAATTTATTTAGACCCCAGGAAACGTTTGTTTGTTAGCTTGTATTTTAAAAGTTTTGAAAAGTCCCAACGCATTAGTAAAATATGTTACAATTTCCTTTTGGTTTCATATTAATTTGAAACTATAACAAGTTGGGGCGTGTCAGGGTAATCAGCTATTTTATATAGTTAGACACATTTTCTTTTTAAGTATATTCTTTCGCTTTATTTTTCTTATCTTAATCAATGCGTTCAGTTTTTGAAACATGATTATTTCATTATAAAATGCCCCCAAAAAATTAATAAAATACCAAACATTTTAAAATTGGAAAGCATTTAAACTTCCCAACCACTAAAAAGGAATAAATTTAAACTTCATCAAATAATTTGAAACATTTTCTTACACTTTGAAAAAAATAATAACGAGAAAAAAACTAATTAAGATGTATTAGTTTTTTTTCCCTTAGATTTCAAAGCCCAAGGACTCAGGGAAGTTTACGTATAGTGCCTAGTTATATACTGCTAAAATACATCAAATTATATTAGAATTTTAAGTGCTTGAACTTCAGTTTAAATCAAAGACAACATGAATGAAAATGTTCCCACATTTTTTTTTATTACTTGAATGCTTGAATAAATGTTAATCAAAAATATACGAAACATTTACAGTAGACATTTATGCATATAAATAAACATAAAAATCAATTTTAAACTCGAGCTATTCAAAAACATTCAAATTATTTTTCAAAAATATCTATTTATGCAAAATACCTCAACATTTATCTTTTTTTAAAGGCTAACTCAGTGCTTCTGAAACTTTCAATAATGGCGCCCCCCCCTCTTTTCGATCACAATTTTTATCGCGCCCCCCTTATACATTAATAATGTACTGAATGCAATAATAATGCACTTTGACACTAAAGCTACAATAGGTGATCTTTATCATAAACCATACAATTTAGTAACATAAGTATTAAAATTTGGTATACTACTTTTAAGAAAAAAATAAATAAAATAATAGGATAATTATTATGTTATTTTTCCTTTCTCTAATGTTTAAATTGAACATATTGCAAAATGCGGTGGCTACTTAGAAGACAAAATATAGATATCTGTTAAATATAGAAAAAGTATTTAGAGGGTCAATTTTTAATCATAAGCATTCATTATAAAATCTTTGTTTTGCAAGACAAGCCTATGGAAGTCGATAATACTTAAACTTGTTCTTAATTTAGTATTAATTAATTAGTTATAAATTACTCTGTGCAGCACTGATACATTAAAAGTATACCAGCTCAAGTGTCCGCTCTTTGCCCGAGTTCATTTAAAAGAAAAAACATTATTGATATAATAGCTGAATTGGAAGGAGTGCAAAGCCAAATGCTTAACAATGTTTGCAAAAATGTAAAATGATTTTTTTAAAATGGTGTTGCACAAATTATAATTAGTTTTAAGCAGATGGTAATTTTAAGCCTCACAGAATTAGCATTTATATTTGATGTTAAATAATGAACAATACTATAAAATTCCGATGAAGAATAACTGTATTATTTTTAATATTTAAAGTGAAAAGACTTCAACATGTTTTAACCCGGGAGCAGGCGCGCACTCGATACACTCGAGCGGGGTTATTGAGTCACCCTAATCCTTTTTTATATAATTATTTTAGGGTAAACGATACAAATCGTGATTCCAGTGAATACTTTAATTAAGAGAAAGTTTACTTACCTACTTTCAAGCATTTTTCAATTTTTCTTTGGTAACAATTAAACAGTTTTGCCAGAATTAACGGTTTCGTAATCTGTGCGTCCCGCTTGACCACTTTTGGGTAAAAAGTGTATTCATTAAGATTACATGAAATTGTGTAGAACGTTTTTTGCGTTATGCTTTATATGTATAGAATACTCGTAAAAATAAGTCTTGGCCAAGTAATTCTTCAAAGCGTTAGTGTCTGTGCTCTCCGTGGCTTTCCAAATATCATAAAACTCTTTTTCATAGAAAAAGGCGTAACAGAGAAATACATTACTTACAACTTCCCGATATGAGGAACAAACACATAAGAGAGGGGTCATAACTAACTGTACCAATAACTTAGAAGGTTAAGCAGATTACAGCTATAATGTGCAGTATTTCAAAAATAATGACAGTGATGAAATTTTTGTGTTCCTAAATTTTTTCGATTCTGCGTCTGGGATCTATTTTTTCTCTGAAAGAGTTGCATGTTAGGTTTAAACAGAAAGTGTAGAAGAAAAATCTGTCATCATGGGTTACAGCAAATCAAATAAAAGTTTTTTTATTTGGTTATAGGAATAATGATAGATATTTAGTTATTGAAGAAGTTTATATTTTTTTGACTTAATACTGCGCACGCGTGCCTATCAATTATATCAGAGTAAAAATGCATTTTTTATTATGTCTGAACGTATTTTGTTTTAATTAATTTCAGTAAATTATTTATTTTTAAATCTTTTATTTTCAATATGCTCGCACCCCCCTCGTAAGGTTATCGCACCCCCAGGGGGGCGTGCCACACAGTTTGAGAAACACTCGGCAAACTGAATAAGTAATTAAAATCTCGATATTTTTTTGAAATCTGAACCGTATAAAGCTATAAACTCCATTTGAAGTTTTAAAAAAAAAATGTATCGCGCAGTTAAAAATTATTTACCATAAGTTCGAACAATTCTTTGACGTTTTCTAGCTTCTTTATAATTTTTTTAATATATTTCCAAAATTTCATACAATTCGGTTGAAATCTGCATGTTAAGAGCAAAAAATGTACTAAAAAAATTGATGAATATACAATAAGGTTTTACATAGAAGCAAAACTGAGAAGCTAAAGCGTAGGAATGAAAAATTTTGAGTATATCAGAAGTAGTTTTCGAAATATTTATTTTAAAGTTCAAAAAATTTGTGTGCGTTATGTTATACTTAATATTAATTAAATGGTTAAAATAATATATGTTAATACTAGTCATGTAAATGTTTGACGACGCATTCATAAACTAATAAAAATTATAATGGTCATTGATGCGAATGTCAAGAATTTTATGTAATTTTAAATTCAGACATTAAGATATTGATGTAGAAAATATAAAACATCCATCTAAAATACATGAAAAATGCAGTCTGCTATAAAATAATCTTGACAAATAAAATACGGCATTTTCACTTACTATGGCAGAACGGGCTTAGTCAGAGGTGATCTGGGAAAACAGAGAGGGACTCGTGGTTTTGATGAATGTCGCTGTATCTTTTAAAGTTCTCAGGAAAAAAAAATATAAATTACAAATGCAAAAATAAGTTTCGTAATTTCCGATACATTTTTATAACAACGAATTGTGGAATTGGCTTCCAATACATTGTTGTGTTTGTCAATATCTAAGGTAACCAACCCTACTTTACAAAGATGTGAAATTTTTACATATTCCTTTTAAAATTTATTCGTGCAGCCAAAATACACCTTTTGCACTATTAAAAATTTATGTAAACTATAACGGTTAATTTTAATTGATGCAACTTGTGAAATGTTCATAATTAACCATTTCCGTCTAAACAGTTTACATGAAAAAAGTTTCGACTCCATCATTCATTAGAGAATTATATAAGATTGTAACATTAAGTTTTATTTTTTAACGAATAGGGTCGAGTAGTAGTGTATCGTGCTTCCATACCACAGGTCTGGCGTTCTATTAACGGGCTGGGCAAGGTCGACTCTGCCTTTCATCCCCGCTACATTGTGTCGATAAATGAGTACCAAGCATGCTTGGGGTCTTAAACACTGAAAGTCTCTCTTCAGACAGACCACCAAATCGGGATATCTGTTCATGCACCTCAGCGCCCAATGGTCACGTATATTGGGATGGGCATAGTAGTTCCTGGCCATCAAGGATTGTTGTGCCACTGAGTTTGAGTTTTAAGTTTGAGGATTGCCTGACTATGGGGATACCTCTTATATAAACATGAATTTCCACTCATTTGCAATTAAACATGTTTCTTTTAATTACGTTTATTTCAGAAGGAACTTTGATTTTTCGAATGTATTTGCTTAATAACATGTATATTTGTGTATTATATTAAAATTTTGATCAATCCAAAATTACATGATTTTTGCTCCTCTAAAAGCTTTTAGGATTTTACAACTGATCTTACAATCCATATACGTTTTATAGTAGTATATTTAAAATTGATAAAGACATTTTTATAACTGAGCGAGCTTTTATGCCTCGTTTATAACTATAAAAATTTGCATTCATGTACACTTTTTAAAACGTACTGAAAAAATTACATATTATGAATATTTTTGATTGCAGTAAGATATATTTATATTTCAGTTTCTTTATAATTTGAATAAATGTTGTAAGCCATTTTGCGAATAGTTTGATATTGAATATAAACCCATAGGCTATTTAATATTTTAAAGTGTTTTATTTTGATACCAGCACACATTAAAATAAGAATCATTTGCAGTTTTATGATCAGTATTAGTGATATTTAAATTTTCAAAAATAGTCTACATGTACGAAAACATTCTTTCAAAACCACACACCACATCTCATACTATGTCTTACATACAGCAGGAAATATTTGTGTATACTCAAAAAATTAAATACAGGATACAGTTGAAAATGTTAAAATTGTTTTTAAAATTTGGTATAGATACGTTGCGGAACTGACGGTTATCTTCACTGAACAAAAATGCTTTAAGTGTACTGTTTTGAAACACAAAATTAATTGGGGAGAACTTTTTCTCACAATAGAATTTTTAATGATTGAATATTGTGAAAATGTAGCTATCGATGTGTGACAATTTTCCTTGTAATAATAGAAACAGAAATATAAAAAAAAATAAACTTGAGTACAAAAAGGTTAGAAATACTGTCACGCGCATTCGAAGAAGTATATCCCCCATTAAAATTAAAAATTATTGACTGAATGTGTGTTATGTCCATCACAAATGCCGATGTAGAAAAGGATTTTTTATTTAATACAAGAAGTTCGAAAAGGAGACCACTAGGAAGGAAAATTTAAATTTTTTCCGAAAAATATTCAGTTAACATAAAAATATCTTTTATATGATTTTAATTAAAATAAACTAAAAGTATTGAAATCCTTTTTTATGCTATTTTAAATTAAAAATATAACTGAATAGAGAAAGATCGGTTTTATTTCATAAATATAATCATCGTATGTAATTTTTGTGTTATTGTTTAAAAATGAGATAGGGCCTTTGCTCTTTTTACCTCATTACTTTTTTTAAAAAACAGGAAATTGAGCGCGTTTTCTTACTCTCATATTCAAAAAATGAGTACAGGATGCTTTTTTCTGGTTCAAATCGCAATACCAAAAATATATATATTTTTTTAATTTTTTTAAAAATGACAGAAAAATAAGTTTTAATTGAAGAAAATATAATTATTTTTTAACTTCTAACACACCATTTATTTCATTTTTTTTCCTTTTTTTACCCTTCATTTTGTTTAAATTTAACTGCGACTGAACATATAGGGGAAACGACCGAGTTGCACTACAGCTTTCATACAAGATTGCCCAAGGCAACTTAACTGCTAGCTGTGAACGATTGATCTCTTGGTTCTCACTTGACAAATAGACGGAAGTAAGTCATAAAATTGTCCCCGTTTGACCTCCCAAGTTTTAAAAGGGGGAAAGAAAACAAGTATGTTGCATTTTTAAAGCGAACGGCAAAATAAGAGTAAACGCTTTCGGAATAACTTTTCAGGAGGAAGCAAACCACCCAGAGGGTTAAGAAAACGAGTAATATTCCAGTAGTGTTAAGTGTGCATTATCTAAGTGAAAGGTACCTTATAAAGGTATGTCGTTTACTTACCGTTAAACGTTATGAGTTCCATGTGAAGACACATACAGATTTGTACGCCCACCAACTTCTTTCTGCAGCAGAATACAGTTTTATAAATGTGGGCCTCCTTTTCCAATGTATTGAATCAAAGGCAACGAATGTTTGCTATTCTCCATTTGGAAGATATTGATAACATCTTCGTAATCCAAAGCGGACCTTGGTAAGTTAATATAACAGCTTTAAATGTATTTTTAACTCATTTGACGTGATTGCGTGTCCAAATCTCAGCACTGTTTTTGAAATACCTTCATCGCTCATACGGTTCTTTCTGTAGCAGAAATAAGTGAAAATCAAAGATGAGATCGAGTTGGAGTCATGCTGTGGTTTGCTCAGATCACAAAAAATTACCCTTATCTGAAGAAATGGTAATTCTTCATCTACAATCGGTAAGTCTCACAAAAGATGAAACAGTAGTTGAAAACTGCTTCCAAAATCAGCAATCTGCAGAATGATGAACATACACTAATCTTGCAACATCAGCCTGTCATTGACCTGCATTTTATAAGACTATGTCTCCTGCTGTAACTCATTTCGAATGTATTTTTCTGATTTCATCAAATAATGTTAACATACCAGTTTTCATTGAGTTGCAGTCCCGTCCATAGCACCTGCTTTCAATTTATATCGTATTTGCATAAAGATATGGTATCACATAATTGATTTGTGTATATTGTTACTCAGTGAAATTTGGGTTCTTTGTAATGTATTCAAATTTCCAAAAGGGCAAACTGATTCTAAGCAATTATCAGTTTGTTGCTTTACTTTTGATAAACAATGTCATTAATGTTCACGATTATAATTAAGTTAAAAATTATGATTAAGCAGTAATTAAAATATTTTTCGGAACCTTTATTCAACAAATGAATGAGATATTTCGAAAAGCATTGTCTTAAATTTTATGGAATATTGTTTTTTTTAATTTTTACACTTAAAAAGAAGATTATGAATTCAAGGAATAAATTATAAAACATGTATTTTAACTTAAAACACACTATTAACTAAACGATTTGTCTTAGTTTATTTCTTTAAAAGCAAATGATTAATAGTTGTTTCGTAAATTTAAGTCTGAAATAGTAAAATACTCATCAATCTAAATAGAGAGTAGCATACACGAAATGCGCTGAGGATTTTCCCTAAGTCTTAGCAAACTCACATTACTTGGAATTCCGGAGAATACAACCGGAATCTGTAGACTGGAAAATCTGATGCTAATTTGCTATCATAATGTCTAGGAGTCTAAGACGGATTTTGTTCCAGCATTTAAAATCGTGCTACGATTTAATGTATTTAATAAGATGGAGGGCTGTTTCTGAGGTATAGTAACATGTGCTTGGATAATGCTTTAGCTTAAGTATACTGTTGCATGACGGAATTATATTGATGAGTTTTGAAACAGGTCTGGATTAATTTTCTCCTATTACAATACATGGCAAAACGATGTTTACTAATACTTGTAATGTAAGTTATGTAGGAAGATACAATGACTTACAAAAATAAAACATTCGATATTATCCAGCTTACTATCTGCGAAGAGATGTAAAAAAGTGCTCAGTAAAATACGTTATTAGATCATATTTTATGCAGAAGAAAAAATATATAAATGTAAAGAATTCATTTTAAAAATTATAATCTATTTATTTCTGAATATTTTTCTTTACAATAACTGAATATATGAAAAAAAAAATCTTGGAAGGTATTTTGAAAAACATCAAATATATAAATATGTTTCTAGAAATATTTTAGGTAAATTCGATACTAATTCAGTTTAAAATTTACCAATGATAATTTTAAATTAAACCGCAGTTTTAAAGAATTTAATTATGAAATTCGTGATTAACTAAAATTTTAACGAGATATAAAATTCAAGATTTTAGGATAAGGCTGTAGAATATCTATGAACAACGCACTGGTAGATTGTATTAGTAATAGATATTATGATTTGGAATTAATACGCGTAAATACGAGGCGCATTCAGAAAGTAAGTTTCCCGATGTTTTCTCCATTTAAAGTAGCCCGTGTCAATTGAGCCCGCGTAACAGATCTATGACGTATCAATCAGATGGCAGCAGGGCCTGACCCACCTCGTACCAGTATCGTGGTAGCAGTGGTCCAAAATAGAAGTTCTTCTTCCTTCTACCACCACCTGCGAGGTTCTGTTGGTGATAAAGATCTTAAATGCACAAAGCATTGCGCCAATTGAAATTCATAATCATATCTGTCAGGGGTCATATCTGTCATATGGGTCGAACATCATGATTATTCAGATGGTAGGTCACTAATGCAATAATTTTTCCGAAGGTCATCAAAGTGTCCCTTATGAAGAGCGCAGTGGGTGACCGTCCCTCTCATTAATGATGATCTTGTTGAGCTTGTACGGCAACGCGTGATGGAGAACTATTAATTCACGATAATGAGGTTGAGCAGCTTTTTTTTTCGCAGATATCGCAGTCCTTGTTGCATGAGATTGTCAATAAGCACCTGCTGTTCAAATTATGTTGTGTTTCCGGTGGATGTCGAGGAACCTGACACCCGAACACAAAATTCAACACTTAGGAGCAGCACTGACATTTCTGCAAGTGTGTCATGATGACGGCGACGAGTTCCTCGACAGGATCGTCACGGGCGATGACACTTGGATTTCGCACTTCAGCCCTTCAGCCCGGAAACCAAAAAACAGTCAATGCATTGGCGGCATAGTGAATCTCCGGTTAGGAAGAAATTCCAACAGACGCTGTCTGTATGGAAAGTAATATCGTCGGTGTTTTTGGATAGGAAGGGCATTCTGCACGTTGACTTCCTTTCACGTGGTGGTACAATAAACACTGACTGTTACTTCCAAATAAAGTGGAAATTGAGGAGTGTCATTCAATACAAGAGGCGTGGAATGCCTACTGCCGGTGTCGTGCTCTTCCATGACAATGCTCGTCCACATACAGATCGACGCACAGAAGCTGTTTTGATGGAATTTAGCTGGGAATGTTTTGATCATCAACCCTACTACTCTGATCTTGCTTCCAGTGATTTTCACGTGTTCTTGCACATCAAGAAATTCCTGTCCTCAGGTGAGCGTTTTGGTGAAGACGAAGAGGTGAAGACGTCGGCAGAAGGATACAAAAATTGATCCCACGATGCAACAAATGTTTCAATTCTGGTGGTGGCTATGTTGAAAAATAGCTGAAACATTGCTGTAATTGTTGTTAATAAATATGTTCCTGAAAAGTCGGGGTTCTTTTTTTTTAAATAGATAAAATAACTTTCTGGATGTGCCTCGTATATTAATTATTTTCAACTGATTTAAAACTAATTATCTTGTATGTAACTACAAAGAATGAAAATCCTATATCCATAGGGTTTTTCAATGGTAATGTATCTGATTTTAGATGTATTGTGAACAGAAATGCAGAAGTTTAGTGTCTTCAAAATAAATAATCCTCATCAGGATTTAATACAACATATGGTTCTAAGGTTAGAACAAAGTTTTAAACTTATTACTATATCTAGACACGAATTTAGATTTGTGTTCCATTTCAAGCTTTAGAAAAACATCTTTCAGACAGATATGAAGGTACTATGGTGACTTTTGGAGTTAACCACTATGCTAAGTAATCATTCGTTCTATTATTCACCTATAGTTTAATTGAATGATTGGTTGTAAAAGATGGTAAAAATGGTATTATCTCTCTCATGTCCATTTATTGTATTATTATGTAATCGTTTGTTTATTTATATCACTAACGATTGCTACATCATTTTTTGATTTGCATATAATACCTAATTAATTAAAATGATACCTAATTAATTAAATGTATATAATATCTTAACTTAAAAATTTTATTCAACGGCATCATTAGGTAGATTTGAGCTCCCTATAAATGTCATATAATTCTATACCCAACAATTAAAATGCTACAATAAAATGATTTTTTTTCTTCCGGAAAATTATAAATTCCATTGATAGATTCACTCGGTATAATATTTATATTAAAGTGAGTTTTGCAGCTGTTCTGAAAACATTGATATTATATAAGGGTAATGGACTTGCAAAATGGTCAATATCCATCCCAGTAATTTCACTAGGAAAATTATTGTGGAAATTGTTTCAGGATTCGTATAATATCTTAGAATCACAGGCCGTACTCAATGGAGACACTTCGAGCAGGCAAAACCAGGGCTGTTGGATTAAGATAGACAGATTGATCCGTACGTGTTATCTTAAATTTACACTCACCTAGAAGTGCCCATGGTGGGCTTACTATCTATGAAAGTAGAAAATGTTACATCTTTGAGAGGTCTCAATGAAGCCAGATTACGTGGATTGATGCATCAATGCACAAAGGACAGAGGCTTTACTATCCCTAGCCACGTCTGTCACCCCTTTTGCAGAATGCATAGAACACCATTGATGTTCCCATATCTACCAGTACATTTACCCGTTAATTATTTCAAAAATTCCTAAATTCAAACTTTTTATTAAAATACCTAATAAAAAATGATTGCGTTTCAATTGTGTCTATCTAAAGTGATGTGGTCAAAGTAATGGTACACCGTGATACTCTCAGACGAGTCCTGCTTCTTTTTGTATGATCATAGTTGTCAGGAACGAGTATGGTACTGACATGGTGACACGTCCAACCGTCTACACTTGCGGAGAGCTTCAAAGTGCAAAAGCGGAATATTATGCTCTTGGGGACCATTTCTTACAATAGCGTGTCAACATTTTTTAGATTTGCATTCAATGCATTGTGACACCGCAATAATATATGAATGATGCAGTGCTGACTATGACACTCATATTCTTTCAATATATTCAATGCATATCCTTTACACGTGGAATAAATTCCAATCACACACGTATACACCACTTTCACGTGTCAGCTGCTATCATTCTCTGCAGTAAGCCTGGATTAATAATGATTGATTTAATAACAAAAGAAAGAAATTACCCCCCCATCCAAAAAAAATTAGACTTTTAATATCGAAACACACATTTATTTAAAATAAAGGAAGTTCCTTATGAACTTAAAGGTGTAGTTCAAGAAGTATATTATTCTTTCCAAAGCCTGGGATAATACCTCGAATAAATGTACATTTATTCATGAAATTACATAAAAGTATTTCAGGTTTTTTCATTGAATGAGGGGGTACATGTAAAACAGGCGAATATACCTAAAAATTAAAAAAATACAGCTTGGAACTATAAATGCGCATTATATGCAAGGCTGTTCGTTAATGATAATTAAAAAGAATAATATTTACAAATAATTTTAAAACAATACATATATTTTGGAAATAAAAATAGTTTTATACATATTTAATAATATATATGAACATATTTAAACATAAATATGTTAAAAAATGTTTAATATAAATTTATAATAATAAATAAATGTTACTGTATTATGAAATAATTGTGACGAAACTTCACTCACGGTTATCAAAAATATATTTTTTTTAAGTACAAAATTTGCTTGGGTTAAAAGGTTTCATACAACTTTAAAATAATATTCAAAACAGAGTCATTTTGAAGAAAAATAAAGCTATATGTGCAATGGTTACCACATAACTTCATTTAAATTTTCATTACTAATTTTAGATATTTTATTCAGGATTTTGATTACTTGACGTAAATATGATAAATAAGCTTAAAATGAATAAACTTCTGACACGTTTTTATTGACTATAATGAATATTAACGACGTCGTAATTCTTAAATATAAATTTACGACGACAACATTTCCTTTCTTTTTATAATTTTGCATTATATTCCCCATTTATTATATACTTTTTTCTCTCAAAAAACATTTCTGTAAATATTAATAGACGCCGAAAGAATATTATTTAAAAAGAAGAGAATTTTTTTTATTTTTTTAGAGTAGTTTAAAATTAGTGTGTATGATGAATTTTAATGTCATTTTAAAGTTAAAAAGCATTTTGAGTAATTATTACTTTTAAATATTCTTTATTTCTAAAAAACATAATGTATGTAAATCATACATATCTTAAATCTTTTATTCATTATTTTTTAACCAATGTTTTACTGGAAATTCCTAACCTTTCAGTAACTGTATAACACTATTTCTACTATTTAGAAAAAAGACTTCAAATGTAAAAAATGCTGACTGAAGACTGTCAGTAGTCCCTTTGAGACTCTAGTCTTTAAATCAATAGACTTTGCCTGGAACTTGAGATTTGTGTTTCTTATTAAAACATACGTAATTGAAATTGAGAGACAATTAAATTCTGCATTTTTTATATCTACAGTATAAAGCATATATTACTGCACTTTACAAAGGTCTTTTCTTATTATAAAATTAGTCTTATATAAATATATATACAAAGAAACTATTTGTTCAAGAATGTCTTACGCGTCACATTTTTTTCACGACTTCTTTGTCCAATTTGACACAAATGTCACTCGTTTCTTACTCTAGGCTGAAGATTTTTTTTAACTTTCTTTTTTCATTTCTTTCAGTCTTCAGTTTCTAAAATAAAACCATTACAAAGTTACTTTCCTAAATTTCTTTTCTCTCACTGTGTCATTCTGTTTAGAAACATTTTTCTTGGAGGTTTGCTCCTTCCGATTCTTGGGACAGTTAGTTATTGTTGTTGACGATTTATTGTCCGTGTAATTACTCGTAGTTCTCAGTGTAGTGATTTTATAGCAGTTCGTTGAAGAAAACAAGTGTCACGTCCATGGTGTTCTCCGCTGTTCAATTTATTTGGAATTATTTTGTGTCGCTTGGAACATGAGTAAAAATGTGTTTCTATTGGAGAAGTGACTTGATATTTATTTGCACTAAGTAAGTTTATTGCCTTCTATTAAAAATGTCCCTGCTCTTTAAATCTTATGCAATATAAAAACATTTACGGAAGCAATAATGTTTCTTTTATTTACTGTTGCAATGGATTTATTTCTAAAATTCAATTTATTTTAATGGTGAAACTTGTTTTCTTAAATGTACTCTTTACTATTGAAAAAAATATGTAAAAATAATTTTTTAAAAAAATGAATGTAATTCATTTAATAGGTAAAATGCGCATTGTGTACAATATGAGGGCCATATGATATTCAAATCGATACTAAATAGTTTATAAGTGAATTTGGATTGGTACAATACATCCGTTCTTAAACTGCAATACGTCATCAGATATATTCTGTAAAAAGATATTTGTAATGATACATATCAGTTCATTTATATAGAAAGGCAATATTAAATGATTGGTTATAAATAGCAGCATAAGTGAAAAAAATAAGACATGCATTTTCATTTATTTATTTATTTTTTTGCTATTTTTTTTCTTAAAATTTCCTCTACAAATTAAATAATTCACAAGTTTTCTTTAAAAAAAATTTTGAATTCTATTTGTTTTTAAGTTTAAAGTAGATTATAAATACGCGTAAATACGTTAAGAAATATGTAATGACTAAATTACTGATGCATTTTTATTTAAAAAATTAATTTAATTTGAATGAAGATATGAAACACAGTACTAACAAAATATTTCTTTTTTTTAAAAGAAGCTTAAATGTTCGTGGTACAAGTTCCCATGACAAAACTTATTCATGGTAAATATATATATATATATATATATATATATATATATATATTTAAGAGCTAAACGTAGAAAAATTCTTACTTAATTTATCGTTATATAGATGATATAATAATTTTTGGTAAAAATAGTGAATACAAACCAAATATTACATTCTACCCTGATTATCTAGAGACATGACTTGCATCTTAGCATCAAGAATTCTATGTTAGAATTAGCTGTTAAATTTGATGATAACTACAACACAGGCTTAATTAAATCATTTATGTTTGGCATTAATAAAGCTGAAATTAAAATTATGACAGATATTTTAAGCAGATATAAATTTCAGGATTCTCATGGTATGCATATGATTCGAGACCTTAATAACTATTTAGTACAAAAAATGAATATTGAATTAGATGCAAGTGAAAATTACTCTACAGAATATTGTACATTATTATTTATGAATAAATCCTTTAACAAAATTAATTTTTCAAGTATATTTCAAAAATATCAATCCTTTTTTTCCTATTAAAAATATTATTATTAAAAGGCTTTCAAATACAACAAGAAACTTGGTAGATTTATATTTAATTATAATCAAATCTCGGAGCTCTAAGTTCAGAATCATGCAAATGCAATCTATATCGAGACTATATTGATGATTATCATCAGCACGTTGTCACAGGAGACCTTAGCATCGTGAAAGATGATTTGTTAAGAAATTTTATGGAAAAAAGGTACCGGTTTTTTTTTTCGAGACTGATGATCACAAAAAATAAATCTAACGTTATGAAACAAATCATAAAAAAGATTTAGATAAATTCTACCTTAAAATTGCAATTAAATACGGAATGCCGATTGAAGCATTCAATCAATTTAGATCTTATGTAGCAACAGAAATTCGGGAATTAGATTTCACTGTTGAAAATGAAATTATGTATAAAGATCTTAAATCATCAATAGAAAATATCCAAAATGATTTCGTGATTACATATGTTGATAAAGGTCTCTGCTAATTATGCCATAATTTGTAAATACTTTTACAGTAAATTATTATGTAACCACATTTTAAATAATAATTCCTTTCAAAATCAATTCACATTAATAGAGAGATGATAATCGTCTTTTTAAGCTTTGAACAAAAGACTGAATATTCATTTAAATAATATTAAATATCCAAGTATTTTTTTAACACCAAAATTTCATAAAGCCTATAAAATTCCGTAGTATCACTAATGGATACAATACATATATCACGAGGTCTGGGAAGATCTTACAATCTCTTCTTCAAAATCTAATTGATAATTTACAAAACACGGCAATAATTAAAAATAGCTTAGAGATTGCTAGAGTTACTAAGGATATGTTAATTTTTTCCATGCATGGCTTTGATTTCGAGGACCTTTTTAATTCTATAGATATTGACGATAAGATTAAGGTTCTACAGTTAATTTATGATAAATATGAATTATATACTTCAATGTAAAAAGATAAATTTGATATTCTTGTTAACCTCGTATTAAAAGAAAATTTCATTGCATTTGATCAGAATCTTTATAAACAGATAAAAGGATTACCTCAGGGTGGTCCAGCTAGTAATTGTTTAGCGAACCTATATTTACATTTTTTGAAATAGATCATGTTGTAAATGTTTCTTACTTAATTAATCGTTATATAGATGATATAATAATTTTTGATAAAAATAGTGAATTCAAACCAAATATTACGTTCTACCCTGATTATCTCAAGCTCCTTAAAACTAACTTCAACTATAATATGGTGGAATTCTTGGGGATTTAGACTTGCATCTTATTAACAATATTGTAATCAGTAACATTTTTGACAAAAGAGATTCGTTTAAGTTCCATATAATTAAAATTCCCGTATGGAATAGTAATTTGCATATATCAATTTACAGAAATATCATTTTGAATTTTTTATTTAGAAATGATAACTTAACTACCCACAAAATAGATAAATACAAAAATATAAAACAATTTTTCAATGTTGTTTAGATCATGAATACACTTTTAATTTCTTGAGATCTTATTCATCACAAATACATTAACCGTCTTGCTACTTCAGATTCAAAACCACCACACAACAATGGGATTTCAAAGTCAGCATGTTAGTGGTCTTGCTGCTAAGATTATATCATAACACTCCCTTATCACAGTTTACATTTTTTTCCACACACATCTTGAACATCTTACACATTGTTGACAACCAAACCAAATTAGAGCCTAGCAAATTTACATTTTTGACAATCAACCAATTCAAATTCTACCGTATTTGATTTTGTCGTTTTTTTATACCTGTCTTTGCTGGCTCGTTTAAAAGTCAGCTGAAAAGATGTGTTTATGCATTTTCGAATTTTTAACTTGGTGAATAATCGATTTTCATTAATGGCAAGGCGCTTGATTCTCCTCGTAAAAGCTCTGTGAGTAAAGAAATTTTTGTTAAATTATTTCTTGAAAGATACTTTTCTTATGTAATTGTTTTAGCATTTTCTACTTTTCTTACGTAATTATTTTGTGATTTTCTGCATTAAGAGTTTGGGAGAATTTGTTACATAATAGTAATGAGTGGTTTTTTTCATACTCTCTGAGTAATCCAAACTCTGAAGTTTTGTTTATTTTATTTTATTTGGTTTTCCTACCGAGTTGCAAAGGGGGAAGGTTGGCGCCTTCAAACTAGTTTAACCTCACTTATTCGTGCCTAAGTCCGAAATTGCTTTCTCACTCGCTAGATTCTTCTTTTTTGTAGTTTCTTTTTTTATTTATCTATAATTTTTTTCTTCATGTTCAGGTTTTATATTTTTATTATGCTATTTCTTGTTATGTTTCTTTATCTATTATTTCTTATTTTGATATATATTACATATTTCTTGCATATATATATATATATATATATATATATATATATATATATATATACATATATATACATATATATATACATATATATATATATATATATATATATACATATATATATATATATATACATATATAGATATGTGCATATATATACATATATACATATATATATGTACATATATATATATATGTACATATACATATATATATATTTATCATGAATATATATATATATATCATGAATATATATATATGTATGTATGTATGTATATATATATATATATATCATGAATATATATATATATATGTATGTATGTATATATATATATATATCATGAATATATATAAAAGAAATATGTATTATATATCAAAAACAAGAAATAATAAATAAAGAACATAACAAGAAATAGCGTAATAAAAATAGAAAAGCTGAACATGAAGAACAAAATTATAGAGAAATAAAAAAAACTATGAATATATATATATATATATATATATATATATATATATATATATATATGTATGTATGTATATATATATAATTGGCTTGTAATGAGTTCCATGTTTTTGGTTCTTTCAGTTTGTTATTGAGATGTTTTAGGATTTATTAGTCTGCTTTTTAATTTATTTACTGCTATATATATATATATATATATATATATATATGACAACTGTAAAACAGATATTGTACTTCATGCATGTATAATTTTAATGTTTAGTTTACAATTACATACTATTTTTACGAGGCAACCTTAAATACCTAAAGTTTTAATATTTGGTATTAAAACTAAAATTGAAACTAATTATTATTATAATTATTATTTTAGTTTATGTTTGGTTTTCATTTTATCCTCTTTTTTTTGAATAACTCACGGTTCATTAAGTGACATAATTCGAAAAATCTCGCTTAAATAAATATATTGATTTTTTAATGATGCTGACATTCGGTTGTTCTGAACACTGTGTAATTAATGATTAAAGTGCAAATAATTTAGATTTGGATGTTCTAATACTTCTTTTATTTATGTTTTTCTTAAGATAATGTTATATTATTCCAAGCAACGTCGTTCCTTACATAATAAAGGCGTTTCAATGGAAACGACGAAATACCGTTGATACTATCAAGTTGAAATCATTTTTGCAACCAAACTTGGTGACTTTACTTGAATATCATACATACATATATATATATATATATATATATATATATATATATATATATATATATGTCAGGAATTTACTGGAAAAGTCTATCAACATCAGATCTATGAAGCAAGCGGAATTTTCGAGAAATAGCTGGAATGCAGCCGTAGAGACCATAAATAGCAATCACTCGCTGAAAATGATTCAGTGTTATTTCGGCTGTTGAAGAGGACGAAAAGTTACATACGGAAAATCTTGAACAATACGTATTTGCATCAAAGCGCTGTAGAAGTTTTGGAAACCTTTTGGGATTTATTAAGGAAATTTCAATGTTGTAGATTAAGGTCAAGTCCATATTTAAGTCACATTTTAATGTTGTTTCCTGTATTGTAGATAATTATTTTTTTCAATAAACTTTCACCGCTCTTTAGGAACTGCGTTGCTCTTTGAGATTGATAAAATGAAATCCCCGAACCTTGATCTATGTAACAAACTATGTTTGTTATAAATTCTTATTAAGTTCAAGTTATTTATTTATTCTCATTTACATAATATAAATCAATACTTACATTTATTTTCATCACAAAGCATAATAATTAAGTTTTCTTTACATTTAATTTAAGTTTAAAGTTTTAAAATTTAATTAATTTTACGTTAAATTAGAACTAAGAATAATACTAAAAGTTTTTATAGAAAATAGGTTTCATCGTCAGAACTTTCTCCAAAATAACAACCAATTTAAATAAGCATGCATAATTTTATTTACATAATTTCAGTTTCATCTACTATAATTTAAAATAACATCTTACTTGATTTTATTCCATTCTAATAGCCTACAATAATTAAAATTTTAGAAAATTATAAACGTATTTTGAAAGTTCTTAAAACATTACATTAATAAATGTAATTATATTTAAAATGAAATAAAGAAATATTTCACCTTTAAAATTCTAAATTTAAAATGTTTTCATATGTTTTTATTTTTCTCTCATTTAGAAAAGAAATATCTCCTTTATATGTAATTTTATACAGAAGTATAAATTCAGTTTGCATATTGATAACCAAACACTGAAGTTAGCATTTTCTATTTCTGAATGTAAAGTATAATTTTATTTATTTACTTAGTATTTAACAAGCAAGAGAACACAAAATATGACAAATCCAAAGTATATACTTTTGCAAGATCTTGTATTCATTTTCTATTTCTTTCAAACGACAATGTTTTTTTCTAAAATATACACCTGTTTCACTCCTTTATTCATATGATAACATATAACTAAAAATAGTTTCATTTTTTCGATGAGTGCACCTACGCAAGGAATAAAACTCAATTTTAGAGAAAAATAATTATATATTTCAAACTTATCTTTCATACGGAGTTTGATGTTACTAGGATTTGTAAAAATGCACTAAAACCTGCAGGAACTTTCTATTTTGTTTTACAATTTACTTTTATTTCCTTTGTGACTTCAAAATAAATGGAAGAAAAGAAATTTGTCAAACATTTCTATAAAGAAAATTTTACTATGAATGTCAATAAAGTTATAACATATTCAAGAGTTTTTGAAAGTTCAGAATATTTTCCTCCCCAAGTCTTAAGACTTTATTTGATAATCCATCTTGAATTATCCAACTTGAAATCTATCCATATTGAAAAGATTTTTATAATTTAAGTATCAACTATGAGTAGTGAATACGCTGCGAGTGTTATTTACAATTGAATTTAGATACTGTCATTGCTATTCTTGGTAAACTATTATTCCACCAATTGAATTCTTACAGTTCGCCATTAATTTTTACTTGACTTTCTTAGCTTATACCATTGATTAAAACTACTTTAAACGTAATGATAAAGAGTGCAAAAAATTGCTTCTTTTTATTATAATAAACAACAAACAATGTTATAAACTCTTTATATTTTCTTTTAAAAAATTAAACTAATGGTTTATTGATTAAAGTAAATCTGAACGATTATAATTTTTCTTTTTGCTGTTTCATGAATTTAGGGTTTTTGTTGGTGATTAATTTGCATAAAAACAAATTTTTTGGAACTTAATTCTTCTAAATACACGTCTGTTTGCTATAGAAGATACATAGTTCTGCATCTACATTTTTAACAAAAATATTTCAAAAATGAATTCTATGGGGATATTTCCCCTCTCCCCAAAAATATTATTCTCTCATTTTTAATAAAGAATGCTGAATGTTCTTTCAGCACTCCCTTTATTTTTTGTACTTCACAACAATTATATCATGAAAGGCATATAAAGCTCTTACAATTAAAGAAGTAAATTCCGTCATATATTCTACGTTTAAAAGGAAACATTCAATTGACCAAAATTGGTCAAAAAATTAAATTTAAGTTTTTTAGCTTAAATGTTTCTTAATATACATTTCTATAACCGCAGAAAATTTTAAAGCTCTAAACTTAAGAAATGCAAAATTATGATAGCTTTCACACGTTCATTTTTATTCACATCTCTATGGCAAATTAAAACTTTAAACTTAATTATCTCGGAAATATAAAATTACTAGTTTGTCTTCATTTAAAATGCTAAGGCCTTTTTTTCTATTACGCTTAATGCTTTGATTTTTTTTTACCTACTGCTAATAGTACCTGGAACAAAAGTTGGTATGCATTTAAGAATAAAAGCAATATTTATTTTTTAAAAAAATAATTGAACTGAGAATTTATACATTTTAAAGAAATGTTCAGTAATTAATCATAAAAAGAAGTATTGTATGAATATCAAACTCGTTAACGCAAAACCCATACCAACTTTTATTATACATAGTTTAACGTTCTTATAAATCAAATTTCATGCATGTACATACTTTTTTGTAGGGGAGGAGTAGCGTTTTAAAATCACTTCACAAATTTTAAGTGTTTTTTCCTTAAAAATTACATGTCTATTTTTTTATGAAATTTTGTGAACAAAATCTGTTTAACATAGTATACATACATAGGAGGTAACCAAAATAATTTTAAAAATCCTTCAATTAAAAATGTTTGCGTAAATCATACCATGTCCCCTTAAAATGTAACAAGAACTGAACATTTACATTTTATCTTTTTATTTATTTAGATTTTATCTGTTTTCTATTAGACATAGCATGCCTTCCACATTAGATCTTATCAAATTATTTTTATCCAGATAACTGAATGTGCTTCGGTTGATAGCTCCTTGCAGATATCACTTCAGTCAAGTCGTGGCTATATCTCGTCCACCTCTAAGGCTGCCTTCACACCAAACGACTCGGATTCATTCACCATCAAGCTTGTCTGATCGACCAGGATTCGGCTTCGTAATTTCCCGCTCAAATAAGCCAAGATTCGCTTCCCGCATTCACACCAAACAAAACCGGTTCAATCCACCGTCATTCTGACTTACGCGTGATTCGGCATGTCAGATTTTCTTCCGCTATTCAAAAGCAGCTATTTCTTAAAGAAAAAGTGAATTTAAACAAATAGAGTGTTTTTTATTGTTTTTTATATTATTAGTGATTATATCACATAAAGTTTCTATTAAAGAAGCTAATTTTAGATATTTAAAGATTTTAAAGTTCTTGTTAGGGTTACTTATATTTTTGTGTGGTATTTATTCACAGTATTCGTTTTCATTATGTAAACTAAATCTAGTTCTTATCGCCGAGTGTGTAGGCTGTATTTCATTCCTGCTAATCTTGCGCAAATAACAAAATTAATTTTGCATGTATTATTTTATTCAATTTTAGAAATTTGAAAAATTTATTCTTTACTTTTTAATACTTTAAAGCAAAATGTGTTGGTTTTTTAAGGGAGGGGAGGGAATATTCTAAAAGATGTTTGAAATAGCTTCAGAGATCAATTTGATAAGAATTTATATAATTTTGGGAGAAAAAAAATTTAAATATTTATAAGAATGCTAAAATAAAATAAAACACCTCTATTGTCGATAATTTTAATTTTTTTAAAAGATTTCATTTTATTACTATATATACTATATGAAAAAAACAAAATGTAAATGGTATGTAAAATTTTTAATTCATTAATGTTTTAGCAATTTTTAGATACATAATCAAAAAAATAATTATTATATGCTACAAAAGCTGTAGTATATAACAACATTTGAAATGCCTTTTAAAACATTAGTTATATAATTTGTAAAAGTAATTGCATTATAATATAGTTACAATACATATTTATTATTTGTTACTACTTTTCAGACTATAATTACATTTCATACTAACAGGCAAAATATAAAAATAAATAAATAAATAAAACCGTTTTTATATTTTTTGTTTTATGTATTTCAACTTCAAAATAAATGAAAATACAGTTGTGAAATTAATCGCTTGAAACGTTAATCGTCTTAAAATATTAAAAACAGCATCCATGTTTAACAGCAACTGATGGAAGAATGATTGACTCGTGGCGGTGTGAAGGCAAATCTCTGTTCCTTCAGAATCACTGTGAATTGGAAAGATTGCTACAGACTCGGAATCGTTTGGTGTGAAGGGAGCCTTAAGTTTCCCTATGATGAAAGAGGGGAGGAGGAGCATGCACATATTTAATCTGGCAATACTCTAAGTCTTCACATTGATATGATGTGGAAGTTTAGAAAGGATGGAAAGTTGTTAACGTTTGATTCTTATTACTTGATCAATCCTCGTATAGTAGCTTCAAAACGTGACTCTAATAAAGTATCACTCCATCAATCCAAATATAATTAATTTTGATATTGGTACATTTTTCCAATTGTAATCATCTCAGGAAAACGTTGCAATATCTTATTACAAGGAAGTGAAATAACATTTTCGCATTTAAATTTTGGGAGAAAATAACATTTATGCTGTGTAGTCAAATGTAGACTGATCAGAAGTTTAGATGTTGTAATTTTAATTTCTTAATTTAATAAGAAGGACAAAATTTATCTAACTTCATGTGATGAGATGTGTATCCAAAAATAACTGTCCATCCCCCAGCACTATAGGAATAATCGCATAGTAATCGTATCATTCGTTTTATTTACACGCTTTATTGCATACTATTTTTTATATAAAAAGCTGCAACGAAGCAATTTTTATGAAATGTTTTAAAATTTAGATATGTTTCTGTTTTGGAAGCACGATATTTTTTTCTCTATTGTTGAATGATGAGTTTTACTAATGGAGATTAATGTGAGGTGTTATTTGTTTGGCAATTGAATAAATTGACTTCTCAACAGATGCTTAATTGTAAAACTTTTCATTTACAGCAACATTTTTATTAAATATTATCAATTATTAAAATTACAATACTAATTCCTATATTAAATTTAAATTTAAGCGAATGTCCCTGTTGGGAAGGTAGAAAAAGTAGATGGATTTCGAAAAATATTTACAACAAACTATTTATGTATGTAAAATATATCTATTGCAAATATTATTTTCAATAGATATATTTTACAAAGGAATGTGTGAAGGATGTGCTGAAAGTACTAATAAAAAAGGACAAAAAAAAATGTACGTGAGAAAAATGTGATAGACATATACGACTGGAGCACATGGCATGTATTTGCAGAAAATGCACAATTAAGGTATCTGACCGTTCGGAGCCGTGATTTAAAAAAATGCATAAATAGATAATATTCATGATATTTAGGGTCACTTACATTAGAATACATGTATAAAATTGTTTTAAGGGCATTTGGGCAAAAAAAATTATTTAAATACAATATTTCGGCAAAAGATTAACTTAGAATAAGCTTTATTCAAAATGTTCACCTTTTGGGAAAATTGATTCTATTATAATAAAATTTTGTCTCTATATAGATCAGACCTCTGTACAGACACTCAACTATGATTTTTGAAAAATTCACATTATTTCAGAGTTACAACCAATTGAAATAAGTAAAAGGCATTTTTTTTTAAATTTCTCCTCTCTGTTTTCGTAAAACATGGATAAACCCACTTCTAAGTTATATATTTCAAAAATTCTAGTTGTGCCTCTGTACAGTGGTCTGAGCTATACACAGACAAAATATTATTAATAATGGAAGCATTTTTCACAAAAGTAGAATACTTTTAAAATCAGTCATTCTATGTTCATTTTTTGTCAAAATATTGTACTTAAATATTTTTTTGTAATACTACAATTTTAAAAACAATTTTTATATTCATTTTGTATTCTAAGTGACACTAAATATCATAAATATTATCCATTTATACTCATTTGCAAAATCTCGGTTCCGAACGTAGTCGGATACCTTCATTGTAAGTAGAATCTTTAATAATTTTTAATATTGTACACCCTATTTACTTTCCCTTTTCACATTTGTTTACAAATTTTATGATAAAAACAGAATGTAGAATTCTTGAGTATGAGAAATACTGCGCAAGAACTTTCGCTATTTTTTTCGCATGAGTGATGCCGGGTTAAAAGAGATGAGTGGACTTGTAATACCATCCCGGATTAATACTTTTCTTCCCCCATAAATCCTTCGCATGTTAGTAGAATACTATATCATCTAGACCGTATTAGTCAAATCTCAAAATGCCAAGATTATACTGCAGCATTGTTCGGCACGGAGATGGAGCTATTTACAATCACTTTTCTCTTGAAGCATAGCTACACATATATACTGATGACTCAAAGCTTTGGATTGTTGCTGTAGCTGGAGCTGGGGTTTATTGTGAGTATTTCTCCCATTTTCTTTCGATGTGAATAGCCAAGACCACTCTTGATGGTGAATTCGAGGCTACTAATTTGTTCTGACTTATCTAAAGGCTCGTCTTTCTCTATCCGAAAAGGCTGTCATCTTTTCTGATTCCTTAGCAGAGATTCCAGCCATTTCCAACTTCTCTTGGACACCTAGTTCTAAATAAGTTATGAAATGTAGATCTTACATTGGATTATTGTTCTACAATGGATACCATCCCACTGTAGTACACCTGGTAACAAAAAAAAGTAGATGAACCGGCCAAAATGTTGTTTTTTATTCAACCCGCATATAACCTGGTTAGATACAAGTCCACCTCACATGAACGGTCAATCAAACACTTAAGGCAGCCCATATGCCATTACGGAAAGAAGGGACGAAAGAAAAACGGTGGAGAAATGTTATCCTTAATCTTCCCAACTGCCCTAGAAGCAGTGCTGTAGCTCCCTTTCGTCTCACGATTAAGCGATAGATGTTTATATGCACACTTTTACCGACTCAGATTAGTAGATAGTCCTACTCACCCCATCTGCCGCAGTATTGTGGCAATGAATGCTGATCATCTTCCCGACAGTGCAGCTCTCAAGAAAAACTTCATCTATTCCCAATACTGGGAGGCTATAGATTCTTTGAACAATTTAATCTTGATTTTATTTATTTCTTATGTTCTAATGATTTATTAATATTTCTTGTGTTCGATGTTATTTTTTATACTTCTGTTTCTACGTTTGACATATTTTCCACTTTAAATGTTTCTCTGTATTTTCGTATTTTTTCCTTGTTCGGCGTAAGAATAATGGCAGTATCTCCTGCTGCATTAGAAATAACAAAATACCATGGGATTAATGTTGTAACATGATTTTAAGATTTACTTATATGATGCAATAATTCAGTAAAATCTCTGAATTGTGGATTTTATTTGATTATTAAACTTAAGAATAATAAGGCGTTTCAAAAATGTACGAATAATAAATACTGAGTTTCTATATATTTAAAATAATATAGTACTTTTGTACCGACAATGAAAATTATGTAATTGGTGGTTAAATTAACGAAATTATATTATTAATATTTCTTTATATATTATAACGTTAACGGCTGGTTTTTGATGGTAAGCAGTTGATAAGAAAAATGAAACATATGTAATGGAATAGATGCGTTCTGGGAAATAAATGTATGTGTACGGAGAAAACTAAAGAAAATATGTTCATTTTGGAAATATAATTTTCTTTTCATAATCCAGGTCCGAAATCTGTTTTGATTAACAGGTAATTCGGACTAATCCTTAGTTATTTATAAATATATCTTCTTTTAAGCTCTGATTATAAGAAAGTTGTATTTAAAATACCTTAATTCAATCTATGTACGTACAATTATTTTACCTAATACGAAAACATCTGATGTGTGTTCACACAATCGAAACACAATAATTGCTTTCATTCTAAATCACTCTTTGAATACCGACAAACTTTAAAATAGGCAAAGCTACCAAGAATATAATAAAAAAAACCTACTTCCTTCCAGTTGTTGGTTGAATAAGAAGAAATGAACTTGAAAATCGAAAGCTTTAATTTTTCTTTCTTGTAACCTCATACTCTTCTTTGTTCATTCTAATCATACCATCTGACTTTGACATCAATCTGAAATGAAAGATAAGTCAGGAATATTAAGATATCCATGAAACTAAAGATGCTTTTAGGTACCATTAGCATTAATATTTATACGAAAACAAGCTTCCTTTCCCAGTTACGTAACAAATGGAACAAAAAAGGACTTTATTTTATTTTATCTTTCTTCTTTTCTGTCTTTTCTTACTTCTGATAGACATTAGGATATCTTCCTTTCGAAAGCGCGATGCTCGAAAACTGCATTCAGTTTTATAAATTTTTTATACTTTTTTTTGTTCATTTTCCGTTATTCTCTCAGCTCAAGAAGCCTTTCCTTATTTTAGTTTCTTATTTTTCTCTATGGAAAAGTGATTTATTATCACCAGCCGAAATCTTGTGGCATTAAGATCAAACGTAGGTTTTCGAGAAGCGCGTTCTACTTTTCGTTTTCAAAATGGATAATATATACTTAAGAAAAAGAAAAAAAAACAGCTCTATTTTCGGATGAGTGAAAAGAAGTTTCTTCTCTCTTTATTCTCATACTGGTTCTACAGTTGCTACGAAGTTTCAATTTAAGACTTTGTAATAGATAGAAGCTCTATAAATGATAATTAGTTTAAATCTCCTATCTACTATTTAATAGGAAAACACTTCATTTATTTTTTTCCGATAAACAAGGAAATTTATAAGTTCAAGTTAAATGCGAGTCTCTCTAAAACTGGAATTTCAAAAACTTATATTATGAAGACGGTTATTAACCATTACTGACATTTTTTAAAAGTTTTGAAAACATTTGTATTGGTTCATGATTTAACTAAACTAAAAATAGTTAACAATGAAAGGTTATTTAAATATGAAAGAAAAAAGTTTATTAAAAGATTTTTTTTTTTTGATAATTTACCACGATTGAAATTTCTTCTTGAAAATTTTGAAGTATTAAAACAGTATTAAAATCCATACAATTCATTTCATTTAAAGACATTTTGCTATTAGTCTTTATGTCATCATGGTGGAAATGAACATTAAATAGTATACATTGCTTGTATTTTTCTGCCTCAAAATTTAAATTTTGAGGTATTTGTTTTACATTGTTTCACTCGTTTTCTATTTTTTTTAAATAATTCATGTCATTAGAAGTCAGATTTTATTTCTCACAAAAATATTACTTGTGTTAATTTCATGGTTACGTTAATTACGCCACAGTTTACGGGCAATTGTGCATACCTTCTTTACGAACACCCGTTAAACAAATGATATCAGGAAACTGCATATTTTCTTATAAAAATAAACATTTAATTGAAGAACCATAACAATTAATCAATTAACAGACTTTATATAAGTTAATTAAATCTCTTACGATTGCATAGACACAGCAGCTGTAAGTTTAAACTGAACAAAAAAAATATTTAGTAATACATTTGTAATTTTGCTCATGAGATCCTAAATTTATAAATTGATATTTCCTGTAGAGTTAGTGATAAAAAAATAAGGGAAGTAATTGTTATAATGAGAGAGAGAAAATACTTAAATCATTTTAATTTCAAACATTTTTATGAAGATAAAAATAACATTTTCACTTATGAAATTTTTCACCAAAAATAATGTAATTAATGTCACAACCTTATATATAAGTGAGTAGTAGCATTGAAGTAGGAAATAAAATTGGATAAAGTTCTATAAATTGATTGTATTGTGAACTTGTACACAAATTTAAAAAAAAAATGTCGAAGCATACATTGTTTAAAAAATGCATCATATAAATCAGGGGTGTCCAACACAAATTAACTTGCGGGCAACTTAGAAAAAACGTTATAATTTCGTGGGTCGCACATAAAAATGTGTACGTTTATATCAGATTTGGAAACAAAATCAATTATTGGAGTGAAAATTTAAAACAGAGAATCATGAACCATCCATAGTGAAGGATATGCATAATACAATTCGAAACTTATTAAGAAAGTAATTTACTATAGTAAAATCAAATGCAACTGTTTGATAAAATATAAATCTATTTTAATCTAAATGATATTTCCATTATCAAAAAGGATTTATTTTAAAAGAAGAACATGTAACAGGCAAATACATTGTATATACATATAAATTTCAAAATGAAAAAGCATTAAAAATCTGATATTTAATTTTTTTAAAAAAAGAGTCATTGAGCCGCAACTTACGTACTGGCGGGCCGCGTGTTGGACACCCTTGGTATAAATAGTTAAGGTTTTGAAAACATATTTTTTATTTAAATTTTAATTTTTAATACTTATATGATATTGATAGGAAAGGTACGCATGTACAAACACACACACACATATATATATTTATATATATATATATATATATATATATATATATATATACATATATACATATATACATATATATACATATATATATATACATATATATATATATATATATATATATATATATATATATATATATATATATATATATATATATATATATATATATATATATATATATATATATATATATATATATATATATATATATATATATATATATATATATATATATATATATATATATATATATATATATATATATATATATATATATATATATATGTAAATTTGTGGGTATAAAAATAAGCTATTTCATCTGCAGAATTAATTATTAGTTAGTACAAGCAGCTGGAATTTCTTTCAGTCGCAAATGGTAAAATTTACGCATTATATTATAAATGCATAAATTTTGACTCCTAAAACTAAGCACTTAAACATAAACAGAATATAGTAATGAGAAGAGTACAAAGGCATATGCATTTTGTATTTTAATTCATTTTCAAATATTCCGATACAAGATGATGTCAAGTAAAGTTTACTGAGGTTTATCTATTCTGAATATATTTTACATTAATAAAACTTAAGAAAATCAGTTTTCTCTCATGATTTATGCATTTAATTCTAGTGATGTTTCTATAATTCATCAAAAGTTTTTTTTATTAATAATGCATGTCCTTATTTAATAAAATAATTATCAAACTGCTTATTTGAAAGATAGTTTCCAAGCAATTTTCAACCAAGTCGTAATTTTAGTAAAATTGTAAACTTTGCTTAACTGAAGTAATTACAGCAAAATATCTAGTTCTTACATATCTGTACTATCTGTACGAAATAATAAGAAGTATTCAAAGAAAAGAGAGAAACTGGTTTCAAATTTAGTATTAGTTTATAGATTATATTTGTAGTTTCTTTGTTGTGTTTCATCCAGAATACTTTTACTTAAGAAATGTTTCTCAATAGGAGTGAAATATATCAACTGTTACCACGTAACCGAATTTATTTTTGGTATTATTATTATTTATTTTTACTAATTTTATTATTGTAAAAAATATTGTTAATATAATCATTATGAAAAGACCATCTTCTGCAATATATAGTATTAAATATTATTGTTTACAAAATATTTTTGCAATGTAATATATATATATATATATATATATATACACTCTGTCGCAAAAATATATATATACACTCTGTCGCAAAAAATATATGAAGAAATCAAGCTACAATCACGAAACTCGGCAAGAATGTAGTTTGGTAAGAGATATGCAAATGATTAAAATTTCGAAGCCAATGAGACAAGGCTAAGTGTGCTATGCGCATATTAGTTGCGCAACTGGGAGAGTTTAAAAGCATGAGTACGAGCGCCGTACGGCTATTCAAACGAATCTGATGACTTTGATAGACGATATTGAGACTTAGGATGCCTCTAAGACGTAACCGGCGGCAGTACGAGCAGCTGACGGACTTTGATAGGGGCCGTATAATAGGCCTCAGAGAAGCAGGTTTGTCGAATAGACGTATCGGCCGCCACCTCGGTCGGAGCGATATGGTAGTTGCTCGGTGTTGGCAACAGTGGATCACAGAAGGTAGAGTGTACCGTCGCGGAGGGTCAGGACGTCCCAGGAACACAAATGATCGCGAGGATCGTGCAATCAGAAGAGTGGCCACTTCGGCACCAACAACATCGCTAGCATCGATTCAACGCCACTTACCTCCTTCCAGACATCCAGTGCCATCAAGAGAAACCATAAGGAGACGACTGACCGAAGTTGGCTTGAGGAGCCGACGTCCGCTAAGACGCTTACCACTGACCCCACATCATAGGCAGTGTCGACTGGATTTTTGCCGACCTCGGGCAACTTGGAGTGTGACAGACTGGAGACGTGTCATCTTGAGTGATGAATCCCGATTCAGTCTCAGTGATGATGACCACCGCACACGTGTCTGGAGGCGCACCGGCCAGCGGTCCGATCCGGCATTTATTGTCGAGCGGCATACAGCAATTTCACAAGGTGTGACAGTGTGGGGAGCAATTTCTTGAGACACACGATCATCTTTAGTGGTCCTTCAAGGCACTTTGACAGCTCGCAGATACGTGGACGATATTTTAACGCCGATTGTGCTACCCATGCTATCAAGTCGCCCATGTGCCATTTATCAACAGGATAATGCTCGTCCACATACTGCGCGACTCTCCCAACAATGTCTTCAAGGATATGACGTCCTACCATGGCCTGCCAGGTCACCAGATCTTTCGCCAATAGAGCATGTCTGGACGCGCTGGGAAGGCAACTGCAGCCGTCCCGAGATACAGGAGAATTAACTGCGCAGATGCAAATACTATGGCAGGATCTTCCACAGGGGGTCATAAGTGATCTAATTGAATCGATGCCACGCCGAATTTCGGCTTGTATAGCTGCCAGAGGTGGCTTTACTACTTACTGATTTTTAACCTTTTGCAAGCTGTAACCGCTTAATAAAATGATATTTTGTTCTGAATTTTTAATCATTTGTTTATTTTCATATACACTACATGCATACCAAATTTCGTGAATGTAGCTCAATTTCTTCTGGGTGCATATATTTTTTGCGACAGAGTGTATATATATATATATATATATATATATATATATATATATAACTATTACTCTAATATTAATGTACTAATTTAACTAACACTAAATTAATGTACTAATTTAACACTAAAAAGACTAGAATTTAGTATATATCTATGTTGCCTCAAAACAGTCAAAGTGACTGCATTGTGAAGGAATAATTATTGTGTAAATAAATTTGCTGAAAAGTAATTTTTAATATTTTTATATTATTTGCAATGGTATATCAAGTTATTAGTAAGAATTTTTTATTATTTCTAATGGGCTGCGAATTGAGCATTAACCATTGCAGACCAAGAACATCTCCCAGAAGCCGGTATCATTATTTAGTGCGGTGCCCTATAAGCGGATACCAATCACGGCAGGTAATTTTGAAGCCCAGTTTAATGTAGTTAATGGCAAATATTAACAATAAAACAAAATTGCATCACTTGGGAAAAAATGTATTCTAAAAAAGTCTAAGAAACTGCGTCATTATATACGTAATTGCTTTTCTAAATGGAATTAAAAAACAGTCAAAATGATTTTCTTGGGCAATCCAGTGTATAAAAAAAAACTAATGTATTTTTGTGAATCATAGTTTTTTTAAAATTATAGAACAATAATTTGACAAAAATTATTGGACTTCAAATTGATTAGAAAATTATTAATCATTTATTGCTCAACATTTTGTTTGCTTATTTTACTGCATTATTTTACAGTTAATCAAAATTTAACATCATGAGAAAATATCCAAATCATTTAAATTTCAATGAGTACGAATCTGAATTATTTGACATTTCTATGAGTATCCAAACCATTTGAAATTTCAGTGAGTAAAAACCAAATCATTTGAAATCTCAATGAGTAAGTATCCAAACTATTTGAAATTTGGGTGTACTGGTACAATTTATTTACCTCACACTCGGGAAGAAACACGCGGGATATTTGTCCAAAACAAGAAACATGGTACTGTTTCATTTGTTCATATATTTAGTTAACATCTGTGATTATAAGCAAAAACATTTTTCCTTTCTGGAAAAGTTGAACCGACAGGAAGGGAAAAAGATGTATTTGAAAAACAAAACTTATATATATATATATATATATATATATATATATATATATATATATATATATATATATATATATATATATATATAAGAATCAAAAACTGACTAAAAAAAGTAAATAACTCTGAACTGAGATATTCTGCAGAACACATATTCTAAGAGCCGTGTACCTTTATTAGTTTAGGCAAGAAGTTCAAGTATGGAATGCACATCTGATTAAAATATTTCAACCAGATATGTTTGTTAAACTTAAATTCATCTTGGAAAGAATTCGTGACATGCTTGTTAAAATATCTTATATAGCATTGCCCCAACAAAAGTAAAGAAGCGCTATTTTAATGTATACTATAAGTTTCTTGTTCTATATATGTTTTCTTTTATTAATAAAAATGATACCTACAGAGAAAGCCACATTTCTAATTATGGGTATAAGATTAGACCTGAAATCTACACCATGGACGTAAAAGAAACTTTATATTCTTGTTATCACAATAATTTATTTTAGTTTTATAACTATGTATGAACATAGTATAATATTTTTTTTAGAATTTCTTTTTCGCAATTATCATTTCCCTCGCAAAATTTTCCATTTTCAGTAAAAAAGGTAAAAACCAAAAAGTAATAATATTATATGAAAATGTACATGAAATATTATTATTATATAAAATGAAATATGAAAAGAAATAAGATGCAACTTAGAATCTCCAATCTAAGAGATTATGTTAGTGTAATGTTACTTAAATTAAGGATGTCCCTTCAGAATGCTCAACTGTTAAATTATCAATGGAGTTCTTTAATAATTTAATGCTGTAGGAATGAAGATGCAATCAAAATTTTTATACGTATGCTATTGAGAAAGAACAACTTATAACTTAAGTAATTTAAAAATTAAATAATTTTACTTAAGTGGAATGACCATAAGGCGATGAAATTTACACACCCACCTACGCACGCACACAAATACATAAGCACACACACATAAAAGCACACACATAAAAGAACAAACATAAATGTACACACATAAAAGAACAAATATAAGCGCACAAACATAAACGCACGCTCAATACCCAGAAGCCAAACTACAATACTATGAAAATATAAAGGAACGGTATAAACTTAATAGGTCTTTAATAATACGCAAATGATTGAGGAAACAAATTAGAGTAGTCATTATAGAACTCTTTGGGACAGGTCATACGGTTATTTCCAAAAGTGATGTCTTAAGATATTCCTTGCCAAACAAGTTTAACCGTATATCTGAATCTTTCTATAGTATGTGCTTTTGGTCTCATCTTATACTACACGTCCAATCGATGCACATAATGTTCAATGGAAGATATATGGGGTGATGATAGCAATCAGTGAAATTCATGAATTATGTTCAAAGTTTCGAAAAGCTACTGTGCAACATGGGGTAACGCAGTGTCCTGCAGTAATAATATGACCTTGTAGTATATAAAATGACCTAGGTAGAAACAAATAATGGCAAAAAAGGGTCCAATGCCCTAAAATATGGCAACCGGAATTATAAATCCTGGGGTGATACAGGGCCATACGGGCTAATCTTGATTTCCATCGTCCCAAAAAGTCATTACACCGTCACAAACATCATTCTTCAATTTAAAAATTTTGATTTACCAAAAAGAAGGACCCAATGTAGTTCGATTGTACAGCGGTGATAAGGCTGATATCAATCCAGTCTTACAACCCAAGGCTTAGTGCTTAAGCAATTCCGTGACTGGTAGCTGTGCGCCCAACCCTTTTTCAAGGAATATATTGCAGATAATATAGTTGTTGTCATATGTACCCAAAGATAAGAGCAGATGGTTTAAAAAATACTGTGTCATCCCAAGAGGGCTCCAAGGAATCATTGAGTGAATTTGTCTGTTGGTGTAATGCTTTTAACATGTTTACAATTCACTACCTCTCAATCCCGTTGAAAGACATTCCAGAACCCATCTTACCATGCATTGCTGGACTCAATTCACTTGTCGTTTAACATCAGTGAAAATAGTAAGCATCGAAAACCGAAGACTTGCATTTCCAGGACACGATTTTATTTCGCAAACGATAAATGCTGGTATTCTGTTTCTGGCATCTCTGAATCAATTCATTCTCTATTTCAATAGTACTGATGATTTGTATTCGAGACTCCTCATATCTTATAATATGTGAAACAAACAGATGTATTTTATAGTTTGAGTATAATGTGACCAAATGCAAACTCAAATTTAGTCATCAATATACGTTTTTCATCTTAACTCATCACTTAATTTGATTGATTAAAAACATTAGCCTTTAGAAGGAGTTTTGACATATGTAAATGAATATTCATTATTAAAGAAATCACAAGTAAATATGTAGAGTAAAGTAAAAATTTTGAATGAGAGAGGGGGAGAGAGAATGAAGATTGTGAACGGTAATATGAGATCAAGTGTAAGGACTCTGGTTCGTCTCAAAGTAACGGATATGAATTAAATTTTTAAGTGATAAATCACAGAAAAATCTAATTAAACCTTTAAATCACGAGTTTTTATTTATTTTAAACCTGGAAAAAACGGATAGAGCTCCTTTTTTTAAACAGAAAATAATTTTTTGTACTTTTATTAGTTAATTATCTAGAAATAAAAATCTTATTAAAAATTTAAATATGATGTAGCCTATCTATTTTTACAAGAACGGATCTCAGACGAAACCTGAAATTACAATAACCGATGTCAGACACGGGCATGTACAAATTAGCTAGTAGCTCTTATCCCTGTCAGACTCGGTCAAATACACTAAAGCGTTTCTTGGAATTAATTTTTACATATATAATTATCTTTTTATATAGCGTTGGTCTAAATTTGTAGAGAAAAACCATATTAATTTTTTTGTATTGCATCATTAAATTTTAAAACTGAGTATGAAAAGGTCATATTCAGTGCCATGTTTCTAAATGTTGCATTTTTTTTAGAAAAGCATGAGAAATATTTAGCCCATTGAAGTTTTCAGAAAATATATATATATATAAACTAAAAAATTACATGCGTGTTCAATTAATGAAATAAATTCATTGTTTGATTTACACATTTTATCATTTCTTACACAAAAGAAAATATGGTGCTAATTTTGTGTAAATTAGGAACATTATGATATCTACTGAAAGCAAAAAAGGCTGTATGCGTGATGTTTCTTTTAATTTCTTATGAAAACAGACATTAATTTAAAATTTATATTATTTATTTTTCCTTCATGTTTTATTATTAATTAAATTATAATATGTATCTTTTAAAGGATTATCTAAATTGCCTTTTATCTTTAATTATAAGACATTTTCTTTAGAAATTTCATAACAAATATGAACTTTCATTACTGTTAATTAGTTATATTTTTTAAAAAAAAAATCTTGCATAGCGCTTAAAATTACTGTCAGTTATACACAAGTTTCAACTTTTTTAGATAGGAAATTGACTTTTTGAAGATAATTTTTTAATTATTCGTAATTATACTTTAGGAAACAATTTCCATATTTCAAGTTAGATTAAAAGAAAAATAAGAATTAATTATTTACACTTGTATTGAAAAAATATTAGGTATGCTTTTAGCAACAGTTATATTTCAATTACTTAACATTTTAAATAGCAATACCGTAAAATCCGACGTATAACGCGCACTTTTAACACAGACAATAAAATCGAAATTTAAGGGTGTACGTTATACGTCGGGTACAAAAACGATAGCTTTAAAAATAACAAAAGAGATGAGCATAAAAACAAATTTACTTCTGTACATATAGAAATACTGTTTATTTAAAAGAAATGACATTCCTTATGAACTAAAACAGTTGTAGTCTTAGAAGTATATACTTTTTTTTTCAAAAGTCTGGGATAACATCTTGAATAAATGACTTCGAAACATATAAAAGCATTGTATACTAACATTTCGCATTTCTTCGTGAAAATGGGGTGCGCGTGTTGTACGGCGAATATACCTAAAAATAAAAAAAAATGCAGTTTGAAATTATAGATGCACGTTATACGGTGATACGCCGGAATTTAGGTATATATTAATAGAGGGCAACAATATTAACTTTAATAATACAAATGTTTTTAATGTCAGGAAAAGTAGAATTTTACACCACCTCTAAATAATTTTAAATGTCATAATAATACTGCATAAGTTCTTAAAGAATGTTCTTAATTTTATTCCGAAGATGTTATATTTAAACATTTCCATTTGACTATATCATTAACTAAATATGCTGATTATACTATTAGTTTACTTAATAAGTGTTGAAGTTTATGCATTACAAATATTTATCATTATTTATGCATTTATATTAATTTCAGAAGTTTATTTTTTGGTAGTAATTGGTTTATTGATTGCACACATATCGGTTTTTTATTTACTTTTCAAAAAATTCTAAGTTTCACATGCGTAAACTTTTCTATTTCACAGTAATATCTTCAAACTAATAGTAAAACTTTAAATTGCCTCAGGAATAACTTTTAAATGTGTTGTAGTAAACAACAGTCTACATCGCAGGAATCCTTCATTCAAATTTGAGTTTTTTTTTTTTTTTTTTTTTTTTACAATAAAGTTGGATCGGATAATCTATTTCCTTGAAAATTTTATTACAAATTATACCTAAGCGATTTATACGCAACTGCATTTTCTGAGCGTCACCTTTAAATTTAATCCAGGTTTTTAAATGAAAAAACAACATATTTCCATGGTTTTCTTTAATTGGTACTTTTAACTTACGTATGAAAAATAATATTCTGCAGATACTTAGATATGTTTTGAGGTATGGATCAGAATACAAATCTTATTCATGTAATTCTTCCATAGTTATATGCCTTATTAATATATACATGGAGAGATTATTAGTTTTTTTTCAAGTATTCCATTTAAAAATTAAAGATGTGCTTCCTTTTCTTTGACTTTGAAAAAAATTCAAACATTCATGTAGCATTGCCCTTGATCCTTTTTCTTTTAGTATTAAACATTTTATTTTGAGAAAATCGAATAGATATAGTTAGTAAGTTTATTGTAAACTTAGAGGAGTTTATAAAAAAAATACCAGTCATGATTATTACTAGACTTAGATTCTGAATGTATCGAAAATTTCTTTATGAATAACAAGCAGGGTGTCCGAAAAAGATTGTACCATTTTTTTTTAAAATGTTCCTCTAGTTTCTCTGAAGTACTATGGGAATCTTTCATTATATCAGAATAAATTCTGGTATAATGTATCAAAGATTTTTTTTTGTACCAAAGTTGTATCTTAAAAAGATTCATTAAGGGTACCCTTCGTCACACGACATATATTTAGGTGATACTCTATATTTCCCTACATACACGCATCAATATGTCTCTTGTAACGGCAGAAAAAGAATGTAACATTTTTCTTTATATTTTTTCTAGATACCCAGTGCGTTTAGAGTGCTGAAAATTAGCCTGGATGCTCCTAGATACACCAAGAAAGGATTGCCGAACTCAATCAAATGTTTCCTTCTAACGCGGTCACTCGCTGCTTTTGCCTTTGCAAAGGCAACCCGTCTCCGTTAGTTGACTATAGGAACTTTTAATTGAGTTCTTTTCCGGTGAATCCACCCAAATTGTCACCGAAAGTTCAGTTGAACTGTCATAACAGACATTGCTTTTGCTTATTTCTCAGCAAAAAATGCCTTCTGTGGTTTAGTGGGTGACATGTTGAGAACTTTGTGCCCACATGAAAGGCGGATACTTCAAAACTCGAAGCATATAGTAGTCTTCTGGGTAACTTTAACAACTATCTACGTACTGGGTACCTAGAAAAAAATAAAGAAAATTGGTACGTACTTTTTCTGCCGTTACAAGAAACATGACGGAGCGAGTACGGATGGAAATGTATTGCCTAGATTTCTGCCGTGTCACGAAGGGCGCCAATATTGAATCATTGTACAACCTTGGTACAAAAATGAACTTTAATATATTACCTGTCTTCTGGTGTAATAAAACGTTCCAATAGTACTTCAGAGAAACTGGAGAAAAATTTAAAAAATGCACATCTTTTTTGGACACCCTGCATTATTAGAGATAATTATCGGCAATATTCAAACTTTTAGCCCTTGTGTGTTTTCAATACAGTTAATACAAACTGAAAAGATTTTAGAATAGTTAGAATTAATGTCAGAGATATAGCCTCAAGTAATAAAGCAATTTCAGGAAAATCTGTGGAATGCGTATTAGACAAAGCGCATGACAATCTGAAATGTGCATATATTAAAGTAGATTACATTTTTTTACAGTAATTTATAAAAATGTATATTGTTGTCTGTTAAAGTTATTTTAAAGTGTTTTTACTTTAAATACTCATTAGTTTTTTAGAGCATTTTTATTTATTAATTGTGAAATCACTGATATCAGAATAATTTAAACACCACAACATTAAAAATTGTATGTAATGAAAAAAAATGATTAAGTAAATTGCTTGATAAAATGTGAACTAATTACATAATTTTCTATAATCTATAATATTTTCTATAATTCTTTTAAAAAATAAGTGTCTTGATTATTAGTATCTAAGAGAATGATAGTAATGTTAAAGAAAGTCATTAACACAAAGCATAATACTTAATCCATTGGAAATGGTTTACTACAGTGTTTCTCAAAGTGTGGGGCGCACCCCTGGGGGCGCGATGACCCTACAAGGGAGGCGTGAGCATATCGAAAATTTAAAGATTTTTTTTAAAAAAAATAACCTGGAAAGAGAAGTAAAACAAAATGTTTTCTTCCATAATAAAATAAAAATACACACAACAGCACTGGCATAATTTATATTTATTATCTGGCTTTTTTCCGTGATCAAATAGCTATCTTTGATCCCAAAACCAAATTAAAGAAAAAAACATTTTGTTTAATTTGCTGTATTTCCTCAATAAGAGATGTTTGTATTACGTTTTAACATAAAATATTACTCGTTAAAAGAAAACACGAAACCCAGATCCTGAAAAAATTCTAAGATGATAAATAATTCATCACTGTAATAATTATTGAAATACTGTACATTAGTTGTAGAAAAAGAAAAGGAAGACATGATTCACTTTTCAGCCAGGCTGTATAGTACGTTTGCTAATCATTTGATTGACCTTCAATCTTAGGGTATGGTTATTCAATATCAGTTCTGTCCCATCTTTTATGCGTTTGCTTCTCGCTTAGGGATATTGTAAATAATAGAGTTTATATTTGGAAAAGAATTGATTGATTTAACATTTCTGTAATATTAGTGAAAAATGTCTCTGATTTGCGTCCTTTATTATGGTGTTGTACATTTATATCATTTTAGTTCCGTTTTATTGGATTTTTTTCTCAAATCATCAAAGAATTGAATAGTCCTTGAAAGAAGGTAAGTATACTTTCTATAAATTAAAATATTCACTAGAATTCCGATTTGTATCGTGTTTAGTAAAAATAATTATAAGCAAATGAGTGGGGTGACTGAGTCCCCCCGCACTACCATTAGCGTTAGTATCGCGTATGCGCCTGCTCCCACGTTAAAACATTTTGAAGTCTTCTCGCTTTAAATGTTAAAAAGTAACACAATTATTCTTCATCGGAATTTTATATTCTTTTTCATTATTTAACTTTAGTTCTAAATGCTAATTCTGTGAGTTTTAAAATTGCAGTTCTTTTAAACACAGTTATTAACAATTATAGCATTTATCTAAAAAAATCATTTTACGTTTTTGTATACAATGTCCTGTACGCAGTTTTACTTTCCTTACAGTTCAGCTATTATATCAAGAATAATGTTTTATTTTTTTAAAAAATGAACTCGTGTGAAGAGTCGGTACTTCAACCAGTATATGTTTAATGTATCAGTACTAAAGAAGGTATTTTATAAATAATTTCTTACTACTTAATATTAAGAACAAGTTTAAAAATTATTAGGGACTTCCACGAGCTTGTCTTGTGGAGGAAAATTTTTCAAAGGAAGGTTTAATATCAGAAATTGACACTTAGAGTTATTGTTCTATATTTAGCTGAGATCTATATTTTGTCTTCAAAGCATCCACCGCAGGACATCCGGTTTAACAAAGGTAGGATGTTGAAAATGGTAATAGTATACGAAGTGCTTTTGTTTTCAGTACAGATAATTCCTCATCCACCTCTACCCAAAATTCAAAGAGCAATTTATTAAAAAATTGCCTTTTAATTTTTCACTGGATGTGAAATCTATGAAGATTTCTTCTTAGGAGTTGAGAGCCCTTCTGAAGTATCTTGAAATAGATCCCTAATCCACTCGTAACTTATTAAAAAGATGTACTCATCCAGAAATTAATACTTTTTAAAATTCTTTGCCAACATAGCTAAATGATTTTACATGTTTTAAAAACAACTTTCACATGTTGTTCTACAGATTTGTAAGTTTTAACACTTATCGAGCTGGGGCTTTTTTTCCCATCATTTACTTCAGTTGTGGTAAATCCAAAATTTAAGTATTTTTGAGAATATCACCTTGGTTTAATTTTCGGAACCATGCTCGTTCGTATGTATACTTGTTGATTCTTAATTATCATCGAATGTTTGCTTACGACTTAAAAATGTATGTATGATTTTGTTTTAATCTGCTGCCGTAAATACTTTATTACCGTGAATTACAATTCACATGTAAATTAAAAAAAATGTACATTCAAGCTAGATTCGGTAGCTATAGGAGTATCGAGTCGACCAAAACTGACTGGAATTGTACGAGGAAAAGCATTTTTACATGTTTTGTTCAGACGTCCGATATAATGCCCAGACTCACGCAAACGTACCATATAATGCCAGATGTGATGGATATGATAGAGATTAACATTGACTAGACCAGTGTTTCTCAAACTGTGCTGCGCGCACCCCCGGGGGAGCGCGATAACCTTACAAAGGAGGCGAGAGCATATTGAAAATAGAAGATTTAAAAATAATTAATTTACTGGAATTAATTCAAACAAAATACTTTCAGACATATTAAAAAATACACTTTTACTCAGATATAATTTATAGGTACGCGATATTAATTCGTCAAAAATAAAAATTTCTTTAATACCTAGTTAGCAATCTTTGATCCTATAACCAAATAAAAAAAAACTTTTATTTGATTTGCTGTAATCCCATGGTGATAGATTTTTTTACTACGCTTTCTTTTTAAGCCTAACATATAACTCTTTCAGATAAAAAATGGATCCCAGGCCCAGAATCGAAGAAATTTAGGAACATAAAAAATTCATCACTGTCATTATTTTTGAAATACTGCACATTATAGCTGTAATCTGTATGACTTTCTAAATTATTGATACAGTTAGTTATGACCCCTCTCTTACGTGTTTATTTCTCATTTAAAGGAGTTGTAAGTAATGTATTTTTCTGTTGCGCTTTTTTTCCATGCAAAACAGTTTTATGATATTTGGAAAACCACGGAGAGCACACACACACTTTGTTGGATTACTTGTCCAAGACTTAGACCAAGATGAGTATTTTCAAACATATAAAGCATAACAATTGTTTTTAGCAGTAACATACATATTATCATAATGAATACACTTTTTACCAGGATGTGGTAGCGCGGGACACACAGATCACTAAATCGTTAATTCTGGCAAAACTGTTTATTTGTTTCCAAAGAAAATTGAAAAGTTCTTGAAAGTAGGTAAGTAAACTTGCTCTTAGTTAAATTATTCACTGGAATCATGATTTGTATCGTGTACAATAAAACAATTATTGAAAAAGGATTGGGGTGACTCAATAACCACGCTCGACTGTATCGAGTGATCGCCTGTTCCCGGGTTAAAACATCTTGAAGTCTTTTCGCTTTAAATATTAAAAATAATACAATTATTCTTCATCGGAAATTTATATTATTGTTACTTATTTAACATCAATTATAAATGCTAATTCTGTGAGGTTTAAAATTACAATTCGCTTAAAACTAATTATACTTAGAGCAATCATTTAAAAAAATCATTTTACATTTTTGTAAACATTGTCGCGCACTTGGCTTTACACTCCTTACAAAATTTAGGGATTATTTCAATAATGTTTTATTTTCTTATAAATGAACTCGTGCAAGCGGGTACTTCAGCCAGTATATTTTTAATGTATCAGTGTTGCTCAGAGTATTTTATAACTAATTAATTAACACTTAATTAAGAACAAGTTTAATATGTATTAACGACTTCCATGGGCTTGTCTTGCAAAGCAAAGTTTTTATAATGAATGCTTATGATTAGAAATTGACCCTCTAAGTACTTTTTCAATATTTAGCAGATATCTATATTTTGTCTTCTAAGCAGCCACCGGATTTTGCAATATGTTCAATTTGAAAATTAACATAATAATTATCCTATTATTTTATTTATTTATTTTTGCTTAAAAGTAGTATACAAAATTTAAAAATTATGTTACTAATTTCTATGGTTTATAATTAAGATCGCCTATTGTAGCTTTAGCTTCAAAGTGCATTATTATTGCATTCAGTACATTATTAATGTATTAGGGGGGCGCGATAAAAATTGTGATAAAAAATGGGGGCGCCAGTATTGAAAGTTTGAGAAGCACTGGACTAGACTATTTTTCTAATGATATTTGTACTTTGAGAAATGAATGCTGAAGGAAATAAATCTTTAATTAAATATATCATTTTGCGATCTGTTCCAATTTAAAAATTAGAGAAAGAAAAATAACATAATAATAAGTAAGTAATACATTTTTAAGTAATTTTCTTAAAATATATATTACTTAAAAGTTACATATACACAAAATGTAATATACTTATCGTATTAATTTTTGCGATTAATAATTAAGATCGTATTGTAACTTTAGCGTCTCTCTCTCAAAGTGCATTTTTATTGCAGTAAATACATTATTGTTGTACATGGGGGGCGACAAATATTACGATTGAAAATTGGGTTGCCAGTATTGAAAGTTTGAGAAACACTAGTTTACTATGTTACGTCGCTAGTTACATTAAATATTTCTTTCAACTGCATTTTTTGTGTTAAACAGCAAATTAGCTATACAAAATAAGAAGTGCATTAGTGAGTACCTAAGTTGTGAACAAAATTTGAACTAAATGTATTCTAAAATAGCATCGCTTAAGCAAATTTGCTCTCGCCTATTTACAACTGGTTCATGTCAATTAATGCTTTCCTAACGACCGTAGCTGCTAGCCAGATTAGATATTGCTTACGCGGTAGTTTGATTCATTCTTACTACAACGCCATTCCCCATTAGACTGTGATACCATCACTTTGATAACACATCAACTAACTACTAAACGACTTCACTTTGATTTGGTACCGGACTAATTGTTCCCATTAGGTGTTTCGTTATTTTATCAGTTGCAGCAACAATTTAGTAGTACCATACATGGTAGTGTGATATTTACCGCTTCTCTATTTAAACTATTTTTCACTATTTCTATGTGACAAATGATAAACTCATCCCAAAATCACTTTTGACATGATAATGTACGTGTATTTTTGAGCATGATTCATTATAAAATTGGGTTTCAATAATTTTGAGTAGTTTAGTTTTGTTTAAAAAAGTTGAAAAGTATTTTCTGAACTAGTTAGGATTTCCTTAGAGGTTTTCTTGCCCTAAAATTTGGAAAAAAAAAGAAAATAAATAAAGTATTTTTTTAAAGTATTTTCTTTAGTATTTCTTTTCTTTCTTAGATGGTGTAGACATTTTAATTTATTTTATTTCTAAGAAAATTTATAAGAAAAATAAAAACTAATATGCCTTTAGAAATAATATATCATAGGTTTGAACGGCTATAAAATAGCAGATTTTTAGAATTCTTCCATATTTTTGTTGGTTTGCTTCTGAACCTTATAGGGGTGTTTAATTCTCTATCTGAAAGTAACAGAAGGAATATGAATATTTTGTGTTAAATAATTACACGTTACAACTACCATAAATCTGATACTTAAACTAAACTCTAGTCCTAATGCATCATGATTAATGTGCGTATGATTTTACACTATATTCAAAACTTTTGGATATTTGAAACTTGCTGTCAACTTAAATTATTTGAAGTTTTTATATAACAAACGTAAGGAAAGAAACGGCAGTCTCGTAAAGTTTTGGAGCGTTTGTCGCAAGAAATCATCACTTTCACTTGAGTCGACAGTTCAGATTTTAAGAGCTTTTCATTTTGATGTTTACCATGTAAAATACAACAACATCTACATTTACCAAACAATTACAAAGCGCTTTATTAATCCTAGTTCACCTTCAAATTTATTTGTAAGACAATGAAACATTTTCCCACGTTAACGCGTGGTTAGGCAAATGCGCAAAATCCCGAGAATCGATAATGACAATGATGTGCGTGGTGTCATTTTACGTAAATGAATTGCAGAACATCAATATTACATTGAATTAACTCTTAATAAAAATTTGTAGAGGTATTTCACTCAGAAGAATCCCGCTATATAAAATAGAATTTTATTCTGACTCTAAAACTATCTATAATCACACAATGAAGTTTCTTTTTTTTAATTACTTATAGAAAGTTTAACTAATCTGTAGCAATATGAAATTTTGTAATTATTTTTATTTATTTTTCGCTATTCTCCATACTATAGAACATCTTTTCCGTATTGGTAGGTTTAGATTAATAGTATTTTTTCCCTCCAAATAACATTAATCCACCATACTATTAAAACAATAAAAATATGAACCTGTCTCATGATATTTTGACTTGGAAATACGTTTTCTCTCATTTGAGGATCCCTGGATATCTGAATAAATGAAGTTCCTGCGATGCTTAAATACAATGGATAATCTAATAATTGTTAATATCCAAATGATACAAGAGGCCATTCCCTCATCACATATTTCCAATATACACGAATGACTTCAGCGTTTTGTGTTCAAAAGAAGGAGTGGATGTTTCGAACATTTACAATCTATGTAATCTCAAAATAGTTTTCCACTTCACATTAGAAGTAGCATCAAAATAACTACATCAGACCTTACTAACCATATTTATAAGGAGCTTTTAGGCACTCGGTATACACAATTACCTATAATTCCTACTTGAGGTATCAAATATCTTTATTCCATCTTTAACCCGTTGAAATTCTCTTCGAACTTATTTCGGACATTGACTTGGAGAAAAGTGCGTTATATTTCAATTAAGAGGACACATACAATTCAATTGACCAAAATCGGTCAAAAAATCAAATTTAATTTTTTTAGCCTAAATTATTCTTTATTTACTTTTCTATAACCTCACAAAATTTGAAAGCTCTAGACTTAAAAAAAAGGCAAAATTATGATAGCTTTCACGTTCGTTTTATTCACATCTCTACGACAAATTAAAACTTTAAATTGTTTTATCTCAGAAAACCAAAATAACTATTTCGTCTTCATTTAAAATGCTAACGCTTTTTTTCTATTGCGCCAAATGTTTTGAAAATTTTTTTACCGATTGCTAAAAGTGCATGTAACAAAAAAGGGCATGCATTTTTGAATCAAAGCTGTATTTATTTTTTTAAAAAAATAATTGTACTCAGAATTTATAAATTTTTTAAGGAATTTTCAATAAACACTCGTAAAAAGAAGTATTACATGAATATAAATCATGTTAACGCAAAACCCATACCAACGTTTATGGTACATAGTTTGACGTACTTCTAAATCAAATTACATGCATGCACGTAAATTTTTGTAGAGGGAGTAGCATTTTAAAATCACTTCAAAAAATTTTAGTTTATACCTTAAAAAATTACATGGCTATATTTTTATGAAAATTTGAGCGCAAAATCTGTTTAACATGGTATACATACATAGGGGACAGCCAAAAAATTTTAAATATCCTTAAATTAAAAATATTTGCTTAAATCATATCATGTCCCCTTAAATACGAAAGTGACTTGCTTCATTATCCTTTCATGAACTTGAACTCACTACTCGTTCTAAAATTATTTACTAATAATTTTCATTTTTTCCTGTGTGTTATATATAAGCCATGCAACAAAATTAGGGATCCATTTTGCTGTAAGTTGAACACTTATTTTTTACAATTGACTTTTTCGTTGAATTTTAGCATGTTTGTCAACATTTTTTTTTCAAAACTAATAGTTATCGAAAAATTGATATTTAAAGTTGCTTAAAAAATCCTTAAGAATATTACAAAAAAACTTTAACTAAAAATTAATAATTGTGCAAACGGAGAAAAATCTTAAAATTTTCCGAATTTTCTTCGAAAAATTACAATTTTTTAAATTGTGCGAACAATGTGTGAAAAATTTATCTCGTATCATTTTCTTGATTATGAACATAACACGGAATTTTAAAATAAAATTTCTAAATACATAAAAAACCCTCCAAAGTGTACCGGGTTCTCTCAATAAAGATATTTTATTCAATTTGAAAAAATACGAAAATAATTTTTGATATCCTGTTTGAAAAAATTGGAACCATATATTGCAATAGGTTTTTTCTTTTAAAAAAAGTCTGCCTAAAAGCTAAAAATTATGCTTTAAAGGAAAATTGAAAAATTAAACATTTGTAAACGTTTGCTTATATTTTTGTCAATTACTTTTTTTTTTCATATTTTTGAAAGCTGTATTATCAACGAACATATAAGTCCTTTAAATTTTTATAATCAGAAAAATATCAACTATTTTTTAAACTAAAATTGAAAAATTGATTTTTTGAATATATATTATTTCCTGGTTCCCTTTAAATATTATAACATGAAGGATTTACAAATGATTTTATTTTATATGTATATATATATATATATATATATATCATTTCTCATTCAGATTAATTTTAAAATCTCTAATGTGTTTTTTCCGAAAAGTTACTTTTTCCCTTTTCCACATTTATATATTGTAGCTCATATTAAAAATTCGCTTTGATCTCCGCAGTTCGTATTTTCACCCAAGTCATTCTGGCGCGAATCTTGATGGAACTACAACACCAGAGAATGTACTACCTCCCAGGAGTACTTTAATCCTATCACATGGCAGCGTCGTAATGTCTTATTCCTGAAGGAGAAGGCGATAGTCTAAATCCGGCTAAGCCAGTCGAGAATTGCACAGCAAACAAGCGTAGAGTGGCGGCAAATATTTACAAGGAGATTAAACAAGATCTAAAGAAGACCAACCTTTGTGTTCAGTATGTATGCAAAATGGGATTAAATGCAACTATAGGCTAAAAAAATCACGATTTAAATATTGTTAGATATTAAAGAAATGCGACAAACTGTGAGTCTTATATACAAATACAATAAAAATAAATGTGTTCTGACAAATATTTACCCCTAAACTTGATGTGCATTTCTTTAAAATAATAAATTGTATTATGCTTCTTTTTATGCCAAGGCAAAAGAAAGTATTTGAAGGGATTATGACTTGTGAGTAGGCCGTAAAGTTTGTGTTGTATTGGGTTATGAATTTTACAGAGCAAGCGTCGTGCAAAAATTTCAAACAGAATGTGAAAATATTCCTAATAGATAATCCTATGTAAGCAACTCCTATACACGTTAATAATATGAATAAATATATTTTACGCCTGAACGTAAATAAGCTTGAATGAAAATATGTGAAACTAATCCAGGTATTAAGAATTGCAAATATACATAAAAAGACAAGCTTCATATACTGAATTTCTGAGAGAAGAAAAACATAAGTTTTATTTAAAGTTATACTTGTCAGAAAAAAAAATAAAAGGGAAATGTGTAAAGTGTATTTTTTCCTGTTGCTTTTTAAAAAAAAATTCTTTAACACAAGTAAAAATGCACAAATTCATTTAAAATAAACAATTGGAAAATAATATAAGCTAAAATAAATACAGGTAATTTTTTCTAGTTAACACATACATACAAACACATTGTGAATTTATAATAATTTTATTTTTAAGTAGCAAGTATTAAACCGTTGAAGGAAAAATATTTATTTAATATTCATTTATTGTATTGCAAGTACATATTCAACAGAAATTAGGGTCTACTTATATCTGAACTTATAGATTCTTCTATTTGATAAAATCTTAGCTCTTAAAAAACTTATATATATATTTATATATATATATATATATATATATATATATATATATATATATATATATATATATATATATATATATATACATACATACATATAAAGTGTCAAAAATATGTAGAAACTCTGATGGAATGAAATCTCAAATTTGTACTTAATACATACAATTTACTTCTAATATTTGTTTTAAAAATTCTTTCTTCGTTTTAATTACATATTTTTTATTCTTACTTCTAGCTTAAACTTTGGGGAATATTTCAAAAATCTTAAAATGAATAGACATATATAGAGGATAAATGAACATTTTAAAATGTTTATTTTCACTAAAGAAATTTATTCTATATGAATAATACATTTATTGTTTTCTTATATATATATATATATATATATATATATATATATATATATATATATATATATATATATATATGCAATACAGTATTATTCTTTTATTCATAAACTAAAATCTCTCATATATTTTTAGTTTTTAAAATTTTATTCTAATAATCATTTTGCGTAGAAAGGTTCGGTAACACTAGTATTATAAATAGGTATGTTGCCTTATTCTTTTCAATAATAAAATAAACTTTTAAAATTTAAATTATTATTTATTTTATTTTAAATTATATTATTGATTATTAAAGTCGACTAATTAACAATTTCCCTTAAAAGTACACATTACTTGCATTTTAAGAAATAGGCTTGAGTAAAGGTCTTTTAATCCAATAACTACCGCCTGTGTATGACTCGTTCAAACAGTGCGTTAAATGCCCTGCACATATATATACGTTTTTTCAAAATATAATCATTTTACTTGTGTGCACTGCTTTCAATAAAGCTATTCCGAAAGCTTTTGCTGTTGTTTGTTGTTACTAAAGCCACATGTCTGGCGAAGTTGAAAAGGTTTCAAGTTTTAAAGTGTTTGGTGTTTTATTAATTTTTTTTGCATCTTATAATGAAATAATTATGTTTCAAAAACTGAAAGCATTGATTAAGATAAGAAAAATAAAGCGAAAGAATATACTTTAAAAACGATAATTTGTCTAACTATATAAAATAGCAGATTGCCCTAACACGCCCCAACTTGTTACAGTTTCTAATTAATATGAAACCAAAAGGGAATTGTAACATATTTTACTTATGCGTTGGGACTTTTCAAATTTTTTAAAATACCAGCTAACAAACAATTTCTGGGGTCTAAAAAAAGTTTTTCCCGATTTCTTACGATTGTTCAAAAGTCAAAACACGGGGTTCCTTGCGAGCCATAAAACTTCCTATCAGTGTTCTGCTGTGTTGCTTCCACCGTCCCTAATTATCGTTCAAGATGTTAAGGGGACTCGGCACCTTTTTTCAATTTTTTTTTATTTAAGGGTTTTAAAATATTTTTTTTGTATATTATTAACAGTTACTACTAAACTAAGAAATTTCACCATGAAAAAAATTCCTAAATTTAAAAAAAATTTAAAATTTAAAGTTTTTAAAAATTTTTACCGATTTTCAAAATTCTTCTTCTTTTTACAATTATCATTATTTTGACACCAAAATTTTTTTGGGGATTTATTAGACTATGAGTAATAACATTAGGGATCGATTTTGCAAAAAACAAATTAGTTTTGGAAAAAAAAAATAAAATGTAAACATTAATGGAAAAAAAAGCTAAAAACATGACTTCTGCTACATTTTCTTTTTTATAAAATTTTTTTTTATTCAAAATATTAAAAAATGGATCCCTAATTTAATTAAGCACATTGTAATAAAGATACACACCAAAATTCAAGTTGTTTGATAAATATCTGTAGAAGTTTTGTACTTTTAAAGACCATGATTTCATGAAAAAACTCGAACTGAGAAAATGCATTTTTAAGAATACCAATCAGCAAATATATATCAAAACAATGTCTAAATTTTGTAATAATTTTTCAATATGTTGTATAAATATATACCTTTAAAATAAAACATAATACAATTCAATTTCAAAATATTAAACAAAAATATAAGCTTTTTTTTAAAGTGCCTGTCTGTGAGCCCAAAATTACGAAAAATAGGAAATATCATTGTGACTTATTTTTACAAGAAACATCTATGAAATATATTAAAAAATAAATGAAATAAATGTAATAAATAACATGAAATGTACAATAGAAAATTTAAAAGCTTTTATAAAAATAATTTGCTACTTAAATCAATATCTAAAATAAAATAAAGTAAAACAAATTTATGCTAAAATGTATTATTTTTTCAAAACAGGTTTGTTTTAAAATTAGCCTGCGCCATAAGTCATTCCTTCTCTCCTCCTAGCTAATAACTCTTTTTTATGTATTGCTTTTTTAATAAATTTAAGAGTCAGCTTATTACTGGCATTTTGATGACGTTTTCTGAATTTTTATTTTCGACAATCTAATATAGTAGCAAGTTGTTTCGTTGAACCTCCAGTAGCTACACCTAATGCATTCTGTGTTTCTACAATGGTGCGTACTGTACCCTTATTATATTCGCAGACAGCTTCTGTTATTGCCAGCTTAACACGTCTTTTGTTAACGAAAATTTCTTTCGGACACTTTGCCCAAATCATGCTATGCAAACTTTCGTTTGCATTTTGTGTTCCACATCGAATGCATCTTTCTAACAATTCATTAGATGCAAGTCTTTGATAAATCGGTAGAATTTTTGTAAGAAACTTTTCATTTATTGGTGTTCCTACATTTAATTTATGATTGTTAGGTTTTTCCCCATTAGCAATCGCAGATTGGTAGAAACACCATGAGTTTTCTCCTGCAGGACACTTCGAATGTTGAGGTTTAGCATCTGTAGAAATGCTATGCAACAATGTAGCATATATTGCTGTTTTCATAGCATTCACATCCCCTTTGTTTCTCAAAATAGCCTTTTGGTAGTAAGTAGTTAATTTTTTAATCGTGGCTTCTTTCAAACTACCATGAGCTTTACCACCTAAAGAAATACCTTGAGCACGACAGTCTTTTACAGTAGATCTCAAAGCTGTTCCTAATCGCTTACTAACATGATTAATACATTCTTCCTTTTTTATCACAATGTCAGGTCCATACACTTTTTTCTCGCACAAGTAGTTAAACGTTTTACAATCACCATCGGATAATACTGTAATATAATGGAATCCAAGTGATGTGGATCTTTTCCACAAGGTTAATGCAGCTTCCATTTCCATTGATGTAGATGAGCCCAAGTGATTTATATCACATTCGCTTTTATGTCCTTCATACCATATGCTGAATTCAGCACTTGACTGGCCTAGCTTATTTTTTGCCACAGAGCAATGACGACACACCTTACTCATCACTTCAAAGTCAACAACATATCCGGTGAGCATATCTATAACACATCCTACACCGATAAGTGAGGTGTGACCACGAGTTAGCCACGTTCCATCAAAACTAACACTTAAGTCTGTGATTTCAGCTCCATTCTCGTACACATTTTTAATTTCTCGGTGGATTTACGCAAATATGTTTTCAGATGCCAGAGTATATGCATTATCCAGCCGTCTCACACACTTTCCATATGTAGTTGATGAAAAAGGATCTATATTCATCACCATACAAAATTTTCTATAGCTGAATAACCTTTCCCAATATGTGAAAAAGCTTGAGTTATTCTCAAATTCACATCATGGCTGGTCTGAACAGACTTTAGAGATGTGTTTACAACAGTTTTGTTTTCATCACAATTGCTACACAATAGTTTTAAATTGTATGAAAATCCCAACTTGGCTCCAAGCTCCAGTTTCAAAGTTTGTTTTTCACAATATTGGCACTTTGCATTTGGAAGAAGATTGTTAACTTGGTTAAAGTCCACCAATATATAATTTCCAATAGCAGAGGTATCCTTTTTTACCACAGTGTTCAATTTTTCCAGGCGTACATTTGAAAAAACTGAATTTTTGTTCACTTCACAATCAACTTTCGCTTTACACCATCGCTTTTCATTCATTTGCAAAGCACGTACTGAACGTTTTCTAAGAGGCATAAATAATAAAATGAATGAATGTAAGATTGAAGTAGCATTAAAAATTATGATTGAAGTAGCATTAAAAAATGCTGTTTTAGGTTTCTATGAAGTTAAAAACTAATGAAACTAAAAATCACACAGCAAGCGAAAATGGCAAAGCTAATGTAAATAAACAACTTTGCTGATAGTTACAGTCACAGATTAACGGATTCCTCTGCTTCTCTGTAGTTTTTAATGTAAAATAATGGATTTATTCTCAAGTAAAAAAATGTAAACATTGAGGTGGGCGTGGCATTTAAACTGCTGACAGAGCTGTCAAAATATTTAAAATGCATTTTACTGCGTTTAAATTAATCAGATCGTTTCAAAACTTCCCTCAATTGTACCAAAGGTATCAAACTACATTTTAAACTAAAAATTGAAAAATCGATATTTTCATCGATTTTAGGTTTTTGAAAGGTGCCAAGTCCCCTTAAACCTTTAAAAGGTGGAAAGGATTTCAGAAAAGTACGGCTAATCCGCTTTTGAAAAAGTTACTTGAAGACAAACTTACACGTGCGGTGCCTTTTTAAAGTATTTTTACAATGACGGAATTTGCCGTGCTAACCGCTTGGAGGTTTAATGTTTATAAATGTAAATGAGCAGAACATGTGTATAAAAAACTGGGCATCTGTGATCCCTATTGAAGGAAGTTTAAACTGATCAAGCAATTGAAGAACCTGCTGAAATAATGCATATTAATCAAAATAGCGAAAGTAAATATGAGAAAAGTGTTAGACATGTGAACAGTTTGAGTTGATTTGAAATGTTCAAATGCTGCCTAAAGATCTCTACGCAGAAAACTATGAAGCCATAATGTAGCACTTCAACTTGTCTAAAAGACACAAGGCAGAAAAAGTTCAAATGCTATTTGTAGATCATCAGACAGCAAAACTACAAAAACGAGAACAAAATATGACAATTTTGATGGAAAATAACGTCCCTGTATTGTTAGCGAAAAGTGTCTGTGATTTATGTCCTTTATTAAGGACACGCACATTTGGAACATTTTCTTTAGTTTTATTGTTTTTTTTTCTGAAATTGTCACAGAAAAATTTAAAAGTCCTTGAAAGTAGGTAAGTATATTTTCTTCTAATTAAATTATTCACTGGAATTGTGATTTTTATCGTGTATAGTTAAAATAATTAGAAAATAAATTACAGTTTTAAAACAAACTAAAAAACACGCTTTTGTAGTAAATCGAACTAAAAAGTAATATATATATATATATATATATATATATATATATAAAGTATTATATATATATATAAAGTATTAAAATATATAACACACACGTATGCAAAATTTAATACTTATCTTGTTAATTTGTACGGTTTATAATTATGATCGTATTGTATCTTTAGCGGCAAAAGGTGCATTATTATTGCATTTGGTACATTATTATTTTTATGGGGAGGGCGATAAAAATTATGATTGAAAATTGGGTCGCCAGTAGTGAAAGTTTGAGAACCACTGGTCTACGTCACTAACCGCTGTAGTAATCCGTATGAGGGAAATCTGAGAAATGCGACAGTGTTTGCGAAAGATGTACTCAGACAAATATTTGCTTATTTACGTTTTTTGTTTCCCCTTTAATAAATACAACACAAATTTGTGCGTATGTGAAAAATGATGTCACTGAGGAGTGAATCGAGTAACTTGTAATCGGCAGTTAAAGAATTAATTACAGCTTTTGCATATATTTTCTAAGCATTGATTTTTTTATAAGCTTATACTTATTATACTATAATATAGCATTTTTTTGACAAATGCTAAACAGTATATTTTATTAGTAAACATTTGGGTAAAGTAGACTAGCCTTTTTGGTAAACATTTAAAACAAACCTTGTTTAAAAGAGCAATATAGTATATGCCATTGCATATGTATATATTGATGATAGACAAATATGCCACAACTGTTTAAAATAGTATGGAAATGAACAGAAGCATTCATCTGCATAGAAAATTTTGTATACAAATATACCGAAAATCTTACGAATCCCATATACAAATATTTAAGCAAGTATAGTATTTTGAAATGCATTTATTATGTACCAATTTTTAAAAGTTTGATGAACTTTTTATGTAATGATACATCATATGATTTTCTATGACAAATAGGATGTTTTATGAGTTTAAGATGGTAAGTAATGTTTTTAGACACACATTCTATTTCCATAACCCTGCCATAATTGATCCATCGAAACAATACTGTTTATACGTTGTCGCCGACATTTAACTACATCTGCGACACTATGTATTCTACCATCGGCGAAGAATTATATGGAACAGATATTGCTTAGTTGGTTGTTATGCAGATGAGGTCATAAAGTGAGTTGTTAAGGCCAGAGTTCTGTACGTCATCTGTTTAACCATTTTGAAGGTTCGTCTTCCAGTCTTACCTTCAACAGAATATCCGGCATTTTACAGATTTTAGATATTAAAAACTTAAAGGAAATATAAATATTTACAGATCAAAATGGCTTAAAATAATAAGAGAATATGTAAGAATGACTTTTGAATAATGCTGGTATGAAATATTTAAACATAAGAATTTTTAACTTATAATATTAAATGAAAATAACACATATTGAAATAAAATAACTTCTATATTTACAGTTTACAGTGAATATCATTCGTAAAATGGATTACCTGACAAGTCAATTTATGAAACTGCTAAAATACAATAGACATATCATTAAATAATAATTTTCTAATAATTTTATATGGTTGAATATAAATATTAAGACATCTCAAAATCACTACTTTTCTTTTTAATTCTTGCTCTACACAATCAGATATTTGAAAAATTTAGGCTTGTAAAAAAACAATGAAGCATTGAAATTATAAAAGTTCTGCCATATTTAGAAAAAAATATTTCATATTTAACACTGTTATTCTGTTCGTGGCTTTATGATACTTTCATAAGGAAATGTTGAACTGGAATATTCTCATTGAAATTTCTTGACATCATAGATAAATAGTATAAATATGTACTCTTAGAGGGATCTAAGTTTATTTGTATTTCAAAGGAATTTTTTTCAATGTATTTCTATATATATATATATATATATATATCTCGGGTCATTATCACCTAATACAAAAAATGATTTATTTTTACTCATATATGTTCACTTCTGTTAGAAATAAATGAAAAGAAAAGAATAACATTTTTTTCTCTGATTTACCCGTTTCCAAAAACTTGTCTCATTGATCTATGTGTTTGTTCACATGATTAAAGAGCACTTGCAAAACCAAAATTTTGATACGATTGGTAAGGAGGCAAAATACTTGCTGATATTACAATATTTCTGTTTTTCTGCTGCATTCCTTTTTCTTAAGTACAGTAAATGTGTTGGACCTGTGAATGGCAAAAGTGGTAATTTGCATAAATTTGAATCAAGCTGTGGCCTTTTATATATTCAATTTATAGAAAAAATAAATTCCTAATTGTGTTACATGCATTACATATAATACGCAGGGGAAAAACGGAATGGTTTGGTAAATAATTGTGGAAAAAGTGGTATTTAGAATGCGAAAAAACGCAAACTGAAAAAAAAAACATTTTAAAGTTCATAATTCTGAAAAAATAATTATTATAAGCTGAAAAATAAACATAAAATACCACACTAAAATATTAGCTATATATTTTCCTTAAAAATAATAAAATATATAATATGAATATTACTTCCCCGACAACCAAGCATGATTCGCGATTTGGAGATTAACTTTTCATTTCTATGGCACCTCATCCATTTTTCCCTTACAAACAAGCAGACATTTTTAACAATTTTTCTAAATTTTAATTACTGCTACTCCTCATATTTATCAAAGTGCATTGTAGTCCAAACTAAACTCAAAGAACATTAATGTTACGCTATTATCTTGATCTTACTTCCACATATTGAATGAGGCACTCCGAGTAATACAATCGGTCAACGCGGAAAAAACTCATAACTTATTTAGTAGCAAGAAATAGCAGCTAAATTTATTATTAAATCAAAAGTCTATATCTATTCTAAGTGACTTAAGTGTTACTCTAATCAATCAGTGTCAATTCCAAAAGTTCTAAACACAGTTCTAAAAAGTTCCAAACACAAAAAACTGACATACGTTAGTAAATGTAACATGCTGTGCTAAATGTTATGTTTTCAGAATTTTTAATGGAACTTGAACCTAATTTGAAAGTTAAATCAAGAAATTAATTACTCACGGTATCTATTTTAAAAAAAAACATGTTAAATCTGCAAAATCCTTTTCAGATGAAACGATAGAGCTTGCGACTGAAAAGGAAAATCTCGCAAATGTTTCTTGTAATAAGAACAAATCCGATCTAAACCGATATAATTGTTGACGATTTTCATTCGCGTAAAGCAGAGTTTCTCAAACTGTGGGGCGCGCCCTTGAGGGGGCGCGAGCATTTCGAAAATAAAAGATTAAAAAAATAATTCATTTACTGGAATGAATTAAAACAAAATACTTTCAGACATAATAAAAAAATGCACTTTTACTCTGATATAAGTTATAGGCGATATTAAATCATGAAAAAAAATTCCTTCAATACTTAATTAGCTATCTTTGATCCTATAACCAAATAAAAAATATTTTATTTAACTTGCTGTAATCTTATCAGAGAGTTTTTATTACGTTTTCTTTTTTAAAACTAACATTTTACTCTATTAAAGAAAAAACAGATTCCACATCCAAAATCAAAAAAATTTAGGAACATAAAAAATGCATCACTGTCATTATTTTTGAAATACTGCACACAATAGCTGTAATTTGTTTGACCTTCTAAGTTACTGGTACGTTAGTTATAACCAATCTCTTATGTGTTCATTTCTTATTTAAGGAAGTTGTAAGTAATGTATTTCTCTGTTGCGCTTTTTCCATGCAAAACAGTTTTATGATATTTGGAAAACCACGGTGAGCACACACTTTGATAGATTACTTGGCCAAGACTTAGACCAAGATGAGTATTTTCAAACATATATAAAACATAACAATTGGTTTTAGCAGTAACATACATATTATCATAATTAATACACTTTTTTACCCGGAAGTGGTCGCGCGGTACACACAGATCAAGAAATCGTTAATTCTGGCAAAACTGTTTATTTGTTACCAAAGAAAAATTGAAAAGTCCTTGAAAGTAGGTAAGTAAACTTTCTCTGAATTAAATTATTCCCTGGAATAACGATTTGCATCGTGACAATAAAATAATTATTAAAAAAAAGGATTGGGATGACTCAATAACCTCGCTCGACCATATCGAGTGCGCGCCTGCTCCCAGGTTAAAACATGTTGAAGTCTTTTTGCTTTAAATATTAAAAATAATACAATTATTCTTCATCGGAATTTTATATTATTGTTCATTATTTAACATCAATTATAAATGCTAATTCTGTGAGACTTAAAATTTAAATTCGCGTAAATCTAATTATAATTTGAGCAATCTTTTTTAAAAAAACATTTTGCATTTTTGTAAACCATGTCTCGCACTTACTCTTGCAATACAGCTATTATATCAAGAATGTTTTATTTTCTTATAAATGAACTCCTGCAAAGAGTGGGTACTTCGACCGGTATACTTTTAATGTATCAGTGCTGCACAGAGTATTTTGTAACTAATTAATTAATACCAAACTAAGAACAAGTTTAATAAGTATTAACGACTTACATGGGCTTGTCTTGCAAAGCAAAGTTTTTATAAGGAATGCTTATGTTTAGAAATTGACCCTGTGAGTTATTTTTCTATATTTAGCAGATATACATATTTTGTCTTCTAAGCAGTCACCGCATTTTGCAATATGTTCAATTTAAAAATTAGAGAAAGGAAAAATATCATAATAATTATCCTATTACTTACTTAATTTATTTTTTTGCTTAAAGGTAGTATTGAAAATTTAATACTTATGCTATTAATTTGTATGGTTTATAATTAAGATCTCGTATTGTAGCTTTAGCGTCAAAGTGCATTATTATTGCATTTAGTGCACTATTAATGTATAAGGGGGGCGTGATAAAAAATGTGATTGAAAAGGGGGGCGCCAGTATTGAAAGTTTGAGAAGCACTGGCGTAAAGACAAAAACTGTTTACCACATGGTTAGGGAACTCAAGAGGATCATGAAATGTGGATTGGTGTTTTATTTCAAACAATTTCATTTTTGGACTTTCCGTGCGCCTGTTTGGGAAAATTGTCCACTGCGTGACAGAACTTTCTCACCTGTAATAAAAGTCGTAAACATGTATGTGTTTTAAAAGCTGCCTAACTTTAATTACTTTTAATGCATCTGGAAAAGTTAAAATGATCAATTTTGATCAAAAACCGATATTTTGAATTGTTTAAAATTGTTCTCTAAATAAAGCATTGTTGTGGCCTTACAAAATATATTTTGTTTTATTTTTGCGTTGCCTAGAGGCCAGGTTACAATACACTATACAAAGTTAGGAAATGTGGAAGTTTGTCTTAACTGTGGATCATTATGTGTTTAATAACTCACAGACTATTATTCTTCAAACTATAAACATACTTATGTGACACATTTTTATATATCTTTGAATTATTTTCAAGGGAATAAACTAATGTAATACTTAATTTATTAATATTGTGTTTTGAGTTAAGACCCACTAATTCAATAACTGCCATAGAAATATGTTACCTTTCTTAATCTTCGATCATCTCTAAGGCTTTTGTACTTTAATAAAACATCAAAATATTAGTTTATTCAATAGAATGAACATGCAATTTTTTCTTTCCTCGTTAATTTTTTTCTTGAAGTGGATTAAAGAAATTTTTAAAACATTGCTAAAAAGTTTTAATTATAAATGTAACTTTTATAAAATTCAGGTAATGTACTTCAAATATTGCTCGTAAAGAATAGATAATTTCTCAATATTGATCATGTTGGGGTGGAGAGAATGATTCCTTTTTTTCAAACAATACAAATATTATAGACACATACACAATACACATAAAAATATAACAATAAACACAGTGACATAAAATCAAAGGAAGTAATGAAATTTTTTGCTTTGAATATTCCAACATTCCTACATCCATGGCTTTCATAAGGAAATCTGCAGTTAAAAATTCTGTTTGGATATATTCTAATTTAAACCTCCGTGTGGTTCGGTTCCACCTGAAAAGTCATTCTGAAAGCGTTTGACTCTTATTTTGCCATTCCTTCATTCCTTCCCCCTTTTATAACTTGGGTGGTCGAACGGGGACAATTTTATGACTGTTCTACCTTTTTTGTTCAGTGAACAATCGTTTACAGATAGCTGTTAAGTTGCCTTACGTAATCTTGTATGAAATTTGCAGTTCCAATCACTCGTTTTCCCGATATGTTCAGTCACAGTAAAATTACAACAAAATGAAGTGTAAAAAAACATGAAATAAATGGCGTGTTAAAAGTTGAAAAATAGTTATATTTTCTTCAAACAAAATTTATTTTTCTGTTATTTTTAAAAATTAAAAAAAAAAACTATTTTGGTATTGCAATTTGAACCAGAAAAAAGCATCCTGTATTCATTTTTGATTATGAGAGTAAGAAAACGTGGTCACTTTCCTGTTTTTTTTAAAAAGCAATGAGGTAAAAAGAGTAAAGGCCTTATCTTTTTTTTAAACAATAAGACAATACATGATGCATACAGTGATATACATACGATGATTATATTTATGAAATAAAACCGATCTTTCCCTATTCAATTATATTTTTAATTTAAAATATCATAAAAAAGTATTTCCATACTTTTAATTCATTTAAACTTAATTCATATAAATGATTATTTTTTTATGTTAACCTAATATTTTTCGGAAAATATTTAAATTTCCATTCCTAGTGCTCTCCTTTTCGAACTTCTTGTATTAAATAAAAGTATCTTTTCTACATCGGTTTGTGATGGACATAACACATATTGCCAATAATTTTTAATTTTTTGGGGATATACGTCTTCAAAGGGGCGTTACAGTATTTCTAACAATTTTCTACTCAAGTTTAATTTTTTATCTTTACATTTCTTTTATTACAAGGAAAATTGCCACACATCGATAACTACATTTTCACACAATTCAGTCATTACAAATTCTATTGTAAGAAAGAGTTCTCCCCAATTAATTTTGTCTTTCAAAATAGTACACGTAAAACAATTTAGTTCAATGAAGTTAAGCGACAGTTCCACAATGTATCCATACCAAATTATAAAAACAATTTTAACATTTGGAAATGTATGCTGTATTAAATTTTTTGAATATACACAAATATTGCCTGCTGTAGGGAAGATATACTATGAGAGATGTTTAGTATGGTTTTAAAATAATGTAATAGTACGTGTAGACTATTTTTGAAAATTTAAATATCACTGAAGCTGATCATATAACTGCAAATTAGCGTTGTTTTAGTGTGTGCGGGTATCAAAATAAAAGACTTCACTGTTAAACAGCCTATGAGTTTATACTCAATATCAAACTATTCGCAAAACGGCTTACAACTTCTATTCAAATTGCAAAGAAACTGAAATATAAATATATCTTACTGCAGTCAAAAATATTCATAATATTAAATATCCTTTTCCTCCACTTATTTCAGTACATTTTAAGAGGTCATATACCTTTTAAAATTTCCGGAAAATCGATTTTTTTATTATTATTTTATTTTATAGAGTAAACCTTTCTGAGTGTTCTAAAAGAAACCGCATGCAGATATTCCCAATAGAACGGACGTTATTAAGAAAAAAAATAGTAGAAAAGGCGATTTACATATTGTTTACATTTTGGCTCCAGGGTGACAGCTGGCATGTCGCTGGTGACAGCTGCGTTTCTCTGTTTCTAATATTTTTATTCTAATTATTATCAAATGCTTGAATCTAAGCCTCAAATATTATTATTGTTGTTATGAATATTAACTACAACTTCTACTAACTTTATAAACTTCTACTTCTACTTTGTTTTGATAAAGTGAATCTTGAATTTATACTCGATCGTTTTGGATTTTCATACCGTATCTTATTCTAAGATAAGTTTTAGGAAAAATATTATTTTTTTTATAATTTTTTGAATGATGAATTCCATTGAATCTGCCAAAAGACCATCTGGTAAACGTCCTAAGAAAAGGAAGTTTACTGGTAATATGCATACGAGATGCAAAGCTGTACACAGTGTTGATGAATCACTAAACAACAGTGCTCTGGAAAAAAGATTCGGCTGCAAGATGTTGATTCATCTTTTATTGATCATGATGACTGTTTTGATGGCTATAGAGTGTTTGATAAAACTATCATGTTTACAAACATTCAAAACTTTGCTTCTTGCAAAAAATGTGGTGGTGATATTAAACTATCAGAAAAATGTGTTAGAGGTTTGTCTAGTGTTTTTTTGATTGAATGCAAGAACTGTAAAGACTTGTGTTCGTTTAGAAATTCAAAAATGCTGGGTAAAAAATAAAATATTTCAGATATAAACAGATGTTTTGTATACGCAATGAAGACAATTGGACAGGGTCATGCAGCAATGACAACTTTCTGTGGTGTCATGGACTTTCCTCCTCCAGTTGCTGAAAAATCCTATAATAACATTATAAACAAACTACAATTGTGTAGTAAAGAAGTCGCAGAAGCTTCAATGCAAAGTGCCGCTTTGGAAGAGGTAACTTTGACAAATTCTTCCGATATAATAATTAGCGGAGATGGAACATGGAAAACCCGTGGCTATTCTTCTCGTGTTGGTGTGTGTGCTGTTATAGGAGACAAAACAGGAAAGTGTATTGATGCGGAAGTGATGTCTTCTTTCTGTAAAGGATGTGATTCTTGGAAACGAAGAAAGGGGTCACCTGCTTACAAAAAGTGGAAAATTCTTCACGTTAAAGAATGTTTGAAAAACCACAATGGTTCAGCTGGCATGATGGAAACTGTGGGAATGGTTCGTATATTTCAGCGTTCATTAAGTCATCGTTCTGTGACATATACATCTTACATCGGGGATGGCGATTCCAAAATATTCTCATCTTTTACTGCATTCAATCCGTATGGAGAAGATATCAGAGTTTCAAAAATTGAATGTGTTGGACATGTTTAAAAAAGAATGGGAACTTGTTTACGAAAATTAAAACAAATGAGCTCCAAACTCAGTGATGGGAAGTCGATTGGGGGAAAGGGAAGGTTGACCGACAGAATGATCGACTTAATTACAACGTACTATGGAAATGCAATCCGACAAAATAAAACATGCCTGTCAGATATGCGAAAAGCTGTTTTGGCTGTATATTTCCATATACGTTCAAGCGACGAAGAACCATTGCACTGTTTTTGTCCCGTAGGTCCTAATTCTTGGTGTAAATATCAAAATCAAGTTGTAGAGGGCAGTGTGGAAACTTTTAGACACAGTAACAAATTGCCAGTGGCAGTAATGGATGCCATAAAACCTGTGTTTAATGATCTATCACAACCTAAACTTCTACAAAAATGTCTAGGGGGTAAAACCCAAAATAATAATGAATCCATTAACTCATTAATATGGAAATTATGCCCAAAAAATTTAGGTTGTGGTAGAAAGATTGTTGATATATCTACAAATGAGGCAATTGTCATTTTTAATGATGACAATCAAGACAGACTAAAAATTATGCAATCGCTTGGTCTGACTGTTGGTCAATTTGCACATAAATTTGTTACACTTGTAGATATAAAAAAAGAATTCAGACTGCAGAAGTACATTTTAATCTCCGCACAAAAGAAGTAAGACAGGCTAAAAAAGAATGCAATTTAAAACTACTTGTAAGAAATTAACTGAAAAAGAGGGAACATCATATGCATGTGGCAAATTTAAGCATTTTAGAATCATAGTAATACACTGCATTCATATCACAAATTGTTTAATATTTATAATAAGCAGTTGTTAATTAAGGTATTGATTGTTTTTAAGTAATATTTATAAATTTTTAACTTTATTTTGGAGAAATGAATCATTTTGTTGCATTTTGATTATTTTGTAGCTTTTGATATCGTTTCGATGCTTTTACTGCATTGGTATAATATATGTTTTTAGTTATAATAATTTTAATCAAGTGAAGTTTATTAACTAAAAAAACTTCACATTAGTTTTAATTTAAATTTAGTTGTTGTTTGAGTAACCAGAATAACATATATATAAAACTGAGGTAAATTTTACGTTTGATGTCAATTTTCTCAGAACGTCATTTTTATTCATTACGCGTATGACATTTTCAAAACCCTGCCATGGAAAATGATAAAATTTTTACTGTAGATTCTGATCATATCTGTACTTAAAATAACGAACCAGTTTGAATTTTTAATGAAAAAATTTAAAATTACAAATATAAAATAGCAAATTTTTTTTAAAAATTTTATAGTTAAATTTTAAATTGTTATAGTTTACTAAAAATTTTAAATCAGTGTTCCATGCTTCGTCATTTTAAACATAACACTATTTCCAACACTGAGCAAAGATTTCATCAAAAAATATTGGTAACTTTTTTATAAAGCAGCGCGTAATGCATATCACTTGCGAAAAGAAAACAAAAATTTCTTTTTGTAATTATCTAATTAAAAATTTATCCTAATTAGCACTGTGTTTGTTGGTTATGTTTTAAGTAAAGTAATATCTATTTGTTTATTCTTCCAAAATTTACATTCCAGGAAACAATAATAACAAAATTATAGAGCTTTAAAGAGCTCACTATTTTTAACCATTTTCAACTTTTTAAAAGGTATGTGACCCCTTAAATACTGTAGCTGAAAGCAATTTTTCATATTTATAAACGAGGCATAAAAGCTCACACAGTAATAAAAATATATTTATCATTTTTAAATAAACTACTATAAAACGCGCGTACATGGATTGGTGCTCATTTATCGACGCAATGCAGCGGGAGTGAAAGGCAGAGTCGACCTTTCCCAGCCCGTTAATAGAACCCAAACCTGTGGTGTGGAAGCACAAAACACTACCACTCGACCCTATTCAGTGAAAAATAAATATTAATGTTGGAATATTATATAATTCCCTAATGAATGGCGGAGTACAAACTTTTTTTTTTGTAAACTGTTTCGTCGAAAATGATTAATTATCAACATTTCACAAGTTGCATAAATTAAAATTAACCGTTATAGTTTACATTAATTTTTAAGAGTGCAAAAGAAGTATTTTGGCTGCACGAATTTATTTTAAAAGGAATACGGTTACCAAAAATTAGTACAAATCTATCTAAAGTAGGGTTGGTTACCTTAGATATTGTCAAACACAACATAGTATTGAAAGCCAATTCCACAATCCGTTGTAATAAAATTGTATGGAAAATTACAAGACTTATTTTTGCATTTGTAATTTATATATTTTTTCCTGAGAACTTTAAAAGCTATAGAGCGGCATCCATCAAAATTGCAGGTTTCTCTCTGTTTTCCCAGGTCACCTTTGACTAAGCCGGGTCTGTCACAGTAAGTGAAAATGCCGTATTTTGTTTGTCAAGATCATTTTATAGCAGACTACGTTTTTCATGTATGGTCGTTTTATATTTTCTACATCAATATCTTAATGTCTGAATTTAAAATTACATAAAATTCTTGACGTTCGCATCATTAACCATTATAAATTTTATTACTATATGAATGCGTCGGCAAACGATTACATGATCATTATTAACATATTATTTTAACCATTTAATTAATATTAAGTATAACATAATGCACACAAATTTTCTGAACTTTAAAATAAATATTTTGAAAACTACTTCAGATATACTCAAAAAGTTTTCATTCCTACGTTTTGATCTTCTCAGTTTTCCTTCTATGTAAAACTTTATTGTATATTCATCAACTCTTTTAATATATTTTTGTCTTAACATGCAGTTTTCAACGGAATTGTATGAAATTTTCGAAAAATATTAAAAAATACTTAAGAAGCTATATAATAAAAAATTTGAAATTTATATTATACTCAAAGAATTGCTAGAACAATGGTAAATAATTTTTAACTGTGCGATACATTTTTTTTCGAAATTTCAAATGGGATTTCTAACATAAAATTTCTAGCTTAATACGGTCGACAATTCAAAAAATATCCAGATTTTAATTACTTATTCAGTTAGCCTTTAAAAAAAGTAACAGTGGAGGTATTTTGTATAAATAGATATTTTTGAATGATAATTCGAATGTTTTTGAATAGCTCTAATTTAAAACTTAATTTTATGTTTATATATATGCATAAATGTCTACTTTAAATGTTTTCGTATATTTTTATTACCATTTATCCAAACAGTCAAGTTATAAAAAACATGTGCGAAAATATTCATTCATATTCTCTCTGATGTAAACTGAAGTTCATGCACTTAAAATTCAAATATAATTCGGTGTTTTAACAATATATAACTAGGCACTGTACGTAAACTTCCCTGATCACTTGGGCTTTGAAATTTTGAGATCTAAAAAACTGATAGATCTTAATTAGTTTTTTTTCTCGTTATTATTTTTATCAAAGTGTAAGATAATGTTTCAAGTTATTTGATGAAGTTTAAATTTATTCATTTTTAATGGTTGGAAAGTTTAAAATTTTCAAATTTTAAAGTGTTTGGTGTTTTATTATTTTTTTGGCATCTTATAATGAAATAATCATGTTTCAAAACCTAAAAGCATTGATTAAGATAAGAAAAATGAAGCAAAAGAATATACTTAAAAAGGTAATTTGTGTAACTATATAAAATAGCAGATTGCACTGGCACACCCCAACTTGTTTAAGTTTCAAATTAATAGGAAACCAAAACGGAATTGTAACATATTTTACTTATGCGTTGGGACTTTTCAAAACTTTTAAAATACAAGTTAACAAACAAACACTTCCTGGGATCTAAATAAATTTTTCCCGATTTCTTACGATTGCTCCAGGGTCAAAACATGGGCTTCCCTGCGAGTCATAAAACTTTCTGTCAGTGTCCTGCTCTGTGGCTTCCACCGTCCTTAATTATCTTTCAATATTTTAATTCTTTAAAAGGGGGAAAGGATTTTAGAAAAGTACGGCTCAACTGCTTTTATGGAATGTTACTTGAAGACAAACTTATATGTGCAGTGCATTTTCGAAGCACCTTTACAATGACGGGATTTTACGTGTGGAACACTTGGAGGGGGTTAATTACATTATATTCAATTAAATCCTTTATAAAAGGAAAACTAAGTCCATATGCCTTGATCTATTGAAGAACGGTTACCCTTAATTCACTGAATTGCTGCTTGTGTATCTGAATTAAAAGTTACAGCATTATTTATAAATTGTTCACATTTTAATTTAGTTAACATATTTACAGTCCAAATTTTATATTTACAAAATTCAGAAATAGAAAATAACTGAGCTTCATATGCTGATCAACTAACACTCTTTTGTTTACCACATTTCCATAAAATTAATGAATTACCTAGTAAAACTACACTTCCAGAAAATGATTTTCCATTTTCTGCATTTCCCCAACTAACATTTAAAATACCAAATTATTTTTCATTAAGCAACTTTTTTTTATCTTTTGAGCCCATCAAATATCTTAACACTGGTTTAGCCAAATTGTAATGTCTCTTCTCTGTATTATGATTAAATTGGGATAAATAAGACGTTACAAAAGAAATATCAGGGCGAGTTCTATTAGCTAAATATAAAAGTTAACCAATTAATTCCTGATACCTAGTAATATCAATAAATTCCTTTGTAGAGAGAAATTTTTTGTATTTGCCCTTCGCAATTTTTTATTTATTTATTTATTTTTCTGGCGGATGGATAACTGTGTGGCCCACCCACGCGCGTTTTCCCGCTTCACTCCCACGCATTTTTTCTACGGGGTATACTAGCTGACCAGTTGCTGTGTTCTTTTGAGTCAGACTTGCGGTGTGCAGTTTCCGTGATCGTCTTTCGTATTTGTATATAAATAAACATGCTGTCCAGAGATACCTGAGTGGAAGTAATTTCACATAAAGAACTACAAATCCCTAAAAAGCATTTATGTGATGTTTTTAGCATACTTTTCTTTATAAAAAGAGACTGAGTATGTTTGGATATTTTAAGTCTTTAAAATTATTGCCATTTTGGATTTCGACATATTTTTTTTTTAAAAAAAATTAAATTGGCTCATCTTAAACTATTTGAAAAATACTTAAATTTCAAATATTAAAAACATGGATCTCACCAGAGCATAGTGGAATTAATGATACGAATATTGTTCAGACTTTGTTGAAATTCTGAAATAAACATGAATTTTAATTATATGTTTAATTCCCTAAAACTTTTTTAAGCCTACTTTAATATAAAAGGATAATGAGTTTGTAATCATTTACATAAATTTTAATATATTTTATTTAATATTTTTTAAAGGGAAGCGAGATTACAACTTTAAAACAGTTTGATAAGTAAAGTTTACAAACTTAAGAAATAAGGAGTAAGGTATTAAGAAAAATTATACCGAATAACTAGAACTATACCACGCTAAGCCGAACTAGCTCACCCAATCTTAATTCATGTTAAAGACCAGCATCCTTGAGTCATTTGATCATAACTTGAAATTGATTGCTAATAAACTCTAAGCTGCCATTAAGCAACTTTAATTCCGCCCATGAAACATTATACATTTGAGTCAATAGAATGTATTCATTTTGCTGCACTTAAAATTTGACTTTTGCAAAATTTATAAATTTAGGAATTTTAAATATTTTGAAGAAAAACATACATTCTTCATTCATGGAATAGCGTCCATATATTATGTATATATATATATATATATATATATATATATATATATATATATATGATATATTAAATATATTAAAAATTATAATTAAGGATAATTAAATTAGATTAAAAAATTAAATCATCTAGCACTTTCTCCGTTCCCATATTCAAGTATCAAACTAATCACCCATTTACTTCTTCCGAACATATGGCCTAGCCAATAAACATGTCTAATTCCAGATCGTTAGATTTAATAGTCAACATATGTCAGCATTAACTTGCAAGCCCCTCTTCAAAGCAGCGATACTTACCATATGTTTTTCAAGTGTTATCCACTTGAAACCACCACCATGGCGTGCTTTTTTCCTCCCTGCCCTTAGCGTCAGAACAGATGTACAAACGATTGAATAAAGATCTCCTTTTTAAACTTTAATCTGATACTGTCTTAAAAATCATGACATATATATATATATATATATATATATATATATATATATATATATATATATATATATATATATTATTTTCTAATCATTACTTATTTATAGTAGTTCTTCCTTTCCTAATAGCCCAGTAGTATAGGCAAATTACAAGTGAATGTTGGGTGGTCTTGTAGTGTATTCAAAATATCGGAAGATTCTTAATCATAGTATCGGATCATCCTTACTCATTATATCAAATTCTTGATCCTTACGTCTTATTGGCTGTTAGAACCTCCAAATGAATTTCATTGGTCGGAAGAAATGTCCTCTGGCATTTCAGCTACTACTAATTTAATGTCTAAGCTTTTCTTTTCGCCAGGAATGAGAAAAGACATCACATGCAGAATTTGAGTTTGTGATAAGTGTCAGCAAGTGAAAGTATTAAAACATACCAAAGCTCCAGTTAGCACATTTGCTCTACCCGATGCTCGATTTTCACATATTCATATTGACTATATTGGAACATATCCACCATCCAAATTATATAAATTTAGTTTTACTATCTTAGAGAGGTATACTAGGTGGCCTGAATTTATTCCTATCACAGAGATGTTGGAAGATACCACTGCTAGTGAACTTTTAAGGGAACCAGGACATGCTCGAAAGAGTAAAATGCCAAAATTAAGTCCCTTTGTTTATGAGACATATATCATTTGCAATTTCCAATAGAGCTTAGATTTTTTACGTTCTTAATAAAGATAATTTATTTATTCTGTAGAACTACAAAAATAACTTTTTACTCCAAAAGGTTTTTTTTACTACTTAATTAAAGTAATACATAACTTTTGAGAACTCGTAATATATACTTGTGTTTAGGTACCATTTTTTAAAAAAGTATCCTTTTTTTATGCAAAATATATTTTACACATATATAAAACAATACATAGAATACAGTGAACCCATTTTTTTGGTAAAATGTTAGTATAGTTTCTTTAAAAAAATTATGAAACTTTGAAATTTGAATTTTTTTCATTTTTCTGCTTTTTTTATGCATAAAACTATTTTTAAAAAATAGGCACTATCTTAATAGAAAAAAAATAGGTTGACAATATGCATAGGCATCTTTTATAGAAGTATAAAAAATCTGGAATCATATACTGCAATAGTGTTTTTAAAAAAATGTACCTAAATGCAAGAAGATATGCTTTTGAGAAAAAGAGAAAAAACTAAAAAAAACAATATTTTCACATATAATACACTTGATTAGTATTTGCTTGCCTATTTTTATATGACTAATAATAACCTTAATCATTTTCTAGAGTTACAAAAGTAATTTTAAATTCATATGTCTTTTTTTTCCCTTTGATTTAGTTAGCATGAGCATAATCTTCGAGATCTTGTAATACATATTTTCATGTATTTCTTACAAAAATATTCTTTGAATATACAAAAAAATTTACACATATATTTAGAGCAACATATCAAATATAATGGACCAGTTTTTTAACGAATTAATTGCGTTATTTCTTTAAAATAATCATAAAACCTTAAAATTATGAAAATCTTAATTTTTTTTGCACGTATAAATTTATTTTTTAAAATTTAGATATTACATACTAAAAGATATTTTGTTCACTATACAGAACGTTTATATAGATCAAACACAGGGGAAACTACATATTTAAAGTTCAAAAAGGTGCGTCAAAAAGGGCGTGGTCATTTGTTTACATTTTTATTTTTCATATTTTAGGGCTATTTTATCAACAAACATATAAGTATTATACATTTTTAGATTCAGAAAAATAAGCACTATTTTTTAGAACTAAAATTCAAAAATCGATTTTTTCGAAGTATACGACGTCCCTGTTGTCTTAAATGGTTGGATTTTCCATTTCGGAAATTCTGTTATTACAGCTGATCAAAGGACAAATTTTGAGTTTTCTGTAATGAGAGAGCTTACAAATATGTTAGGTAGCCAAAGAATCCTTTCAACTTCTTACCATCCACAAAGTAATGGAATGATAGAATGATTCCACAGACACATCAAAAGTGTTATTATTACCAATGAAGATACTGGTTTGTTCGATATTTTGCCTATCGTATCCCATATTTCACCTATCTACGTTCAGCAATGAAGAACGATTTAAAAGCAATAAGATCCCAACTAGTTTATGGTACTACTTTACGTTTACCACCAATAGAATACCTTCCTTATAGTGGACCTTTATCGGTTATAAGTAGATCTGATAAAAATTTATTACTTAATATAAATAATAAAAATGTGTAACTGACACTATAGACAAATGCAAGCCAGCATTTGAATTTTCAGAAGACTTTAATACACAAAAGGGTAATTCAAATTTAGAACCACCTCCCACCAAGAAACAAATTGAAGTTAAAACTGCTGTTGATAAAATTGCTAGAACTACATGTTCTTGCAGACGCGTGCATTTTACTAAGAGATTAACTTCCTTATACAAATTCCTTCTTTGTAATTTATCTGTGTATATATCTTATTGTATTGTGCACATAAATAATTGTATGTGTTATTGCAATTTATATATTTTATAGTGATTTATTTTTGTGTAAACCACAGAGTAAACATTTTTATGATTTTATATTTTTTACGTCGTTTCCTTCGTCACTGGGGTGGGGGGATTCTATGTAGTGTACTCATAATATCGTCGGATGATCCTTATTCATAATATTGGATCATCCTTACTCATATTGCCGGATTCATTACCCTTACATCTTATTGGCTGTTAGAATTTCCTATTGAAATTCATTGGTCGGAAGAAATGTCTTCTGACATTTACTCTGTCTTTCCAGAATTCCACTCTGATGAACTTAGTTATTAGTTGTGTTGAAATAAAGTTTATTTTTGATAACCCTGCTAATTTGCTGTGCTTCTTAAAACACAAAACCTCCAAACTCTGTTTAAACTTGCACTCTTGGTTCCTAAGGCCTAGAATTCCCCTTTGTACTACTGAGGCTAATATTACTTACTGTTCTGGTTAGATACATACTTACTTAGGTTTATATCTATTAAGAGGTTTATATTATTATGGAATATACATGTTCTCTTATATCTATGGCTGCAGTGCGTCAAAATATCGAGGAATTCTTGAATTACTTCAATTTTTCATTATAATAAGGAAACTAGCTTATAACCTAATTCTGAATTCTTAATAGATTCTAAATTTGTTTTTACGAAAGTATTTTTACTTATTTACTATTTTTATTATTATATATAATAACTTAAAAATACTTTTTTTTTCAATTCCTATAATACTAATTCCCTCTCTATACATATGTCTGTATACATTTTGTTCAAATTTTTAATCGCGCGTAATTGAAGTACTTTCTATTCATCAATTTAAGTTCAAATGCGTTTTTAAAATTTTTTACAGTTTTTTTTTTCAAATATCAATTCATTAATTAAGATTATTTTTTTTAAATTTTAAACTTACTCAGAGTTTTTTCTGTCGAAGTTACAACTGGCTGCAACAGATGGCCTCAGTACGCTTTTATAACGCTGTAAGAATTGACTTTTAAATACATATATATATATATATATATATATTTATATATATATATATAATATTAAATTTATATATATATATATATATAAATATATATATATATATATATATATATATATATATATATAAATTTATATATATTACATTATATGTTGTTGTATTATATTTAAGATTTGTGTATTATTATTGAATAATCAAGATTTTCAAGCGCATCTTACCATTATTATATATTAACTATTCACGTAAAATTTTCCTGATGTTTCTATATTATTTTATACTACATAATTGATACAATTTTGATATTAATACTTGTATGTAGTGTTATTTTGCTGTGTTTGGGGTAATATTTGCAAAATTTTATTTTTATGGAAAATAATCTTCTTACTACATATATCTCTCTATTCATGCTCTGATATTACTTTGTATTTGCAACTAGTAATTAAGTTACTCATAACTAATATTTGCTGGGTGGTGTGTTCATGAACATCATGATTATATAATTACCTATTTACTTGTTTCATATATAGTTAGATGTATGGTTTTGTTGTACTTATTTTTGAGCCTCCTTTTCTACCCAGTTTTGCTTATGTATTTAGTAAAGCTAATTCTTGTTTTTGAGATTATACTCGTACTATAAAGTTGTTTGTTCATTAAAAAACTGATTAGTACTAATTTCTGCTTGGGATATTTTCTTTATACTGCTCTTTGGTATAGAATTTTTGATCTCTATATTGACTATTACTCTTTTTTTTGTTTCACATTTATGCAATGTGGCACTTGGTTTGTTTTGTATTGGCAGGAAATGTTAACATGATGACGTGTCGAGGTGGTATGTTTAGTTGTTTTAATGTAATTTACATTATACAAAATATGTATTTTGTATTTCTGTATTAAGTAAGTACAATCTATTAATTTTTTTCGTTATAATTATATTTAAAATTAGCATTAGTACATGTTTTCTTCTAATAATGTATAATTCTTAGAGCTTCCTCCAGTACCTACAGCCCAGTAATATAGGTAAATTACAGGTGAATGTACGCCAAACCGCATTCTTAGTTTCTAAAGCCCAGAGGTTACCTGCTGCACTTTAATACGTCTTACTATTCTGTTTAGTTATACTTAGGTTTTATGGATATTTGCATATATAAATATATATATGCATTTATTGAAATATACAGTAATTCTTTAATGATATCCATGAAAATTAAAAACGGATTCAAGTTCTGTTTTCTAGTCGTATTCTAATTAATACCCATTGGTTTGCAGTAATTTGACTATGGAAGCCAAAAAAGAAAATATTTAATTATTTTCAGAGAAATACAGAAAGATTAAAAAAATATTGCTCCTCACATTAATGCACTAACAACATGACCAAATTTGTATCATTCATTGGATAACATAGAAAAATAAAGGGTTGCATTAACATTTTGAATCACGTATTTTTTATTTACATGTATTACTAAGTTCTGAAGAAAATGTGTTGTGCGTATAAAAACGTCTAGGTATTATTTGTCCCTCTATAAGATCTACTCCGAACTAAATTTCCAATTTATGAAACAGGTGTCAATTGATTTCTAAAACGGTTGTATTTTATATGAAAATTGTAGTTTCATTCTCTAACATAAATTGTGATTATTATTAATGCGATTTATAAAATCTTAAGATTAACCTAAAATTTCTGAGATATAATGGCGTTTTATTTTCAAAATTTTATTTAACTTTTCTTATGTTTTTTTTTCCTTTTAATTAAAACATGACACAAATTTGCTTTTTTTATTTAGTATAAACGAAACGAAAAATTATAAAAAAAATAGTTAAGTCGTAACTTTATTCTGAGAAAAAAAAATAGTTACTGGAAAAATCCAATTCTCGAATGAAAAACAATGGTAGGACTTGATGAGTTAATATGGTAAAGCAGCGTTTCTCAAACTATGGGGCGCGCCTCCCTAGAGGGGCGTGCTAATCCTACTAGGGGGGAGCGCAAGTATATCAAAAAGTCGAAAATAAAAAAAAAATTAAAAAAAATATTAATTTAATGAAAGGAGTTTGAGCAAAATACATTATGAGATAATAAACAATATACCTTTTTACAATAAAATAGGATACTTATAAATATATCAGTACTGCACTATATGTATTTGGTCATTAATTTATCAATATTAAGTTAAGGTCAAGGTGAATATCTAGTGACATCCTATTGGCTTGTCACGTACAAAATTGTATGCACAATGTATGCATATATACAATAAGAATAGTATTGAATTGAGTAAATTGTTATCATATGAAGATGAGCGCCATGAAAGTTATGATTGAAAATTGGGTTACCAACATTAGAAATTTGAGAAGCACTGTGGTAGAGTGCACTCTTTACGTTGTCAATTGAATGAATGAATTTGAAAGGTTAACAAAGGATATTGTACATGTGTTATTCTTCGTTACTTCTTGTCGATATTTTTCAAGCTATCGGGCTTTATCAGAAATATAAATGTTAGAAGTTATTTGGAAAAATTTAAATGAACATGAATTGTGTGAAACATGCTTTTAGATATCCTTATTCATTAAGGTTTGTTTCATAGCAAGAGGTTTCAGACAGAGTTACATAATTAAAGTTTTAAAAATCGGAATTTTTCTACTTGCTGCTTTTTACCCGCATATACTTTCGTATTTCTTTTGAACAGCTATAAGATAGTTTTCTTTCTCAAATTATAATGTTTAAAATACATTCGCATCTATATGTCTAAACTTTGAATAATTTTCTCTATTGTGTCGTTTCTTTTTGTTTCAGTGAATGAAAAAATGGTTTACATATTACTATTGATACTCTTGTAGCTTTAAGATATTGGTTATTTACATGCAAGTGACATATTCTATTAACAAATCATTTTCATTTTAAATGGTTCCTATTGTTTTCGTTAATTTTATTAAAAAAAGAAAATGAAACAATTGATGCTTATAAACAAATAAGTTACTAGATGATTGCAAAGCTCTATTGTGAAACATCTGCCACGCAGTGACCTATGACATCGTAAGACATTGGCGCTGAAATTGACTTTGTCTAGATGTACCTCACTTACGAAAGCTTGTATCGGAAGGCCATTTTGAAACATCGTTGCTTAGATCAGTCGTTGACTTTGAATATATTTGTTTACCCATCATAAATATATGGCCAGTCATCAATATCTAGATGATGCCATAAGATTGTAGATAGTTGAATGACTCGTGGAGGGCCAATCACAGACTACTTACTGTTGGGTACCCGGGGTTTTGGAGAATGTGTTAGCCACTCTGTGGAAACAGTTCATAGATGCAGGAACATAGGTTCGCCAATTTGGCCCAATGCAATAAAATGGCAACAACGTAGGCTCAAGCGAGACATCTAGCAAAAAAGAATGAAAGCGACCCAATCCGTGTAATGTAACAGTCACCCATAGGCTTAATGCAGATGACCTGTATGCCAGGCGCTCTGTAGTCTGCATCCCTTTGACTGTGAGCCACAATAAATTCGTCTAGCATGTAGTCAAAAAACCTGTATTGGACAGTGAATGATTGAGGGCGGTTTCTCTTCAGTGATAAGTCGTGATTCAGTCTAGATAGTAACTCTATTCGGGGAAACGTGTTCTCATCTGGAGAGAACCCAGAAGTCTATATCAGCCCTCTGACATAGTCGAAAAGGACCACTATGGTCAACATGGTTCAGTGGTCTGGGCAGGCATCATGATTGACCGGCAAATCATTCTTCATGTTTTCAATGGAGTTATCCTGACAAGCCACCGCAAACAACACGATGCTTGCAATTAATATGATACATTTCCACAAATAATATGGGCCAAATATCTCCTAAATGGACGATAACATACGCCCACACTTGGCTCAGTTGATGGACGTATGCCTAAATCAGATTATATTCAGCTATTGGAGAGGCCAGAGATTTCGCCTGAACTTAATCGCATGGAATATGTATAGGACATTCTAGAAAGCTCAGTTGCAGCTTGTAGACAGTGTAAGAAATTTTTGATGCAAATAAATAAATTGGATTTGTTAGAAATATAATGCACTTTTTCTTGTTTGAACAATATATTTAAAAAATTTCGAATATTATATTCATAATTTATTTATTTATATATATATATATATATATATATATATATATATATATATATATATATATATATATATATATATATATATATATATATATATATATATATTTAGGGGGGATTACGATTTCCTATCTCTCTTAAATCTTGGGGAAAAATCATTTACTTTTTAAAATTCTCCAAAAATTTGCATTGAGTTTCACGAATTGAAAAGTATAAAGTGAAAATTTTGTTTTAGTTAAACAGCCGATTTAATTTACACCATATCTTAAGATGACGGTGTGTGTGTTTAACAATTCCGAAACGAAATTTGTTCTTCCGATAAGTAGATGTACTCATGTACACATTTTTTTTATTTTTTAAGCAAATCTCATTACTTTTAATAAAACTGTAACATAATTTTAAATTTTTCTTATCAAATTATACATATAAAACAAGAAATGGAGCATGCGATTTAGGAAGTAGGCTCTTTCTTACATTTTAGGTGTGTCTGCAAATACTTAAGAAATATGCGACACACATGTTAAATATTAATAACAGTAAGCTGTGCATAGCAAAACTGTTAAGTTTGATGCTATAGTCATTTAAAATGCAAGACACTCTAGATTAAATCCGATTTGAATTGAAATCATGCCATATATTTTCTATTAATGAGAATTTGATTCCCTAAAAATACAGCTGATTTTAAAAACAACTTCAAGTTTTATCAGTTTAACTTTTCCCTTCTTGTTCAAAAAATCCTTCTCATAAAAAAAATCAATGTTCATATGTACAACTGAATGAAAATAGGCTTGGATATACGGTATCATATAACACAGTTTTTATTGCCTCCATCAAGGCACATCCGCGACAGCATTTTATGACGTTCTCTTTCTTCCCTCTGCTTTGGACTGATGACTAGATATGGATTGCAGTGTTATATATTGATTAAAATAGAAATGAGAGAAGGCGAGTTTGGGAAGTACTTTTACTTTAGGTATAATACAAAGAAAGTAACAATACGAATTTTGACTATAATTTTAGGGTGATTTTGAAGTACTGCTTGATATCGTAAGAACTTGTAATTTACAATGGATTTCAAAAACAGAATATTACTTTAAAGAACACATTGATATAAAAACATGTAATAAAAAACTATGATGATATATTTTATAATAAATATACTTTAATCAACACAACGTATATTTTTATGTGAAGAAAATTAATGCATAATCGAAACTATCTCCAAAAATTTCACAGAGCAAGTACAACATTGTATAGAGGTTTTCCAATTGTATTAAAAACAAACAAACATATATCATCCTTTCAAAACAAGTAACATAAATAAAAATAATTTTGTTTCTTTCTGTAAACACAATAAAAATTTAACTACTTGAAATGCTACAGTATTTTAAATTAACTTATGGAAGTACTTTTTTTAAAATAACTAATAAATATATGACATTTATTTTTGTTTAAAAAATACTGATTAACCGAGTGACATTTTATTTATATGATGGTACTTAATAGCTTAATAACGAATCTTTAATGTTAAGTTAACTTAACTGCCTAGTACTATAAATACATATATTGATTATTCGTATCATTTAAACATCATTAATATATTACTATCTTTACTAAGAATTCTCCGAAAGTACTTCTGAACAAGTTTGCTCAATCAAGTGCGAAAATATTTCTTTCTATTAGCAACAATCCAAATTTCTTTCATATAAAATGTTTTGCACGTATTTTTTGAAAAACGCAAATGGTAAAAAACCCCTACATATATTAAAATTTCAATTTTAATTTTAATGTAGGATGATATAATAGTTTTTTAGTGTAAAAATATATTTTCAAATTCTTTCGCTTCCCTCATACTTAAAATACATATACTATTAGGAAAATATTAATAATTTATAAAAGAAATTACTATAACATATTGTCTACATTAAATCAAATGGATAAATTGTAATATTATTTTTTGTAGTTTAGAAAAACACGTTTCAAGAAATGCAGCATTTTTATTTTAAAACTACTAATTCATAATTGCATGATTTAGGATTTAGGCTAGATACATTAACGAAAGATAATAAAATGTATTAGTTAACTACAAAGTTTAATATGTCAGAACTTTATGTAGTTGAAAATCTAGAAAAAGGTTTCTTAAAACATTGATGAAAGCAAAGAACAAGCTATAAAACATCTCAGAGTTGTAATTTAATATTTGACTGCCGAGTATCATATAAACAACGGGCGAAGTGAAACTAGCAAAATAAGTAAATGATATAATTTCAGATTAAAACAAGTTAATACCACATGGCAGATTTTCTGTTGCGGACATTTATTTAGGATACATATTTTGTCTGAAAGAAATTCACAATTCCCAATAACAAGTAACATATAGTGTATACTAATTACTTTTCTCTCATAATTTTAAGTTAAAGAACTTCTACATTCTAAAATACCTAAAAGTAAATCTCCAAAGTATTTAAATACTTATAAGGACTATTCTTCCTCTGCTTTTGAATTCAATTTCTTGTATACCAATGGTGCTCTAGATAAGAAGTCAAGACACTAATTTTGGCGGTTAATGTGCATGTCATATGTTCGAATTCTGGTTTCACTGAAACCTTGTCATGTGAAGGAGCTAGCATTATAAATATAAGGAATCTCAACACCATATCGCAATAAGTAGAAGTTTGGAGAGTGGAAGTTGTCCTCAGCATTTGATCTTTAAAAAGCTTCGTGTTGCACTAATATGTGATTTGATAAACAAGCAATCTGTCATTTTTCATATACACTGAAGCTCAAAACTTGAGTAACAAGCTCATTATTCAGAGTATAATTAAATATTTTTTCAATCATAGCAATAAGAAGCTAACTGCGTATAAAAGTAGTGTTTATAAGGTTATCTGGAACAATAGTGAAATGTTACGTGGTACAAAATAAGGGAGTCGGCCTTCAAATAGATCCGGTGGACTGCCAATGTCAATGGAAGTGACGACGATCATGCCGCAAGATCCTCCACAGTTGTCACCGAAATCTCGTACACAAGCGATTTTAAATGGCACCGGAAGAAGAAATCTAAGGGATTGAGGTCTGGGAAGCCAGGATACAAAACAGCTGTTCACTGTGTCCATACCACCTAAGGGATACGTAGCATAGAGGTTAATTGAAAAGTGTGAACCATTGATCATGAACTACACGTTATGTGTGCAGTGGCCTGTAACTCCCTGCAGTAACTACAGGAGAAGTGGAAAATGCGCGTACATGTACATTTCATCAACGCCAACACAGGGACTCCAAATTCCCTCATCCATTTGGCCGCTCCCCTTGTCCAGCTCATTGTCCTTCTGATGAATTACACAGATCGAATAGGGTTTGCAACCTCATGTTCTATGTTGATTTGTCGTCCTCATGCTGCCTAATATCGTTAATCTGAATTTGAGCTCTATGACAACAACTGAAAACCCATAAATGAGAAAAGTGTCTAATTCATTCAATTATCATGATATATCCGGATCTACAAGACTTACAGACTTGCTATTTGGTAGGCTTGTTCCTTTCATAGAGTAGAGATTCTCTAAGAAAGAGTTTTACAAAAATCGACGTAAAAAAAGGGGTTCTGAGGAGTTATAGACAGATATTCTTGTTTTTGAATTATATTACCTGCAAACTTGAAATGTGGTTGCAATGTTCATTTTATGGAGTACAGATACGATACAAAAAGAGATTTTGTGCAAAAAGTAGTAATATTTATAGTAAATTTTTGTAGACCCCAAAGAGTGCTTACAAGAAGTTATATATATATATATATATATATATATATATATATATATATAAAGAGGCATTATGAAGGGATATTCCCGTTCTTGAACTAATAGTTTATCAGGTTTAAAATTTAGCAAGCATATTGAATATAGATCCGCAAAGTCGTCTCCGACAGCTGCGTAAATGATAATGTTTATAAACTTGACTTGAATACGATTCATATATTGACTGAGAAATGAGCCAGGAAAACACAGTATAAGTCAGCTATAACTATTTAATTGACTTTGCTATTTTATTTGTTAAGCTTTTCTTTTCTTAATGTTTAATTTACAATTCACTTAAATTGATCTCATTAAAAATTTCTTCATCGTTTAATCTCTATTGTTTTACTTTTCAATTCACCCTTGGAAACAACGAGTGTAACAGCTAGTATATATATATGTATATATATATCTTTTGTTCATATTTCTCTTTTTACGGAAAATAAAACACAATTAACTGCCAATATAATAAATATTCAGTTAAAAATATCAATAAGTCATTTTATTTCAAAAAATTTTGATAAGCGAAAGTAATAGTTATTTTCAAATGTTTGCTTTAATTATAATTTTACGAATGTTCTAAGTACATAATAATAAATTATTTTAAATAAAAATAAGTAATTAAAAAATGTGAAAACATAGAATACCCCATTAAGAAATAAATGGCTTATACCAGCGCTTCTCAAACTTTCTATACTTGCGATCCAATTTTCAATCATAATTTTCATCACCCCCTTTATACAATAACAATGTATTAATTTCAATAATAATATACCTTGTCGCTAACGCTACAATATGATATTTTACTTTCAAACCGTACAAATTATCGAGATATGTATTAAATTTTGAATAAAATTTTATGACACGCTCATAGAGTTTCTAGTAATTATTAAAATTGTTCTTAATATAGTTCTTTTAATATAATTAGGAAATACATAATGCAATACTGATACATTTATAAGTTATTGTATAAGTATGAATGTGTATCTTATTTTTTTAAAGTCAGAATGCATTTTGTTTTTCTTCCTTTCAGAATTTTAATAATTTTAAAAACATTTTACCAGTGCCATCTATGTAAGCTCATAATGTCCCCCTAGGGTTGTGCATCCTAGAGATAGCGAAACGTTTTCTTAGACTTTGTATTCTACATACTTTTGGTGACATCTTGACTGAAACGCACTATAAAACATAAGCGATTCTGGTCATGATTACGTGACCTTGACCACTCAGCTGCTGATGATACTAATTTTTTTTTTGCCGAGACCTGTCTTAGTATCATTCCTTATTATCATACTAATTTAGAGTTTAATTGATTTTTGAATTGATTGAATATACGAAGTGTGTCATACACACACCTAAACCAAGACTGGTACCATAAATTATTGTATTTGCAGAATCATTTATCAATGACAGTGTCAACTTCAAAGTATTTCCGTTCAGTATTCACATGCTTCTGCATTCGATGCTGCCATTGCTTTTAGTACTCCAATGTAGTAGTGTTAATTAACTTTTTGACCAGTGATATGAGTAGGAACCTACTCATATCACGAAATTCGGCTATGTTTTCGTCTGTAATTACTGACCGTGGGTGTCCAGCAGATTCATCATCTTTCACACTGACTCTTCCTCCTGTGTGTGTGTGTGTGAACACCGCTTATACCATTAAAACTCATTTTCACAAGACAATTTCATCTCCATAAGCCTCGGTTAATATTTGAAATGCTTTCGTGGTTGATTTCTTAAGTTTCAAAAGAAAATTGTTGTTGATTCAACATTTCTCCAGTAGAATGCAGTTGTACTTGTTCACTGAATGACGCAATAATCCCAGCACTCGGGATTGATTAAGACGTAACTGGCCATGGGGATACATTAGACGCATGGTATGACATCACTTAAACAGTTGTTATTCACACCACGCTTTCTCAAGCTAAAAACTTAGTTTCTGTTTTTTGTGTCACACTTTGTAGTATTTAATACGTATCATGTGTAAACTTATTTCTTAAATTAATGTATTCATAAAACAAATTTCAAAAAACTTGCACTTTAAAAATAACTAATGAAAACTCATTTAAGTACGGTGGATGAACAGACCATCATTACGTTCTATCATTTTCAATAAGTGACATTTCTTGAGTAAATAAATGAATGATTTAGAGAAAAAAATTGTGAAAAAAATTATGAGTAAAAAGTATTTGGAACCATCAATGTACATTTATGTCGAATTCATTAGAATAATGATCCATAGTACAATCAAAAGTAATTAACTTTCTGAAATCAAAATTTCTTTCCGTACGATTACAGAGCTGATATACACTGGTGCGCAAAAATTAAGGACGAGACGGTTTTTTCAATATAACTTTGTACAAAAGCTTTCCAAATCAACACATTTAATACCGTAAGATCCCCAATACGTAAGGACATGTGTAATGTAAGCAACACTTACTAAAAGAGAAATCAGAGGGATAAAAAGAAGCTTGATTGAAAAAGTAGCATGGAGCGCAATGCGACTGAAAACCAAAACATCCCTGTGATGGGTGTCCAGCAAGAAACATCCGGTCTTTAGTAGAGGATATGATCTCCCCTGACTGCTAGGCAGGTTTCAGAGCGTCTGCCCATGATGAGAATGAGGGTGTCAATGAGTTGTTGAGGCATTGCTGCCCATTCGTCTTGTAGCGCCAATCGAAGCTCCCGAATCATTACTCGTGGTAAGGTAAGAGCTGCCAAGCGTCTGCCTAGAAAATCCCATACATGCTCGATGGAATTGAGATCCGGAGATCGTGCCGGCCAATCCATACGTTCCATATCCTCACTCTCTAAGAGCTGATCGGCAGCTACTGTGCGATGACATGGTGCATTGTCGTCCATGAAAAGGAACTGCAGACCCATAGCGCCTCTAAAAAGACGCACATATGGAAGAAGAATCTCGTTACAATAACGGGTCCCGTTGACTGAACCTGCGTCGAAAATGTGAAGGTCTGTACGACTACCAAGCATAATGCCTCCCTAAACGAGAACACCACGACCTCCATACATGTCCCTTTCAATGATGTTCGAGGGATGATTGCGGCTTCCCCGCTACCTCCTGATGAGTATGCGATGAGAATCGCTACTCAAACTGAATCTGCTCTCATATGTAAAGAGTACTCGTCCCCATTCATTGTCTCTCCAATTCCGGTGTTCTCGGCACCACAGAGAACGCCTTCTCCGATGGGCAGGCGTTAAAGGTACACACCGTACAGGGCGTCGTGCAAACAGACCACCACCGTGCAGTCTTCTGGCCACGGTAAAACGCAATATCGGTCGTCCAGTCGCCTGTGTCGTGTGTCTAGCGATTTCTCCCGCTGTCTGCCGCCTGTTTCTTCTGGCCTGTAAGACAATGTACCGGCCATATGCGGGTGTGGTTCCTCGTGAACGATCACTACTGAACCCCCGGATAGCTGTTCCTGTAGTTTGAAATTGTCTCCAAAGTCGTGAAACGATGCTGTGAGCAATTCCGAACTCTGCTGCCACACTTGTCACACTGCGGCCTTCCTCCAACTTCCCAATGATTCGACCTTGGGTAAAAGCATCCAGATGTCGTCTAACAGATTGATTATTCGCCATTTCTCGCTGAAGCAGCAACTCGATGTTATTTTAACTGCTATACGGCGTGCAATCTCTGCCAGAAATACTGATTTTACTCCGACAACATGCTTTATACTACTCAGACATTCCCCCATTACGTCTACCTGCATATCTGCGCATGTGCTACCGTACATCACCTTACTTAATATCCTGATTGGTATTTCTGTCCGCTCTGCCTCTTCGTCCAGCTGATATGCTAATTTTTCGACTTCGTCCTTAATTTTTGCACACCAGTGTAGGTCTTTCCTGTGAACATCGAAAGAATATTGAAATCATTTTTAAGAAAATAAATACAATCTATGGGGCAAAAAGATTTTATAAGCATTCATATCATTTGGGTAAAACAATAGAAAAGATAGCTAGTGAGTTTCCTAGACAGATTAAATATATGTTGCAGCTTTATTTTATACGAGAGTGAAACACAGAAAAAAAGAAATTATTAAAAGAATGAAGTCCCAGATTGATTTTAATTAGTAAGTTACTTTGAAATTGGAGTGCGGTATGATTACATTTGAGAGTGAATATATGTTTTGACAGTTTCATAATAAAGACAAATAAAAGAAACGTAAATGGAAGCAAGATAATATTCTGTAATAACGCAATTAGAGTAAATTGAAGCAATTTAAAAATGCAAAAGTGATATAATACTTTCTATTTCCCATCTATTGATTATGGAGTAAATTAAGTTTTCTGTCATAATATTGTCTGAAGTATATAGTTATAATTTACAATACACATACTGTGAAGAAACTATACGCGACCTTTAACTAATTCTCTTGGGGAATCTTTGGGCTAGCATTCACGTTTAATTCACAGCTATCCCTCTCAAGAAGAAACCTTGACATTTAGATTAGTTCGACTTTATAAAGTCAGAGTTTTGTAATTGTATTAGAAGGAGAAAAGAAGCTGTTACATTCGCTACGCAGGTGACACTGAATAAAATTGATTTTCGCAGCTAATGATTAAAAGTGGTGTTAGACCACCGTGTTAACTGTCTAGTTTGAGCTTAGTAATCAACGATTGATTAAGTTGAGTTAAATTAATTACTTGCACCTATTTGCTTAATATTTATTGATTTCTTTCTTCTACTCCTTAGACATTCTCTCATATATTAAAGTGTTATTGGTTAGTGTGTTTGAGTAAATAAATAAGTGTTATTATGGAAGTTTTTCGTTCTGCTTTCATTCCTCCTAGGTAGGCAAGATGATGAGGGAGCAACTTCAGGGGCAAGTCACTCACAATAACTGTAGAGTTTAATTCTTTCATGAATTTTTTTTAAGCTTAGATTTATTATAATATTTTTTATATTGTTCTATTTATAAAATCCGTTTAGAAAAAGTCCATTGTAAATGTTTAGTAGTATGATTAATTGTTTTTGAAGTTTAAAAAGTTTGTGCTTATTATATAATATGTTGGTATTAGGTTTTTAATACTTTTGAAAACCTTTAAGTTATACTTGTTTATAAGAACTATAAATGTTTACCCGAAATAAAGCAACTCAAAGAGGTTAAAGAGTATGTCGGGAGTTCTGTATGAATTATACATATACAATTTTTAAACGAGTTGTAGCTGATGTAAATTGGGAGGATTCAGTGATTTCATAACTAAGGGGATTATTTGTGAGAGAATTGAATGGACATATGCGTTTTGAATGGCATGGATTTTCTTATGTATCTACTTGTTTTTTATGCTTTTTAATATGATATTTCATTACAAAATGAAATATTTCCTTCATGTTAAAGGTAAATAATGTGTCGTTTGAAACTAAATTTTTCAGTTAACTTTACATTCTTATAGGTTTATATTTTTTTCCAAACTAAAAATTATTTCTTTTTACTGATAAATTACGTTTCCCATTTTAAATATCAATTTTTAAATAATTCTAAAAGTTTGTATTATATATTTTCAAGATGAGATCCATCATATTCAAAATTAAAAATGTACAATTTAAACTAATAAATTAGGAACTATGTTACTTTCAATATATTTAGAGAGAAAGAAAAGCACAAACTTAGCCTATATTACAAAAATCATACAAAACGGAAAGGAATAAACTTTTAAGGAAATGTTTGCGTTGTGCAGAGATTAAAACGAAAAATATAACTTGATTAAAAGACATTATGAAACAGCTTTGTGTAAGCAACTTTACACATCCTTGTTTGGAACTAGTTAATGCCAATTAATGTTTCCTTAACGACACATGCTACCAATGTGTTTAGATGTTGCTCAGCGGGCAGTAGGCTTATTCATTTGTTATACACAGTCATTCCCTATCAGTGTGTGATGCCATCACTCTGATAACACTTTATCTGACTGCTAAATGGATATAGCTTTGCACTAATTGCTCTCATTAGGGTTTCAGTATTTTATCAAAGGTTACAGTAATTTAATAGCATTTATGTGGCAGAAGGTCATTTAGCAATTCTACATAAAATATTGCCTGCCTCTTTTGCGAAGAGCCAGATAAATTTAAGCCGCAAGAGGTAAGATTAAATAGAGTTCAGGGAAAGGTATTCCCCTTTAAGGATAATGCTGACTATTCATAAGGTATCTGATAACCCTAAAATTGTGAATTTTTCCAAAAATTGACACATTTGTTTCATGATTTTGTTTTATAGGACATTTATTATCTTAATAAAAATACCCTCTAATTTTACTATTTTCCATTCCCTAGAAAAAAAAATACAAGTGTCGTAGTAAAAGCAGATACCCATACATTAAGCAAGATGCCATACTTTAAATTGTATTTTATTCGAAATGTGTGCTTTTTTTTAAATGATCAGATGGGGACAGCGATTGTTCAAAAAATTTTAGAAGTAATTAACTGAAATTATTTTGCATACGTTTTGTATAATAGAAGAAGTGTTTTAACCTTCAGATCTATCAATCACTGTTTTATTACAAAACTTATAGACACTTATATGAAAATAATCACTGTTTTTTCAGCCATTTCATATAATAATTAAGATAAAGTGCGGTAGCTTTTGTAAAAATTAAAATATCACTTATTCTGAAGGTCATTTCAAAAATTAATAACACAGCAACACATCGAAAGTGAAAAATTGAAAACTTGTTTATAATTGTTTTTTTGTACAGAGTGGGCACCCCGTTCATGTATTTTTTTCCAAAATTTTTACTAATGTGTCCCATTTTTTGTAACAGTGATTTTTTTCTCATGTTAATTTTAGCGTATTTTAATGTACTAAATAAATATAAAATTTACAAAAAAATCTCCTTTTCTCCACTTTTTTTAAAAAAGAAGTTGTCGCAAGTAGTCCGATACCTTAATTAAAAAAAAAACATTTTTTTTTTGTCGGAATGCTTACATTACGATATAGGCATGAAGTCTTTAAAAATAAGTGCATAATTTCAGATAACTAAGAGAGTGTCTTTGATTGAAATATTTAAAAATATGGAGCTTTAAGAGTATTTCACACAATTTGCAGAATTATTTGTTTCAATTTTTATATAACATGTATTAAGGTCACTGTATATATAACTTGTATTAAAATCACTGTATGCGTTGATTGCCATACATTTGTGAATCAAAAACGATTTTTAGTACCTCATATTTATATACGCAGAAAATAAATACAAAAAATCAATAAATTTCATGTTAAATATTTTTGTAGTATATAGATGTGCATGGGATCAGAAATTACATATTTCAAGCAATACGAAATTAATACTGTTTAAAACAATTACATTCAAAAGCACCTCTTTGCTGTAATTTGAGATAAAAGCATCAATACTTAAATCTGTTTCTAAAGCAAATTTTTACCTGAGAAAAATACTTTACAAATTACTCTGTACTAAATTTATGTTTCCTTTTTACTGTTAATGTTAAAATTACTAAATATACTAACATAAAAATACTAACATAATTATAATATTATTACTTAATTCTTACATATAAATATATATAATGCAACAAAGTAATTTGTCAGTAAAACAATAATAGTTTTGAAATAAACAAATCAAGAATTTTCAGTGAAAATATAACTTAGTAGAAAGGAGATGCAAGGTATATGCAAGTGTTATTATATGTAAGGTAAGTGTTACAGTTTGTATTCTATATTTGCTTTTTTGACTTTCCAACTGCATTTCACATATTTTTTTGCTATTCTGTAGCATTTTTAACTAATTCGTTCTATCATTATGTATTTTACTTGGTTTATTGGATTGCTTTGAGAACTCGTTTATGAATATTAAGATCGTAAAGCTATGGGTGTAATACCAGCAGTATTGCTTGTAGTTGGTTTTGAATTATAGTTAGAATGAAAATTTTGACTGCAAAATCATTTTCTGTTTTTACTTGCTAATATATATTTATTCCTTTACTTTATTATTATTTTTTATTATTGTGTTTCCATTCTGTGCTCTTTTTTTTACTATAAATATATTTTATACCTTCTCTTTATATTAGCAAATTTTACCGTTCCTTTAAAGATTAATATATATAAAAAATAAATTAAAGAATAGAAATATAAAAGAAATCAGAGGAAACTTACGTTCTTAAATAGAGAACAAAAAATGAGAAAACAACTTATAATGAAACAGTGAAATGAACAAAATAAAAAGCTATTTAATTTTCCAAAGCTGTCACCGACATTAGAAAAGTGAAGTAGAGATGCACTTGTTTTATAGAATTTTTAACTTTTTCTTCATTAGGAAATGTACACCTATTATCGCAAAGAAAAAATAAATATAAAACAAGATTGAAAATAATGCCAAATTAAGAAACACTTAGGCCGAAATTCTCCACGTCTGTGTGTGTGTGTGTGTATCTTTATATATACATAAATCTTCTGAGCGTGTGTATGTGACAAACCTCTTCTAAGCGACTGGACCAATTTTGATGGAATTTTTGTATGGATTTGAGAATGGCTTAGAATCACAATTCGGCCCGATATAGCAATTAGTTAAAAATATATTAATTAAAACCAGTTTTAATAACCAGTTTTTGGATCCAACTGTGATTTGTTTGCATTGTTGTAACACTATTATTGTTATAACAGTGAAAAAAATTGGCGTCGAAAATCAGTTTACAGCCAAAATAGAATTTCCTGACTTTGCTCTATTGAATGTATTAATTAACTTTGTTTAAAAAAAGAAAGACTTTTTACATGTGCTTAACATGAAATATGTTTTTAAAATCTCAATTTCTACAATGTTTTGATTTTTCTATTTTAAAATCCATAAAAAAAAGAAAACTTTTTTCATCAGTTTGGTACATTTTATAACCTTTCCCAACACTGTCAAGTTAATTTGAAACAAAACATTGTAAAATTTCAAAAATCTTTTGGAATTTTTTAATTAAAAAAAATTCTGCTTTCTTTATACATAAAATATTTTTAAAGAAGTTGTATTTTTTCTGTCTTGAGGAGCCGTAAAAATACAACGAAAAAATTTGGAAAAATCGCCAAATGCCAGTAATAGTTAATTATGGAAAAGCTACCTCAGAACACACGAGTCTGAGTGCTTATAGCGCATGTACGGAAAAACAACTAACGGGGAGTACGTAAGCACAGATAAGAGATGTTTCCATCAAATAAAGATGTTTGCTTTTTGAATGTTTTTTCTTTTATAAAAAGTGTAAATAATGAATTTTCCAAATCCAACTTATTAGTTTGAATTTTAAGAAAGTATTCATTGTTTCATGCATAAAATAGTTAATACGATGTTAGGTTTTTATAATACATCGCTACTGATATTTTTCTTTTATAGAAAAAATTTACTGAAAAACCTTTAAATATAGGAAATGCTGCCCTATTTTTATTAAATAGTACTATTTCCTTTTAAATCTTTTTTTTTTGGTACAAGGAATGTAAACAAATTTTAAGGCTTTCCCCTAGGCATAGATCCTAAGGCATAGATCTTTTTTCACACTTATATATATTTAATCGAAAAATCAAACATCCAGATAAAAACAGTCATTTCAAAGTTAACGGTAGACATTTTTCGATTCATTAATTAACGAAAATTGCTATAAATTAATACTTTTTTAAGAATTAAAGTTATATTGCGTTTTATTATATTTATTAATCAATTACTTATTTAAAATAATAAATTCTTACATTGTCTGTTTTCTTGAGAACAAAACTGGATTAGCTTTGTAAATTTCTAATCCAAAACAGAAGTTTGAAGATAAAAGATCTTATCCCTCGGTGAAAAAAGGGGGCTTTATAATTGAAAAAATCCATACAATGCTTGACTGCACGGAGGTAAAAAACATAAGTCTGACAAAGAGATGACGTGGAAGAAAATTTTCTGAAAAGGGGATTTAAATGGTATAAAAATATCGAAATCACTCACATCACTCAGTAACACACACGCGGAAATACTCGCGTCCAGAGAGAAAAGGAAAATTTCCATGGGGATAAAATTGTACCCACCGAGAAAGCCCTTGCAACGCCGAGCTAAGTGGCGAGAAAGCAGACCCCCAGGAATTAGAAAGATGTGGATAAAACTTCGAAAAAGAAAATTTAATGGCATTAATATAGAAATCAAATAATTGCTGACGCTGAAAGGAAAGGGGAATCTCTTTCAAGGCATAAAACTGTGCATTTGTAGAAGCCCGTGCAAAGCTGCGCCATCCAGCTAGTCTTTATATCTATACAAATCTTCTGTGCGTGTGTATGTGACTAAACTCCTCCTAAACGGATAGACCGATTCTGATGAAAATTTTTGTGAGTGAGGGTTCAAGTGGATTCGAGAATAGTTTAAATTCCCAATCCTGTTCGGTATCGCATTTAGTTAAAAAGATATTAATTTAAAATACCAAAAACATTCAACTCAATATTCATTAGCATTGTTGTAACAGCGTTATTGTTATAAAAATGACGTAAGTTGGCCTCAAAAATTGGATTTTCACCCAAACTGGCCAAACCGGGTCTTCATTGTTACAAAAATGATGACCAGTAGCGTTTTTTTAATTAATATGTTTTGTAATAATATTCATATATAAAATTCTTCTATGCGAGTGTATATGACTAAACCATTCCTAAATAGCTGGACCGACTTTGATGACATTTTTGGTTGGGTTTATAGATTCACAATTCGGTCCAATATCACAATTAGTTAAAAATGCGCCAAAATTATGTAAGGGTGCGTGATTGTTCATAAAATAAATCATGGGCAATATTCCTCAGGCCACTATTTTGAGCAGCAAACTTCACGGTGAAATTGTACTTGTACCACAGATACCAATGATTCTTTCAGACTCACATACCCATTAAAAATGTTCGCAATTTCCAATTATCTTGGTATTTTCTATGACCATTAATAAGTCACAAGGTCAAACAATAACAATGTGTGGCTTAGATTTAGAAAACCCTTGCTTTTTTCGCACGACCAATTATATGTTCCATTTTCGAGGTTTGGGAAACCATCACATTTGTTTCTTTATATCCCTCAAGGGTTAACCAAAAGCATTGTACAGTCAATGGCATTATGATAAATTTATTTTTTGTGCATTAAAAAAACCTGTTATGAAAATAGCTCAAGTTTTATCTTTTCTACACTTAATCAAAACAAGTTTAAGTTTCTATTCAGAATAGTTTCTATATTCAACTTAGTTCATTGTAAATACATACTCATACGCCATCGATAGATCGAATTTAGGTATTGCAATTTCGGACCAAAAGTTCAATACAGGTATTCGGTATTTTTTAGATCTTAATACCGGGATACCAATTTTAATACCGGTATTAGAAATTTTAGAAAAAGAAAGGAAACACACAAGTGTGCGTGTTTCTTTGTTTTTTTTTGCAAGTTTTATATTAGAGAGTGTAAATATCACAAAAAATGTCTAACTTATAAATTATAACAGTATATACAGAATCACAAAAAATGAAAAAAGGTACATCTTATTTATTTAAATCACAAAAAAAGTGCAAATATCACTATTTAGTCTGTGTTCTGCGGTTTTCATAATATAAATAATGAAAACAAACCGAAGTATTATCAACTATTTTATTTATGTTCTTAAAAATTTTATTCTTATTATGGGTTATTATTTGTGAATATAGTTATAATAAATCTGAAAAATATTTTCAACCCTTAAGTATGACATGAAAATCCAATGGGAATTACAAACTCTCACCAATTTAAAATAATATTGTAATATTACGCACTTTCTTCACAAATACAATCTTGTTTTCATAGATACGTATATCAAACTACGAATCATGCGCGCGTTCAGTATCGCTCTGAGCTGTAATAGAATAGTTTTGGACCTCCTCCCTTTATGTTTCACATATTTTATCGCTTATCTTGATTGTACGATGCAACAACTTTATACTCACAGTCTAATTAATTTCGCCCGTTAAAGTGACATAAATGACCATGGTTCAAAATTACGTGGTCCGTCGCCAAAAGCCCTCGTGTAGCTGAACAGTGCGACGTTAATATTAACTCACTCACTCACTCACTAAAGTGACATAAAAACAAAAACGTATTCTATTTTGCTATGCTGGCGATCATTAAACATATAGTGGAAACAATTTTAAAAATTTCTAGTAGATACCGAAAAACCGGTATTTAAACTTGTGAACACCAGTATTACAAAATTGTACAAAAATAGCTCAAAATACCGGTATTCCAGGATTACAATATCTAGTCGAATTGTGGTAACTGTACATGTGATGATGTCAGGTATTGTTATATTTTTCTTTATAAAAAAATTCATCAAAACGGTCCAGATTGTTGCTACTTATTCAAAAAAGTATTTAGTTTTCAGATTTAAGATGTGTGTACAGGACAACGTCTGCTGGGCCCGCTAGTATATATATATATATATATATATATATATATATATATATATATATGCAGAGAGAGAGAGAGAAGTGGGAAATTTAAGCTGATGAGCTAAGAAAATTTACGAAGACTGAAACTACATTAGCAGAAGATAATTCAGCGAGTAGTAATATGCATGGCACGAAGAGAAAAAAAAGGCTGGCACGTGCTGTCATCTTCGAAAAACAATTTTGACAATCCATTGAAGATATTTTGAGTACCAACACACGAGATATTCCTCAATAGCCTAGGATTCGTCAGCCAGCAGTGTGGCGTATAATGCACGAGCGGATTTTGCCTTTTACCATTTTCAAAGGGTAGCCAAACGGTTATCTAAAGCATGTGGAATTCGCACAATGGTTCTTGCAGAAAGGTACTTTGGACATTAGTTTTCCAGTTTATGTCATTCTTTCAGATGAAGCGCCATTTAATCGTAAAGGTGTGTTTAATGTATACAATTCACATGAATGAGTAGATGACAACTCTCATGGTACGAGGAGTCACATTGCGAAGCATTATTTTTCTGTAAATACGTGGGCTGAAATCATCGATGACTATTTGTTGGCACCTTACTTCGAACCCTCCCAATTGGACGGCAGGAGATACTTAATGCTTTTGAAGACTGTACTACTGACAGGTTTAGACACTGTACTTTCTCTCTCTCTCTCTCTGATATCCCCGAAACATGTGGTTTCAACAGGCTAAGGCTCCATTTCGTGATTATTGGAACTAAACAATTGGAGCTCGATGGATTGCCATAGGTGTACCGATCACTTGGTCATCAATGTTTCCGGATTTATTGCCACTCGATATATTTTTCTGTGAGGCCCATGAAAGACGATGTGTACAAAACACCCATCGACAGAGAAAAGAACCTTGCGTCACCATAGACATTGTAAGTGATATACCAGGCGTTTTTAAAAGTGTTCGGTCATCATTGCAGCAGTGTTGTGATTCCTGTGTTTGAGTAAATGGTCAAAATTTTCAGCACCTACTTCGAAACGCTACTCTACCCTTTTGGAATAAAAGTCACATACAGTACCAATTAATTGTACTGTTTCCTTCTACTCACTTTACTTGCCCAATTATGTTCATGCAGATATGAAGTTTGTAGACATATTTTCTTATGTGAAGTTGGTTTTTTGACGCATTCCCTACATACTCACGAAATTTGAACGCTAAGTTTTGAATCACTGCATGTATACTTATATATATATATAGTATATAAATATATGCCTTTATTTCTATAAGTATATAAATATATTTCTGAAATATTTATGTCAAAAAAGTAGGTGTATTCTATTATGAATTCATAACTTTTTGACTGATTTCGAAGAATAAACCTTATTTTTCTTATAAAATGCATAAGAAAAAGTGTGTATATATTTTGTTTCTGACGGTATATCTCCAAATAATAACATACTAAGAAAATGTTTTCGGACTTATTTTTCTTTTACATGAAGATAAAAAAATAATTGCTAAGCTGCTTAGAAAGTATTTTCTACCCCGAAGGTTTGACACAATGCTTAATGGAGGTATCTACTGCGGCGAGAGTGAGAAGCCTTCCCATTGCAGGTTAATCCTATCATCGGGCATCGCTGTAATGTCTTAAGTTGAAAGGGGACTCGGAAATCCAAATCCGTTAAAGCAGTAGAGAATGGCACTGCAAACAAGGGAAGAGTGGCGGCAAATATTTACAAAGAGATTAAACATGAGGAAAAGGTGGCTCGTGCATTCAGAACATATGCTAAATGAGATTATGTATTACGTAGAGGAACAAAAAAAATATCCAGAATTTAACTAACGCTTGTTTTCAAAACAAAACGAAAAAAATAGGTGCGTATTGAGTCACTTATGCTAACACAATAACAACAGTTGCAGACTACAAATATTTATTTGAAAATTTAAAGCATATTTCTTACAGACAGTAAATCGTGTTATATTCATAGGTTTTCATATACTGGATGAAGGAAATTTCTACCCGGTGTTACGCTTTGCAAATAAAATGTAAATTTGTTTATTGTATTATACCTTTTTTAGGAACGGGGGAAGAAACAAAAACTGCAGGTAATGTGTAAATATTTCATAAATTTATTAAGATACTTGAAATTGTTAGCATTATACGAGATACTGAGAAATGTAAATATCACGCAGAAGCGTCACTTGTGCTTCCTCTTTGATTTGAACAGGCATGTTAGATATTAAATAAAGATTCTTGTTTGAATTGTTAAAAGGTAATGGAATAAACATCACACACATTGTTTATAGAAAAATAAATATATATATAAAATGAAATACCATTAAAATTTTGGAGAATCTTCAAAGTAATAAAAATAAAAATTAGATTTAAACAAAAAAGTAGCAAACAAAAAGCCATTTAAACATTTAGTAAACTTTTAACCTACTACCTTGAAATAAATTCTCCTCACATTTATATGTCTATGATTTCATGATCATAAACCTGTGGAAGGTGAGTTAAGAGTTCAAGTCCTAGTGTCCATGTAACGAAGCTGATACCCATTAAATCTGCCAATGCTCATAATCCTCCCTATAATATAATGTAGAATTTGGAGAGTGGGGTATGAACTCTAATTTTGTCTTCGTCACTTAACCATTGTTAAAAATTACTGTATTGTTTGCATAATAATCATGACATTGTTATCATGCGGGGACAATTTTTTATCAAATGTTAATTAGGATACATGAAATGTTATTAAGTCACACGCTTTATATAAAAGCGTATTTTAATTATATGATAAATAGTAATTTTTAATTTTACTTTAAAAATGTTTTAATTGTGTCGAACTTGAATTAAACTTAAGAATTCAATAGATTTCCTATGATGCAATCGCTTAGTTTAATTCTTCTTCAATTCTTAATCAAGAGTTTGAAGAAAATAAATTATAGTAAATTTCTGTGTAGAAATATTATCTCTCTATAATGTATTTTAGCAATGTTGTATTGCAGAATATATGAGATACAAAAACAAATGCTTGTTAACGCTTTCCTAGGTCACATCTTATGTCAATGAACATATTTATATAGCAGTTAGAAGAAAATGTAACCATCCCATCTTTGTAGTTTTGAAAGGCATGTTTATAATTAACATTTTTTGGCACTCAAATATAGTTGATCATGTCTAGGAGATGTTTTTAATCCCACTCATAAATATCCCGGCAGTTGGATAGATACAAAAAAGTCAGATCACAAATAAAAAAAATCAGATAAAAAATCATAATTTAATATTAATATCTTAATGTGCATTGTAATGTGACCAGGAGTATAAATTGGCTCAATTTGTATTCAAAACTTCATTATCAAGAAATCTCATTTAAACCCATTTGTAGCCCGTCTGCCTAAAGGAAGAAGCCTATTAAGATTTATTTTATTTCAGTGCGATGTATCTCAAAGAGAGTGGCATATTTCCTGTTTAGGAGGATAAATGCCTTCATATTCCAGGACTCTACTCAACAAGTTATGTGTGGGCTATCTTATCAATAACTCAGGAGTGGCAAGTGCCTTTCACAAGAATCCTCACTAACTTGATCAAATACCAATGGATGCCCATAATGTTCACAGAAGAGCCCCAGTTTACTGTGAGGAGTGATTTAGCATGTGTTTTGTATGAGAGTCTTCTGGAAAGATCAGTTTACTAAACATTATATTATGAATCAAATTGATGAAATTTAGATCTATGAAAGAGGGATATTCATGATTCTTCAACAATGTGGAAATTTGATTTATGTGAAATATCAAAGAGATGCTTGTGCCATACAATGCACAATTATCTGGTGTTTTTGATGATGATCCTTTATCCTGGTAGATAATAACGCCCGACTTTACAATTTTAGACCTGTTGATGATATACCCCAACATTTTAAGTCTGGAGCAAATGGAATGGATAACAGGATCTCCAAACTTTAAACTTAAACGAGCATATCTCCATTTTTTGCATGACTAAATATATATTGCGCAGCTTACAAGCATTAGTTTTCTTTAAAGAAAGAAAAATATTTGATTAAAAACAATTATACATGTTAGCAACGAAGGTTTAGTAACTTTCAATATTATAACCAAACTAACTCTTTAACCAATAGGAATCTGATTTACATAGTACGATACGTTTTGTGTTAGATGCCTTTAGTTCAAATGTGAAACCTACCTTTAAAAATCGCAATGCCTGTAAATTGCATTAAAATCCACATTTTTTAAAATAAGTATGTGTTTTAAAAATGTTTATTACTGTAGGATAAATAAATTTAGAAACATTTTAAAAAAATTAGAGATAAATGTGAAATATTAACATTTAAAGATGTGTGAAAAAATCTGAATTTGGAATATTTTGCTGTATTTGGAGGGAGGAATCCTAGATAATACGAATGCATCAAAGTAGTTCTTTTGAGAAAATGAACAAATTTGGAAGTAAGATGGAGTCTCAATTGGTGTTGAAAAAGTTTATGTGATTGGCTTACCAGAGAACAGTCATCTAATTTACTTAAGAATAGGTGAGTAAATCTCATCGGCCAGTGTAGAATTATACATCAATGGTATTTAAATACTTTATTTCCAAAATTGATTCTACATATTCTATAATTTTTGTAATTTAAAACCCAAAAAATGCTGAACATTTCCATATTACAGCTCTTTGCGAATTCTGTTTGACGTCACTTTGTATGGTTTTGTCCTTCTAGGTATAATAATCCTCATTTGTAAAAGATTTTTCTGCAGATTATCTATCGATATGGCTTATTTAATCACTGTGATCACTGAGATAAGTACCTCAAAATTATATCCTAAAATAAATTTATTGTCCTTGCTTTTCAAAATTTATAAATTGAATTATCTATAAGTAAATAATTAAATAAGTAAAATATCTTATTTTTATTACTATATTTTTAGAATTTAAATACACACACACACACACATATATATATATATATATATATATATATATATATATATATATATATATAATATTATAAATTATCTAAAAATCATAACTATTTAGAATCTTTTATTTGTAAACAAATCTCCAATTTTTATTACTAAATTATCTTTTAAAAATCAGAACTATTTAGAATTTTTATTTGTAATAAACCCAAATTATATAAAGCATAATAATTCCGTCATAAATTTTTTAAATTTGAAAATAATGTTTATTCTAGAAACACGCAAAAGTTAAGGTACATTATTGTAACAATTAACAAATATTTTCTCAATTATATTCAAAGCACATTAGTTTTTGGTATTCAGTACATTAATATGCTAACGTTGTTTCTTTTTTCTTCTCAAGACATATTTTTATAACTCAGATGTCAGTTTATATTTTATTAATACAATTCCATGAATTATTCTCTAAGTGTTCTGTTTCAATTGGGCAAGTAAGTCACTTTTTTATTTCATTTTTTTTGCACTGAAGCCATCAAAACAAAGATATCTTCTATCTTTTTAGTAAGTCACACGAAATAAGAATAATACCAGCAGTTTTTGTTGTCACTGTTTCTCAAATAATCCCAGAATTAATGGGGCGTGGTATGCTAGGGTACGAAGCTGTTAAAGTAAAGGATTTAAAGTCTATCTTCAATAATGATATTTTACATGTGTCCTTGAAAACCTTCATAGGCCGTAACTGAAAAAGCCAAGGTTCACTCTTATGTCTTTAGACGAAGAAAAGACACTACACAGACTGTTAAATATTTGATAGTTAATAAGACCTTATGGGTTTGTCTTGCAAAGAGCAAAGTTTTTATAAGGAATGCTGACCCGCGTAGCCGAGTGAAAAAGGAATATAAATTATTAACTGCATCCATAATTTTTCTCATACTTTTTTTTAGAATAGCTACACCCCATTCCCGTTACATAATACATACGTTCCGTATTATATGAATCCATGTTGTATGAGTTAGGTTATATAAATAGGGGAAATGTCCATAGACCTAAATGATTAAATTACTTGCTATATTTAAAATGATTTTCTTGAACAATCTGTCTTAAAATGCTACAAGTCTGTAATTTTTGTCGTCATTGAGTAATAAACGTTTTTTTTTTAACAATAAGTTCATAAAACATTGTAACCACATATTATATTAACTTTTTTTTAAATTTAACACAGTTGGCTTTCAATTCATGTTAAATAATATACTGGCCTCCAAATGTTAAGGAACTATATGTTTTTCGAAGATCACCGTAAAAAAATTGCAGTAACAATAAAATTTATAGTTTATATAAATGATAAAAATGAACTTTATGCACAATTATGCAAAAGAAATAGGTAACACTTTTTTAATAGGAAAGACTAGATGTATATGAGTGAGAGAAAAATAGGCATATATCAGGCTTTCGTAATTACGCATGTAACTTTTGTTGATTTACAACTTCTGTTAGCAGATTTAATGACAATAAGCAGTGGGGTCTCGCAATGTCTAAGAGAAGCTGTTTACCCGATTCGTTAAGGTAGAGAGTGGTAGGATGGATGGAAATGGGTTTATCACAGGCTGATGCTGCTAGGCATCTGAATGTGTCTCGTAGTGTTGCCCACTGTCTCGGGAATCAATATCAAACCGAAGCATCTGTGTCCAGAAGACATGTTCCAGGCCAACCACGAACTACAACACCTGCAGGAGACCGTTTTATTGCTCTTTTGGTACGAAGAAGAAGAAAGATTTATGTGCCGCAACTTGTTGCAGACCACTCTGTAGCATCAGGGCGAAGAATATCCGCTAGTACGGTTCGAAGCCGTCTTCACAATTCATGTCTCTATGCAAGGCGACGAGTTGTATGTGTACCCCTCAACAGACGACAGAGAAGGGCCTAATTACATTGGGCCAAAGAACATGTTTCCTGGACCAGAAAGCGATGGGCTTCTATACTCTTTACAGACAAGTGCAGATTCACACTGGAAAGTGATTCAGGACGTCTGCTCATCTGGAGCGAACGAAGCATCAGTTATCATCAATCCAACACTGTTGAAAGACACAGTTACCGAGATAGTGGAGTAATTGTTTGAGCAACTATTTCACTCGGTGGTCATACTGAACTGCATGTGTTCTAGGGAGGAACTGTGGTGTGAGATTTCGAGATGAGATCCTTGATCATATGACCGCCTGTATGCCAGTGCAATCGGCAATGACTTCATTCTGATGGAGGAAATTGCATGACCTCACCAAGCTGCAATTGTTGAGGAATACCTTAAATGTTTTGGTTAGCAGCGAATGTAATGACCAGTTCAATCTCCAGACTTAAATCCAATATAGCATCTTTGGGACTATCTTGGAAGACAGGATGCGGCTTTAAGTCTTTATTCAAGATATTTAGGATAGCTGAAACAAAGCTTACTCCGTGTCTGGTCTTCGCTTCCCATTTCTATAACCGACAACTTAATTAACAGCAAGAAAATTTAATGCCGCCAATACATTCATGCTAGGGGTGGACATTTACCTAATAAAAACCAATTTTAGTCATGTTTCTGTGACATTTTACCAAATACGCAAAAGTGTGATCATTATTTTTTCCAAGAATGGACTTTTCCAGCGAGATTTCCTTTTTATTGTAATTTTTTTTTTGATTTCTTGTTTTGTAAACTTCTATCTTGCACAGTCAATACATAACTGTTTCATGCACATGCCGTCCAAATCTGGTGTTTCTACATTCATTCATTTACCAATAAATCGCAAAAAAACGGTTGTTCCGTAACTTTTGGAGGCCAGTGTGTAGTATACATTTAATGGAGGTAATAAATATGTTTTACTTACTGAAGAAATCAGATTTAATTTTTAAAAATCTTTTTCCCCAAAAAAAGGACTTTTCCCGCCTTCTTCTTGAATAACATAAATCACACAATATACATTTTTTTCCTTCACAGATATCAAAATTAGAAACAAACTGAGATAGCCTCCTTAATTGGCTTTTCATAAACTTTTACGAATTTAATTTACTTTTAAATTAATTTTACGGCACCAAGAAACAAACTTAGCCCCTCCATTTAGTCCAATTAAAACATTTATTAATAGAACAGCAAATAAATAATAATTTTCTGTTTGAGTAGTTCATATATAACTTTGCCAAACGATAATGATTTATTTATTGTTAACGTAGACGTAACATAAACCACAGTAATGCTTATTGTTACCAGCCAAAATTTATATTAATAATTGGCGCTAAAATGTAATAAAATAGCATAAGATCTACCACTTTTTTACATTGCTATATGAACTTTTCTAAATGTAATACAAGAAAAAGATCACAGTTTTTCGATCATGCTATACAAATCCATCGAACAAGAGCCTGTGTTATAAGATCTCTAGTGTACAGTAAATCTAATGATAAATACAATAAATGTAGAAACATTAGTGATTTATTATTTAAGGTAGAATGTAGGCATACTTCTGTGATTAGGGATTCCAATATCTAACCCAAAGTGCAATACCGGGGTATTCGGTATTTTCAGATCTTAATACTGGGATTCCGGTTTTAATACCGGTAGTAGAAATTTCAGAAAAATACAACACAGGTATTTTTTTCTCTGTTTTATTTGTCAGTTTTATTAGATCGTAACTATCACAAAAATAATTTTTAACATAAATAACACAATATAACAAAATCACAAAAAAATAAAGGAACGTCATATTTTTTTAAATTACCAAAAAGTGTAAGTATCTCTATTCAGTCTGTGGTACTATTACAAATTATTGAAATGCGATCTTAAAAAACAATGCTTCAATTGTACTGCCATTAAGCCTGGAACGCAATTTTGTTCAAAAATTACCAGCTGTTGAAAACGTTCCTTCGGTATCTACGCTTATTTGTCATACTGTTATCAATGCGAAATAATTTTTTCAAGTACTTTTCTCTAAATCCCTCATCTTCAAATAAATCGATTTCTCTTCGGATTGTTTTGGATATAATTCATTTCTGTATTTTATTTTGGTGTATTGACTAATTTTTTAGATTCGCTAATTCTAATTTTCGTTCAAGAGATAATTCCTTTTTACTATTGGCATTAGTGTCATAATCATCTTCGATAACTGTACCGAATTCTTCTGAATGTGGATAAGGTTTGAGGGTAAAAAATTTTAAGAAAATTTTCTATAAACTTGATTGAATTTGAATTCAATAGTCTCATTTCTACTTTTTCATTTTCATTTATAAAATCATGATGGTATGTAATTACAAGTATATATATATATATATAAGATATTCAAATCCAATGTGAATAACAAACTCCCCAATTATAAAAATATCGAAGTATCTCGCACTCGCTTCGCAATTACAACCTTGTTTTCAGATATACGAATATCAGACTACGAATTCTGCAACGAATCCTCATCAGTATCGCTCTGAGCTGTAGTAGCATAGTTTAGCCTTCCTCCTTGGATAACTCACATATTTCATTACTTCTCTTGATTGTACAATCAACTTTATATTCACAGTCTAATTAATTTCGTCCGTTAGAGAGACAGAAAAACAAAACATATACTATTTTGCTAAAGTTGGAGATCCTTAAACATATAATGATGACAAAAAAATCTTATAAATACCGAAAAACTGGTATTTAAGCTTGTGAATACCGGTATTACAAAATTGTATAAATGGCTCAAAATACCAATATTCGTTATACCGTTATTGCAATCTCTTCGTTTGATCATCTAGTCAAAAATTTAAAAGAAACTGTTGTAATTATTAGAAGCAAAAATGACTTATTGGGAATGTTAACGAATGTAATTAGTCTGTGCAAATTTGCAACATAAATTAAAAGTTAAATTTACTTGTTAAAAGTATACGAGTATTAGGGTATAAGTCATGGTAACTCTTTTTTTTTTCTTGTAAATATGTGAACAGATCCAAAATGTATATGTGTCGTGTAGAAGCTGTGCAGTCATTGTGTGTATGCAAAACAACAGATGGCTCTTTGTAACTGGTAGTAGCATAGTGAGGAAAGTGAAATCAGTCAGTTGATAATGGTCGTGTGAGATTAAAGTAAAGAGTGTTGAGCAGTGTGCTTACATCAAAATATCCGTTCTCCAAGGGAGAAATGCGATGGAATGTCACAGTGAGTGAAAGCCCATGGGAATAATGCCCAACCATACTGTACAGTAGCACGGTGGGTAGGAATGTTTCAGTAAGGACGTGTGTCAACCAGTGATGAGTAACGTTCGGAATGACTGATCAGTGGGCGGACTGACTTGGTGCCGTCATCGAGCAGCTCATGGATGAAGACAAACGATGAGCGCTACTGGAGTTAGAGAGGACAAGTGGCATCGAGAAACGCAACGTCCACTGGATACTGCGTAATGAGCTACACCTGCGCAAAATCGCATTCACTGACTGAAGTTCAAAGGTGGTTGCGCTATTCAATATGCTCCGACCCCTTTGAAAGCTGACAACAGGACGACGATCAATTCTTGTCTCGAATGATCACCATCGATGAATTTTGAGGCAGGGCTTACGAACCAGAACTGAAAAGTCAATCCACGGATTGGCGGTATGCTAGATCACCAAAAGGCAGAAGGTCTGTCTGAATCCTTCCCCAGTGAAATTGATGGTTATCGTCTCGTATGACGTCAGGCATGTCATTGTTTTAGACTTTGTTCCTAATGTCAGAACAATGACTGCACATTACTACAGGAATTTCATAGCGTGCCAGGTACGGCGTTCAGAATAAATGTTCGGATCTTGTAGGCAGTGCAATAATCCTGCACGACAATGCAAGACCAGAAAAAACAGAGTGTGTACGGCAGCTATCCCAACGTTCGGGATGTGGAGAATCCGAGCACCCACCGTCCTGTCCCGGCATTTTGCCCAGTAACTTTGATCTATTTCCCAAGATAAATAAACCAACACGTGGAGGAGATTTGCAATACGAGAGGACATTGCTAATGCGCCAACAGGTGACGCGATTCACACATGGGGCGGCAAGTGCTAAGGCTGATGGTATTCAGCTCCTCCCACAACGTTGACAGCGTTTGCTGCAAGTAGCAGGGGACTACATTGAGAATCTTTAGGCAATGGTCTGTCATGTCAACTTTATGTGTGCTGTGTTGTCATTCTTTTGTAAAGTGAAAGCCATATTGTCATGTATACTACCATAATTCATTAGTGTCTTATGATATTTCAGTGATATTTACTGTCCACGCATGTAATTAACAGATTGTCCTTTCGTCTGTATGTGTCACATTTTCCAACCGAACTGGTATCTTCAAGAGAAAAAAAATAGTTGCCATAACTTTTTCCCCAACCTTTGCATATATGTAGATATTAATAAATATAAAAACTACATACATAGTTTATCACAAATTAAATCATACACTATAAATTTAATAAGATAGATGTTTTTTTTTAGTTAATTTTTTTTCTTTAGCAGCAACACTTGATGGATATATCATTCGATGAAGTGCAAACACACATAAAGTACAAACAAATTAAACAACAAATAACAACAAAAACGATTAAAAAACAGAAGAGAAACATAATCATAAACACGGTCAGATTTCAGAGCTTCTAACTACTCTTTTGCCTTCCAGTATATTTAGTAGATGTTACTAGAGAGCAGGGCAAATCTCCAGGTGCTCAACACCCATTAAGATAGATGTTGAAAAATTAATATGACGACATTTTTTAGATTCAATATATTTAACAAAAAAACTGATGTAAAACTAAAAAAAAATACCTGCACTTTTTCTTACGTATTAGAATTAAATTTATTAAATGTAAAATTGATTTTTTTTTAAAAAAAATTCTTAAAATGTAATGAAAGAGTGATGTTGTGGCTGCGGTAGCCTAGTGGTAAAGGTTACGTACCTCTGGGTGGCAAGTCATGAGCTCGAACCTATTTCCGCAGTTGGGCTGCCATACAGAAGGGACCGATGCACATTAAATAGACCAAGGCTCAAACGTGTACCCATATTTGCGCGCGATGTGGAAGATAGGAGAGGAAGTGCTATCTCAGGTATCATACTCGTCACTTGACAATGGTTCAAAGTTACTAGATCTGTTGCCAATAGTTCTCATGCAGTTTTATATGGAGATGTATATATAATTTTCACTCACTCTATCAGAATTATGCTAATCTCATTTGTGTATGAGTTTATTTTCATTATATAATCCAATATATCTTATTTTAAGGTGTAACATTAATGTCGAATTGAAACTTTAATTTCTACGGGTATTTTTCAAAAGTGTTTCTAAACATTTATTTCCAACAAAAGACGAGAAATCTTTAGATAAACGATCTTCAAAAGAAATATCCTCACATATATAGTTTTAAAAAGCATGACGGACGTGTTTCAAACTTCTTCAAATGCAATATTCGCATCAATGAACAAAATAAACTTCCTTGAGTGGAGGAAAAAAATATTTTACATTTACTGTAGAAAAAGAATACATGCATTTGAAGCATAGATATTTTGTTATTTAGTAGAAACTTTCAGAGGAATAGTTCAAAAACGGAATGAAATATATTGCTACTTTTAAATCTCGGATATTTTCATCATGAAAAGGACAATATATCCTCTATAAATGTAATTGATTTGTTCATGACATAGACTTTCACATCTCCAAATTTCTGTATTATTTCTGTACATTTATTATAATGAAGTATTAAGAAAAAAATACGAAACGAAGAAATATCAAACGTATTTTGTACTTAGAATAAAATGGTAAAATAAAGTGAAACAATATGTGTTCTTAAATGATATTAGTATCTATTAAAACAAAGATAAATGATGAAATAAATAATATTGCTCCTATTAAAGCTCATTTTAGGCCCTGGATGCTAAAGATCTGCAGGCCCTCTTGCATTGGAGGATTGAAACTTATAACCAGAAAATCTGGTCAAGTCCAGTTTATCCTGACCTCGAGCCCCTGGGCAGCCGCCCTAACTGCTCAGTGGATAAACTGACACTGAAATAATACACATCAGAAGTAATTTAGTACTATAAGGAAGACTATTAAATTTATGCATAGGACAATACGTTGCAAGTTAAATATATTTTTCCTTAAAATTTAAAGAATTTTGATGAAACTATAACTAAAAAATGCAGTTTAAGTATGTTGTCCAGAAAATTATATTGACGTAAATTTCACATTTTGTACGTAGAAAAAACAATTTAGACATTTCGTATAAACATATATGAAATCAAAATGTCATTAATATAAAAAAACCTTATTCTTTATTGGATATATTCAGAACTCAAGCACTTCTTGTATCTTATTTAACGAATAATGCATTTAAAAAGTACTATAGAATGAAGTAAATGTCATTCACATTCTTATATTTGAATTTTCTGTAGAAATTGATAACACAACAGGATTTTCCTTAGTGATGTAAAGTAAATATCAAATATTGATGCATTCCCCCCCTAAACAAGTGTTATATATAATTTGAAATTAATGCGATTTACAAATTAGGACAAATAGTAATTTATATTGATAATGGTAACTTAAAAGTAGAAACGTGTTTGAAACATTTAAACCTCTATGTATCCGTAGATTCTTAGATAATATTGACATTATTATTTGCAGATAGTGGTGTTTCCTTTCATATAAATATTTAAGACTTCCTTTCTTTATTATCATTTTATTTATTTGCAAGACTTTTGCATTTATTTATTTCCAAATTCGACAGCCCGAAAAATTTATACGATTATTTACTTTCTTTACCCTTCTTCCTCTCATTCTACTTATTTTTCTGTAGTCATAGAAATTTTATTTTTTTTATTTCGCTGGTACTTGCATAGAGAGATGATACATCGAAACTCGAAATCGTGTACTATTAGGATCAAAATGTAAAATTCACGATTCTCGTGATTCAATTTGCGCGTGTATCTTATTTCTCTAAATGGTTGCCATTCCGCAATAAAATAACATATTACTCCCATTTTTCTGAAAGAGAGGGAAAAATACTTATTTCTCTTCATTCTCCGATACCGATTTTTACTAAAAAAAGTCGATTTACAATTCCAGTGTAATAAAAATTTCATTGCACCATGTATTGGTAATTTATTTCTTTTCTACTTAAAAACTAGTACTTTTCTACTTAAAACTGAGTTTCTGTAAAATTTCAAATCTTTGAAATATAGTTTTCTAAATTAAAAATTAAGCTTGTGTTTTATTCCATTTTAGTAAAATGAATTTCATACTAAATGATATACTTAAAAGTATATTATATCCAATGAATCTTTAGTTTATCTCCTTATTAATTATAATATTTTAATTTTAAAAAAACAATTTTTCGCATAAGAAACGATACCTGAGAAATTTTAATATTCTCTTTATATGATTCTCATTTTTTTATATATATAGATACATAATTTCAATATTTATTCTCACAAAGAGAACACATTTTAATTTTTTAAATTACATTTAGTTACAGTAAATTAGAAATCCTATACAGCGGCGAACACGAGAAATTTTATAAGATTTTAGTTAATAAATTAATAACTTGCAATAAGATAATCCTACAATCATACACATTTAAAAACTTTCATAAAATAATTTAGTTGATTGATATATTTTAAGATAGATTAAATGCTATATATATATATATATATATATATATATATATATTAAATTTCCCTAAATGTATATCCTTAATAATATTTTACATAAACAGAGATATCAAATATATTTCTTTAATTTCAGATACATATTTTACTTCAAAAAACATTTTGCAATTTTGTATAATATATCTATATATTTGAGCTATAATTTAGAATTTAGTTTTGTGTTCTTTTCGTAGAACTGTTAAGTAATAGTACAATTTTAAATTACTTTTCCATCACACACCCTAAAAAAAACTCTTTTAATTTTTTAAAAAAATTTTATAATATTTTCTTTTATATATATATAAATAAGTTGTAAGTGTATTCACATGCTATAAGCTTTTCTTATGAAGTAGAAAATAATATCACCATTCATATTCAAAAGTTTACAATATGATTAGAAAAATTCAGGAAATAAATTTTTACTTTTCCCAATGAATCAAAATATATTATAAAAACATTTGTGTTTTTACTACACAATCAATGTAAAAATTATGTCAATAATGACTGCCAGGATTTATATATATATATACACTACAGCAGTGTTTCACAAAGTGTGGGGCGCAACCCCTGGGGGCGCAATGATACTAAAAGGGGGGGGCACGAACATATCAAAAATTTAAAGATTTTTTTAAAAAAAATAACCGGAATGAGAAGTAAAACAAAATGCTTTCTTCCATAATAAAAAAATACATACAACAACATTGACATAATTTATGTTTATTATCTGGTTTTTTTCCGTCATCAAATAGCTATCTTTGATCACAAAACCAAATTAAAGAAAAAAAACCATTTTGTTGAATTAGCTGTATTTCCTCAATGAGAGATTTTTTTATTACGTCTTAACATAAAATATTACTCGTTAAAAGAAAAAGAAACCCAGACCCTGAGGAAAATTCTAAGAAGATAAGCAATTCATCACTGTAATTATTATTGAAATACTGTACATTAGTTCTAGAAAAAGAAAAGGAAGACATGATTCACTTTTCAGCCAGGCTACATAGTACGTTTGCTAATCATTTGATTGACCTTCAAAGTTATGGTATGGTTATTCAATATTAGTTTTATGCGTTTGCTTTTCGATTAGGGAAATTGTAAATAATAGAGTTATACGATATTTGGAAAAGAATTGATTGATTTAACATTTCTGTAATTTTTGTGAAAAGTGTCTCTGATTTGTGCCCTTTATTATGGTCTTGTACTTTTGAATCATTTTAGTTCAGTTTTATTGGATTTTTTCTCAAATCATCAAAGAATTGAATAGTAATTGAAAGAAGGTAAGTATACTTTCTATAAATTAAAATATTCACTAGAATTCCGATTTGTATCATGTACAGTAAAAATATTTATAAACAAATGAGTGGGGTGATTGAGTGCTCCAGCACTACCATTAGCGTTATTATGGAGTACGCGCCTGCTACCGGGTTAAAACATTTTGAAGTCTTCTCGCTTTAAATGTTAAAAAGTAACACAATTATTCTTCATCGGAATTTTATATTCTTTTTCATAATTTAACATTAATTCTAAATGCTAATTGTGTGAGGTTTAAAATTACAGTTCTTTTAAACAGTTATTTACAATTATAGCATTTATCTAAAAAAAAAATCATTTTACATTTTTGTATACAATGTCGTGCACACAGTTTTACTCTCCAGTTCAGTTCAGCTATTTTATCAAGAATAATGTTTTATTTTTTAAAAATGAACTCGTGCGAAGAGTCGGTGTTTCAGCCAGTATACGTTTAATGTATCAGAACTGAAGAAGGTATTTTATAAATAATTTCTTATTACTGAATTTGGCCGCGGTAGCCGAGTGGTATAGGTATCGATCGTGGCTTGCCTTGTCACGAGTTCGAGCCCAGTACCACTAAAGACCCGCCGTGTAGGGCAGCGATGCACGTTAAATCTGTTGAGAGTTGAAACGTTTTCCCGTTGGTTGTGGTGTGGTAGTTAGGATAGAGGGGTGCCAGCTCAGGTGTCATCCACGTCACTTGACCATGGTTCAAAATTACGTGGTCCGTCGTCAAAAGCCCTCGTGCAGCTGAACAGTGCGACGTTAATATTCAATCAATCAATCTTATTACTAAATTAAGAACAAGTTTAATAATTATTAGGGACTTCCACGGGCTTGTCTTGTAGAGGAAAGTTTTTCAAAGGAAGGTTTAGTATCAGAAATTGACACTTAGAGTTATTTTTCTATATTTAGCTGATATCTATATTTTGTCTTCAAAGCATCCACCGCAGAGAATCCGGTTTATCAAAGGTAGGATGTTGAAAATGGTAATAGTATACGAAGTGCTTTTGTTTTCAGCACAGATAATTCCTCATCCACCTTTACCCAAAATTCAAAGAGCGATTTATTACAAAATTGCGTTTTAATTTTTCACTGGATGTGAAATCTATGAAGATTTCTTCTTCGGAAGTTGAGAGCCCTTCCTGAGTATCTTGAAATAGATCCCTAAACCACTCGTAACTTGCTACCAAGCTGTCCTCATCCAGAAATTAATACTTTTTAAAATTCTTTGCCAACATAGCTAAATGATTTTACGTGTTTTAAAAACAACTTTTACATGTTGTTCTACAGATTTGTAAGTTTTAACACATATCGAGCTGGGACTTTTTTTCCCATCATTTACTTCTGTTGTGGTAAATCCAAAATTTAAGTATTTTTGAGAATATCGCCTTGATTTAATTTTCGGAACCATGCTCGTTCGTATGTATACTTGTTGATTCTTTATTATAATCGAATGTTTGCTTACGACTTAAAAATGTAGGTATGATATTGTTTTAATCTACTGTCATAATTACTTAATTACTGTGAATTACAATTAACGTTCAAATTAAAAAATGTACATTCAAGCTAGATTCGGTAGCTATAGGAGTATCGAGTCGCTAAAAACTGACTGGAATTGTACGAGGAAAAGCATTTTTACATGTTTTGCGCAGACGTCCGATAGGTTGCCCAGACTCATTTAAACGTACCCTATAATGCCAGATGTGATGGATATGATAGAGAGCAACATTGACTAGACTATTTTACTAATAAAATTTGTACTTTGAGAAATGAATGCTGAAGGAAATAAATCTTTAATTAAATGTATCATTTTGCGATCTGTTCCAATTTAAAAATTAGGGAAAGAAAAATAACATAATAATAAGTAAGTAATATATATTTGAAGTAATTTTTTCTTAAAATATATATTACTTAAAAGTTCCATATACACAAAATTTAATTTGCTTATCGTATTAATTTGTACGGTTTGTAATTAAGATCGTATTGTAACTTTAGCGTCTCTCTCAAAGTGCATTTTTATTGCAGTAAATACATTATTATTTTTAAGGGGGTGCGATAAAAATTATGATTGAAAATTGGGTCGCCAGTATTGAAAGATTGAGAAACACGGCACTACAGCAATTAATATATCTATTTTTTTCGCTTAATAATGAAGTAGTATATTTCATCGGAATTCTATGATTTATAAGACTTAATTTTAGTTACAAATTTAGGGGTATGTATATTTATAAGATACCTTATATAACTTTGGTTCTTTAGTCTGGATGGTATATTATTATTTTATACGCGAATAATAATATACCATCAAAACTAAATAACTCAAAAAATCTTCATTTTTTTTTTGTTTCCATTTCTCTTTCAAAATTTCAAGAAAACTTTCGTTAAGGTATCCAACTACGTTCAGAACTGTGAATTTAAAAAAGCGCATAAATGGATAATTTTCATTATATTTAGAGTCACTCATATTAGAACACATTCATAAAAAATTTTTAAGGACATTTTGACAAAAAAAAGTTATTTAAATATAACAATTTGATAAAAAATTAACTTAGAATAATATTTTTTTCCAAATGTTTTCCTTTTGTGAAAATTTCTTCTATTAGAATAATATTTTGCCTGTATAAGCTCAGACCTCTCTACAGAGACTCAACTAGAATTTGTGAAAAATTCACATTATTTTCAGTTACCAACAATTGAAATAATTATTCGCGTTTTTTTATTAAAATTGTTCCCCTCTGTCGTCGTAAAATATCAATAAACCCACTTCTAAGTTATATTTTTCAAAAGTTGTAGTTGAGCCTCTGTAGAGAGGTCTGAGCTATATACAGGCAAAATATTTTTATAATAGAAGCATTTTTCACAAAAGGAGAAAATTATTCTAAGTTAATTTTTTGCCGAAATATTGTATTTAATTTTTTTTTGGTCAAAATGTCCTTAAAACAATTTTATGCTTATATTTTAATCCACAAGTGAGACTAAATATCATGGAAACTATCCATTTAAGCACTTTTTCAAAATCACGTTTCGAACGTGGTCGGGGATACCTTAATCTAAAAAAATCATCCCTCATTTTGAATTTTTAATACATATTAAAGCTATATATATATATATAAATATAGATATATATATATATATATATATATATATATATATAAAGAGAGAGAGAGAGAGTGAAGAATTATTTTATATTTGGCATTGTCAAATTAAGACTTCCTTTTTGATGGTTAAACAAAATTGAATAATTTAAAAATTGAGGAATTTCTTCTTTGCTATGTAAGTTACATAAAAATTTAGTAAACATCAAAACATTTAGGTCAGTATTGGATAAAAAGCAACCCACGAACTACATGCAGCACACAACAAGTTTTCGTACGGCATGGCGGTACAGTGAGTAAACTAAATACAGAGAAAATATTTTCTATATTCAAGTCGGCATATATTTGTGCGCAATTTTTTCTAGAATACAGATGAACAAAAGTAAAAATATATAAATTTTCTCTCACTTTAACGTAGAGATTTTGATGAGAATTTAAACAAGCAATCTCGATTTGGATTTTATAAAAATTCTAAAAAAGTGTGATAAGGCACATTTATGTTTGTGTGTCTACTTAAGGTATCCGGCTACGTTCGGAACCGTGATTTAAAAAAAGCGCATAGTTAAATGTTTTTCATGATATTTAGTGTCACTTAGATTAGAATACATGTATAAAATTGTTTTAAGGACATTTAAAGAAAAAGTTATTTAAATACAATATTTCGACAAAAAATTATCTTGGAATAATCTTTTTTTCAAAATATTCTCCTCTTGTAAAAATGCTTCTATTACAACAATATTTAGACTGTATATCGCTCAGACCTAACAATGAGTTTTCAAAAATTCACATTTTTTTCAGAGTTACAACCAATTGATACAATTATCTGCGTTTTTTCTTTAAAATGTCTCCCCTCTGTTGTTGTAAAACATGAATAAACCCACTTCTAAGTTATATATTTCAAAAATTCTACTTGAGCCTCTGTACAGTGGTCTCAGCTATATACTGGCAAAATATCACTATACTGGAAGCATTTTTAAACAAAGGAGAACATTTTGAAAAAAAGGTTATTCTAAGTTAAGTTTTAGCCAAAATATTGTACTTGAATAATTTTCTATTGTAATACTATTCTTAAAACAGTTTTATATACATCTTTGTAACCTAAATGGCACTAAATATCAAAAATATTATCCATTTATACGCTTTTGCAAATCACGGTTCCGAAAATAGTAGGATACCTTAAACTGATTCTAAAAATAATTGCGCTTTGCAAGTTATAGGTGATGTGAAACCATCACAATAACTAAATTAAATAAAATTGTCACTATTTTATTTAACTTAAATTGATTTATTTTTATAGTACAGTTTATATGCCCTGTTTTTTTTTTGAGATGCAAAGTTAACTGGAGCATGAGATCATTTTTACAAATGAGTGTTCACCGGGTAACCTCCATTTCAACAATGTGACCCTTGAAGAAAAAACATTTTCCCACCCTTGCGTTGTATTTTTTTTTATTTCCTTAAGATTGTTTTTATAAAGTAATTTATGAGACTGCCCAAATAAAACACTATAGATCCATACTTTTCTTTTAAGAAATCATTTCTGTTCAACTCACAACGATTTAGGAAACCAGGGTTCATGCAGCCAAATAAGCAGAACAGGTCTTAGAAACTCTGAGTTCAGTAATAAAAATTTTACTGCTGTAATCAAAGCACCTCCACAACATTTTATGACACATCCGTTCTTCGGGTAGCATTGAAGTAATGACAGTCTTGAATTGTGGTGTTACACCTTGATTGAGAGGAGAAAATACAAGTAAACAACACAGAAATGGAAGGAATTCTTGCATCTATGGCTGTTCTAAACGGATACGCGTCTCGAAGTTTTTGACATGAAATTTAGATATATGCCGAAGTATTTTTAAGTTTCAGGAATACACTCAATAATTTGATTTGAAGATTATAATAATAAAATAATATTTACACAAGTAAGAACACTTTAATGCAATTATAAGAACTATGATCACTTTTTAAATGAGAGTTTATTTATGGTTTTATTCTTTAAGAGCACCAACATTTTTTTTTAAATTACTGCAAAACAAGATTCTACTCATTTCACGAAAAAAGTACTATCATATAGAAGAATGAGTAAATAAATAAGCATATAATCAAATATCATGCGTATGAAATAATGTAAAATTTGCTGACTCAAAAAAATGCAACGGTTTTAATAAAAGAGGAAAAATTCGGAAATTTTAATGGATTTATTTATTAAACTATTCTCTATAATACGTATATCTTAATATTTTTTATTAATTAACGTATATTATATATATATATATATATATATATATATATATATATATATATATATATATATATATACATATATATACATATATTTGTATATATATATACATATATATATATATATATATATATATATATATATATATATATATAATATATATATATATATATATATATATATATATATATATATATATATATATGTATATATATATATATATATATATATGTATATATATATATATATATATATATACACTGTTGTGCAAAAATTTAGGACGAGAAAGTTTCTTCAATATAACGTAGTAAAAAGCTTTCTAAATCAACACATTTAATACCGTAAGATCCCCAGTACATAAGGACATGTGTAATATGTAAGCAACACTTACTAAAAGAGAAATCAGAGGGATAAAAAAAAGTTTGATTGGAAAAGTAGCATGGAGGACAATGCGACGGAAGGCCGAAACATTCCTGTCATGGGTGTCCAGCAAGAAACCTCCGGACTTTAGTAGGGGATATTATCTCCCTGACTGCTAGGCAGGTTTCACAGCGTCTGCCCATGCTGAGAATGAGGGTGTCAATGAGTTGTTGAGGCATTGTTGCCCATTCGTCTTGCAATTCGCTTGCAAATCGAATGTCCCGAATCGTTACTGGTGGTAAGGTACGAGCTGCCAAGCGTCTGCCTAGAAATTCCATACATGCTCGATGGGATTGAGATCCGGAGATCGGTACGGCCAATCCATACGTTCAAAATCTTCACTCTCTAAGAGCTGATCGGCAGCTACTGTGCGATGACATGGTGTATTGTCGTCCATGAAAAGGAACTGCAGACCCATAGCGCCTCTAAAAAGACGCACATATCAAAAGAAAAATCTCGTTACAATAACTGGTCCCGTTGACTGAACCTGCGTCGAAGATGTGAAGGTCTGTACGACTATCAAGCATGATGACTCTCCAAACGAGAACACCGCGACCTCCATACCTGTCCCTTTCAACGATGTTCGAGGGATGATTGCGGCTTCCCCGCTCTCTCCGGATGACTATGCGATGAGAATCGCTACTCAAACTGAATCTGCTCTCATCTGTAATAAGTACTCGTCCCCATTGATTGTCTCTGCAATTCCGGTGTTCCCGGCACCACAGAGAACGCCTTCTCCGATGGGCAGGCGTTAAAGGTACACACCATACAGGGCGTCCTGCAAACAGACCACCACCGTGCTGTCTTCTGGCCACGGTAAAACGCGACATTGGTCGTCCAGTCGACTGTGTCGTGTGTCTAGCGATTTCTCCCGTTGTCTGCCGCCTGTTTCTTCTGTCTCGTAAGACAATGTACCGGTCATATGCAGGTGTGGTTCCTCGTGGACGACTACTACTGAACCCCCGGATAGCTGTTCCTGTAGTTTGAAATTGTCTCCAAGGTCGTGAAAAGATGCTGTGAGCAATTCCAAACTCTGCCGCCACACTTGCCACACTGTGGCCTTCCTCCAACTTTCCAATGATTCGACCTCGGGTAAAAGCATCCAGATGTCGTCTAACAGATTGATTATTTGTCATTTCTTGCTGAAGCAGCAGCTCGGTGTGATTTTAACTGCTATACGGCGTGCAATCTCTTTGCCAGAAATACTGATCTTACACCCACAACATGTTTTATACTACTCAGACACTCCCCCATTACGTCTACCTACATATCTGCGCATGTGCTACCGTACATCACCTTACTTAATCTCCTGATTGGTCTTTCTGTCCGCTCTGCCTCTTCGTTCACCTGATATGCTAATTTTTTGACTTCGTCCTTAATTTTTGCACACCAATGTAGACTATAAAACCGAAATAAATATATTAACCCTCTAACCGGATAGCACGGAAAATTCCGTCATGCAAAGATGCATTCATCACTGCACGGATTTTTCTGCCTTTAAGTAACGTTTTCAAAAGCGGATTAGCCGCACTTTTCTGAAATCCTTTCCCCCTTTTAAAGGTTTAACATCTTGAAAGATAATAGGGGATGGTGGAAACAACACAGCAGGACACTGATAGGAAGTTTTATGGCTCGCAGGATATCCCGTGTTTTGACCCTGGGGCAATCGTAAAAAATAGGGAAATTTCTTTAGACCCCAGGAAGTGTTTATTTGTTACATCGTATTTTTAAAAGTTTTGAAAAGTCCCAACGCATAAGTAAATTATGTTACAATTCCCTTTTGGTTTCATATTAATTTGAAACTGTAACAAAAGTTAAGGGCGTGTCAGGGCAATCTGATATTTTATATACTTAGACAAATTATCTTTTTTTTTTTTTTTTAAGTATATTCTTTTTGCTTCATTTTTCTTATTTTTAAACCAAAATTTTGCAGTTTTTGAAACATGGTTATTTTATTATAAGATACCGAAAAAATTAATATAATACCAAACTCTTTAAAATTTGAAACCTTTTCAATTTTCCAACCACTAAAATTGAATAAATTTAAACTTCATCAAATCATTTTAAACATTTTCTTACACTTTGATAAAAATAATAACGAAAAAAAAACTTATTAAGATTTATTAGTTTTTTTTATATATATTTCAAAGCCCAAGTGTTCAGGGAAGTTTAAGTATAGTGCCTAGTTATATATTGTTAAAATACACCGAATTATATTTGAATTTTAAGTGCTTGAACTTCAGTTTACATCAAAGACAACATGAATAAAGATTTTCTCACTGTTGTTTGTAACTTGAATGTTTGAATAAATGGTAATCAAAAATATACGGAAACATTTACAGTAGACATTTATGCATATAAATAAACATAAAAATCAATTTTAAATTCGAGCTATTCAAAAACATTCGAATTATTGTTCAAAAATATCTATTTATACAAAATACCTCAACATTTATCTTTTTTATATGCTTACTGAATAAGTAGTTAAAATCTGGATATTTTTTGAAATCTCGACCGTATAAAGCTAGACATTTTATGTTAGAAATTCCATTTGAAATTTCGAAAAAAAATGCATCACGCAGTTAAAAATTATTTACCATCAGTTTTAGCAATTGTTTGAGTATAATAAAAATTTCAAATTTCATTAAAAATAGCTTCTTTGGTATCTTTTAATATATTTCGAAGATTTCATACAATTCAGTTGAAAACTGCATGCTAAGAGCAAAAAATATGCTAAAAAAATTGATGAATATACAATTACAATAAATTCTTACATAGAAGCAAAACTGAGAAGCTAAAGCATAGGAATGAAAAATTTTGAGTATATCTGAAGTAGTTTTCGAAATATTTATTTTAAAGTTTAGGAAAATTGTGTGTGTTATGTTATACTTAATATTAATTAAATGGTTAAAATAATGTGTTAATATTAGTCATGTAATCATTTGATGACACATTCATATACTAATAAAAATTATCATGGTCATTGATGCGAATGTCAGGAATTTTATGTAATTTTAAATTCAGACATTAAGATATTGATGTAGAAAATATAAAACGACCATCTATAATACATGAAGCATGCAGTCTGCTATAAAATGATCTTGACAAACAAAATCCGGCATTTTCACTTACTATGACAGAGCCGGCTTAGTCAGGGGCGATCTGGAAAAACAAAGAGAGAACCGTGGTTTTGATGGATGCCGCTCTAGCTTTTAAAGTTCCCAGGAAAAATTATATATATATAAATTACAAATGGAAAAATAAATCTTGTAATTTTCCATACATTTTTATAACAACGAATTGTTGAATTGGCTTTCAATACATTTTTGTGTTTGACAATATGTAAGGTAACCAACCCTACTTTAGATAGATTTGTACTACTTTTTCGTAACCGTATTCCTTTTAAAATTAATTCGTGCTGCCGAAATACACCTTTTGCACCCTTAAAAATTTATGTAAACTATAACGGTTAATTTTAATTTATGCAACTTATGAAATGTTCATAATTAACCATTTCCGTCTAAACAGTTTACAAGAAAAAAAAGTTTTGGACTCCCTCATTCATTAGGGATTTATATAAGATTCTAACATTAAATTTTATTTTTCTCCTAATAGGATCGAATGGTAGTGTATAGTGCTTCCACACCGCAGGTCTGGGTTTCTTTTAACGGGCTGCGCAAGGTCGACTCTGCCTTTCCTCCCCCCTACATTGGGTCGATAAATGAGTACCAAGCTTGCTTCGGGTCTTAAACACTGAAGGTCTCTCTTCAGACAGACGACCAAATCGGGACATCTGTTCATGCACCTCAGCGTCCAATGGTCACGTGTATTATGATGGGCACAGTAGTTCCTGGCCCTCATGGATTGTTGTGCCACTGAGTTTGAGTCTTAAGTTTGAGGTTTACCTCACTTTGGGGTACCCCTTAGATAAACATGTATTTCCACTCATTTGCAATTAAACATTTTTCTTTCAATTACGTTTATTTCAGAAGGAAGTTTGATTTTTCAAATGTATTTGCTTAATAACATGTATATCTGTATATTATACTAAAAATTTGATCAATCCCAAATTACATGATTTTAGCTCCTCTAAAAGCTTTTAGGATTTTACAACTGATCTTACAATCCATATACGTTTTATAGTAGTATATTTAAAAATGATAAAGACATTTTTACGAGTGTGTGAGCTGTTATGCCTCGTTTATAAATATAAAAAATTGCATTCAGCTAAAGTTTTTAAAATGTTCAGAAATAAGTGGGGAAATAGGATACTTACATATTATGAATATTTTTGACTGCAGTAAGATATATTTATATTTCAGTTTCTTTGCAATTTGAATAGAAGTTGTAAGCCGTTTTGCGAATAGTTAGATATTGAGTATAAACCCATAGGTTGTTTAATATTGTAAAGTGTTTTGCTTTGATACCAGCACGCATTAAAATAAGGCTCATTTGCAGTTATATGATCAGCTTCAGTGATATTTATATTTTCAAAAATTCTACACGTACGAAAACATTCTTTCACAACCGCACACCACATCTCATACTATATCTTCCCTACAGGTGGAAATATTTGTGTATACTGAAAAATTTAATACAGGATACATTTCCAACTGTTAAATTTGTTTTTAAAATTTGGTATGAATACATTGTGGAACTGTCGGTTAACTTCACTGAACAAAATTGTTTTAAATGTGTACTGTTTTGAAAGACAAAATTAATTAGGGAGAATTTTCTCACAATAGAATTTGTAATGACTGAATTGTGTGAAAATATAGTTATCGATGTGTGACATTTTTCCTTGTATAAAAGAAACAGAATGATAAGAAATTTAACTTGAGTAGAAAATGGTTAGAAGTACTATCATGCGCATTTGAAGAAGTATATCCCCCATTATAAAATTAAAAATTATTGACTGAATGTGTATTATGTCCATCACTAAAATGCCGATGTAGAAAATATATTTTTATTTAATACAAGGAGTTTGAAAAGGAGAGCACTAGGAATGAAAATTTAGATTTTTCCGAAAATATTCAGTTAACATAAAAATATCATTTGTATGATTTTAAATTTAAATAAATTAAAAGTATTGAAATCATTTTTTATGTTATCTTAAATTAAAAATATAATTTAATAGAGAAAGATCGGTTTTATTTCATAAATTGTATTTGTATATCACCGTATGCACCTATTATTGTCTTAATGTTTAAAAAAAGATAGGGCCTTTTTACTCTTTTTACCTCTTAACTTTTTTAAAAACAGGAAAGTGAGCGCGTTTTCCTTACTCTCATATTCAAAAATGAATACAGGATGCTTTTTTCTGGTTCAAATCGCAATACCAAAAAAAAAATTTTTTTTTTTAAAATTTTTAAAAATGACAAAAAAATAAATTTTGTTTGAAGAAAATATAATTATTTTTCAACTTTAACACGCCATTTATTTCATTTTTTTTTTTTTTTTACCCTTCATTTTGTTTTAATTTTTACTGTGACTGAACATATAGTGGAAACGACCGAGTAGCACTACAGCTTTCAACAAGATTGCCCAAGGCAACTTAACAGCTAGCTGTAAACGATTGATCTCTTGGTTCTTCTTGACAAAAAAAAAAAAACCGAACTAGGTTATAAAATTTTCCCCGTTCGACATCCCAAGTTCTAAAAAAGGGGAAAGAATTGAAGTCTGTTGCATTTTTGAAGGGAATAGCAAAATAAGAGTAAAACGCTTTCGGAATAACTTTTCAGGAGGAAGGTATCCACTTATAGGGTTAAAATAATATTTTTGGCTGATTATTTAAATTTTTAAAACTATGTAAACTGGTTTGATTAATATTTTTTTTTTATATTTAAGTATAGTTGATTGTTAAATTAAGAGCTTGACACTTCACCAAAAACAGAAACAGAAAGACCAATCAGGAAATTAAGTAAGGTGATGTACGGTAGCACATGCGCAGATGTGCAGGTAGACGTAATGGGGGAGTGTCTGAGTAGTATAAAGCATGTTGTCGGTGTAAGATCAGTATTTCTGGCAAAGAGATTGCACGCCGTATAACAGTTAAAATCACACCGAGTTGCTGCCTCAGCGAGAAATGGCGAATAATCAATCTGTTAGATGATATCTGGATGCTTTTACCCGAGGTCGAATGATTGTGAAGTTGGAGAAGGTTGCAGTGTGACAAGTGTTGGCAGCAGAGTTCGGAATTGCTCACAGCATCGTTTCACGACTTTGGAGACAATTTCAAACTACAGGAACAGCTATCCGGGGGTTCAGTAGTGGTCGTCCACGAGGAACTATTCCCACAGATGACCGGTACATTGTCTTAAAGACCAAAAGAAACAGGCGGCAGACAGCGGGAGAAATCGCTAGACACACGACACAGGCGACTGGACGACCGATATCGCGTTTTACCGTGGCCAGAAGACCGCACAGTGGTGGTCTGTTTGCATCACGCCCTGTACAGTGTGTACCTTTAACGCCTGCCCATCGGAGAAGGCGTTCTCTGTGGTGCCGGGAACACCGGAATTAAAGAGAAAATGAATGGGGACGAGTACTCTTTACATATGAGAGCAGATTCAGTTTGAGTAGCGATTCTTATCGCATACTCATCCGGAGAGAGCGTGAAGCCGCAATCATCACTCGAACATCATTGAAAAGGACAGGTATGGAGGTCGCGGTGTTCTCGTTTGGGGAGGCATCATGCTTGGTAGTCGTACAGATCTTCACATCTTCGACGTAGGTTCAGTCAACGGGACCCGTTATTGTAACGAGATTCTTCTTTTGATATGTGCGTCTTTTTAGAGGCGCTATGGGTCTGCAGTTCCTTTTCATGGACGACAATGCACCATGTCATCACACAGTAACTGCCGATCAGCTCTTAGAGAGTGAGGATATTGAACGTATGGATTGGCCGGCACGATCTCCGGATCTCAATCCCATCGATTATGTATGGGACTTTCTAGGAAGACGCTTGGCAGCTCGTACCTTACCACCAGTAACGATTCGAAAGCTTCGATTGGCGCTGCAAGACGAATGGGCAGCAATGCCTCAACAACTCATTGACAACCTCATTCTCAGCATGGGCAGACGCTGTGAAACCTGCCTAGCAGTCAGGGGAGATAATATCCCCTACTAAAGTCCGGATGTTTCTTGCTGGACACCCATCACAGGGATGTTTCGTCCTTCAGTCGCATTGCGCTCCATGCTACTTTTTCAATCAAACTTCTTTTTATCCCTCTGATTTCTTTTTTAGTAAGTGTTGCTTAAATTACACATGTCCTTACGAATTGGGTATCTTACGGTATTAAATGTGTTGATTTGGAAAGCTTTTGTACAATGTTATATTGAAAAACCGTATCGTCCTTACCTTTTACACACCAGTATATATATATATATATATATATATATATATATATATATATATATATATGTGTGTGTGTTGAATATAAAATACATTCATTTTGTAGTGTAGCTGTTGTGTTTGAGAAAGTTCTTGTAATTGATCACTTCATCAGTTTAACGAATTTTAATATCAAATAAGGACATTTTGCCTTTTCAATGCCCAAGTGCCATGTAAGCTAAAAAGATAATTATCCGCTAAACTGAAGTTAAATATGCAAGGAAAAAGAGGAGAAAGTATAGCATAAGAATTAAAATCACGTGTTCAAGTGATGGGAAATATTAACTTATTTTAAAAACTGCGTCACGTCTTAGGAAAAAAGTTCAATCGCTCGGTAAGGCACATATAAGTTATAAAGATATTCTTTTTCTAGGAATCATGACAAAAAATTGGTTGAAAATTCAAGTTTTTCTCCCTTAATTAGAAATTACGAACCAATCTGTCAAAGCATGCTTTTTAATCCTTTAATGATAGATGAAGAGAGACGCGCTTTTGAAAATGGTATTCAGAAGAAGGATTTCTGGAAAAATATGTATCATTAGAATTTTAAGGAAGTATTAAAAAAAAGTTATTACGTGTATAAGTTATAACTTAATCATATAAGCTTTAAGAAGGGATGGAAAACTCAATGGCTATGTTCAGCTCAAATTTTAATGTAAATATAGATTCTTAAAATACTTCTTTACATTTTGAATTTCTTGAAGTTTGACATTACTACATCTTTAAAAGAGTATAACTTATAATATTTAAAAAGCTCCAAGTATAATATGACTCTATTCAGAAGTAGATGTATATTCATTTTCTTCCACTTCGAAAACATTTCTATATAAATTAAATATAACACATACCTGCATATCTTAAGAATATTTCAATAACTATAATTTCTTCTTCTCCGATGGCTTAGATAGGTTAAAAATATAGTTTCTCAATTGCAGTTTTTTTTTAATTTTCTGATCAGAAATTTCGATGGATGTAATACATTAAGGTTACAACTACAATTATTTAATAACTATTTTTAAATTAATATTTTCTAGAATTAAAAATAACTTTATGTTAAATATTTCTATATTTTATTCTTATTCTTTTATTTAAGCATAACACTGATTTAAGTCTTCAGCAACAAGATATTTTTTGAGCGGCTATACATTTCATTTAGATTTTTCACTAAGAGTCGACTTTTTTATTTCGATATTCACAAATACTTTTTTTATATTGTTGGTTTCTCATATTTATTTAGTTACTGAACACCTATTAATGCTGCAGTTAAGAATTATTTGAATATTGCAATCAGAAGGATTTAAGAGTACTATTATCATGATTGCTAATAGACTATTTTGAATTCTTGCTATATTTGAAATTTTAGACTCTAAATCTTGGTTACTCAACCTTTTTTAGGCTGAGCAGCATACATAAGCCAGCTATTTCACGTCGGTCGCAACATGAGGATAAATAGAGGGAGAAATTCTTTAAGACCTAGAAAACATTGGAAATTTAAAATGTGGAAAATTGATCAAATATTATAACTCCAGGTTTTGCATTTCATTATTATTATTATTTTTACATTTTTTGTCACTAACACTGAATTAGAAGCATTTATGAAACACTTCTTCACAATTTCTGCATCAGTAAACGGTTTCATATGATTACCAATGTATACAAAAATTCGTAGTATGTCTTTGTTACCATGCATTGTGATACTACCACCGACAAAACACTTTGTTGATGTTGCAAATATTATTCTCAAGAAAGCCTATTTATTACCTCTTGAAAAAGATCTTCAAGGCAAAATGTCATTGAATAATTCATGTTTATTGGTATTTTTTGAATACATCATTTCCGTGACAAATCAAACAATTACTGATTCATGTTTATTTTTCCCTACAAAATAGTTAACCTCCCAATTATTCTGAAATGATTAATTTTTTTGGAATATTTTTCATTTGCAAGATAAGAAAGGTAGTTTAAAATTAATTCCACCCATACAATTGTCACTACTCCACTGTTGTCTGTTATCACTTACCACAGTGTTTCTAAAACTGTGGGGTGCGTCCGCCTTGCGGGGCGTGATAACTCTGCGAGGGAGGCGCAAGCATATTGAAAACTCGAAACCAGAAGATTATTTATAAAAAAATATTAATTTACTGAAGGGAAAACCAACAAAATACTTTCTGATATAATAAAATATAAAAATACACATTTACACTGATATAATACACTTATAAATGAATCAGTACTGTATAATGTATTTTATTATTAATTTAACAATACTAAGTTAAGAATAAGTTTGATTATTATCAGTGATCTCATGGGCTTGTAATATCACTTATCTTGATACTTTGCACGGTTTTAAATTAATTCCTTATCTGCCGATTAAAAGTTACGTGATCCGCTCTCTATTATTAGACAAATAGTTTTATCTCTTCAACGCATTTTCGAAGGATTTACTGATGGAATGTCCCCTCCCAATATTAAAAAAAATTAATGACAATAAATCCTTCTACCTCACCTACAGAATGGCTCATGGTAGCTGCCCGCTTAATGAAAACCAAGTTCCCTAAACCTGAACAAAATAATTTTAGACAAATATATCCATTCGACCAAGACAAAGTACTTTTATCCCTCAAAATCACCATTCTTTTCGACCCCATTTCCAAAATTTTAATAGAATGCGTGCTTAACATCTCCCTAATCGGTATGTTCACAACTTTAACAATCGAGGATTCAGGCCCAACCACCACACACGTTTTCAACCTGGACTGCCATCATATCCATGTAGTATTTGCTCACAACAATGAATTATCAATGCTTATCATTGTAAACTACAATGTCCTTTTAATCAACATCCATTGAGACAAACCCCATTTACTTGCGACTCATCTTTGGCTATTAACACTGTTTCTCAGAGCTCAGGCAACTCTGTTAGCAGTCAACAAATCCCAAATCAGAGACAACACCCCTCTACTGGGGCCTCTGGCCCAGCATATTGACAATTACAAGAGTCCGGACACATCTCATCATTGCCAAGCCTGGCTAACTTGGACAATTTACTTAAACATAACGCTGTAAATATTGTCATTGACACTGGATCCATTCTATCTTTAATTTCTGCAGGAATTGTAAATAAACTTATATTACCAAACAAACAACTAGGCCTATACTTATTAACCACACACACACACACACACACACACACAAGCCCATGGCAATTTTCAACTAAACCAACTATGCAAAGCTTTCTTAACAATTTGACAGGTAGAAATAAACATAAATCTGAATATAATTAATAGTAGTCTAACTTATATTATTCTAGGACTACCAGAATGTAGCCAATATGAATGTGTTATTGATTATGAATATAACCTTATTATTACAAAATGAACAAACCATTGTAAATAATCAGGGAAAAAACTCACTAAACAAATTTCATTACATATACAGGAAGAGTTTTAAATACATCAAAGGAAGTTTTCTCACCTCTGACTGTTAAAGAACTATCTCCTAACCCAATACAACTTCTTTCAGAATACTCTCATTTTTTTATTTTCTAAAAATAAATATTATGCAGGTAAAATAAGAATGGGACCCCTTAGAATTAATTTAACATAAGACCTCCAAATTTTTCAATGAGCTTTTAGAACTTCAGCCACTTCAGATGCTGAGACTAATAAACAAATACAGAATTTATCAGCTGCAGGTTTAATCAAAGAATCCAATAGTTGTTATTCTTCCCCTGTTACTTTGGCTTATAAGAGATATATGAAAAACAAAAAGCTCGATTATGCATTGACTATAGAAAACTTAATGCAATTTGTAAAACTGATACACTCAGAACCATTACCTCGAATAAACTCCCGGCCAGATAAATTAAATAGTGCTATTTTTTCTACGCTCGATCTGACAAGTTATTACTGGTATATTCCTTTAAATGATGAAGATAAAGAAAAACTAGCTTTTATTACCACTGAAGGCTTATATGAATTTCAAGTTCTTCCTTTTGGTTTTCGAAATGTCCCAGCAATTTTTAATCGTACTATTTGTATAATTGTTAAAAATTTGCTTGTCACTATTTTTATAATAGAGTTATTTTTTCTTCAAATTCTTTGGATGAACATTATGCTCATTTAAGAAAAATATTCAAAATTTGTTAGGAAGAAAACATTAAATTAAAATTTTAAAAATGTGTTTTAGCAAAAAATAAGATAAACACTTTAGGCTATGAAATTAAAGAAGATTGTATTATCCCTGATAATCAAAATATTGAAACCATTAAAAAATTACAACCTCGCAAAAATGTTAAACAACTTCAAAGTTTCCTTGGTTCTTTAAATGCTTACAACAAATTCATTGATTACTCTTTCAAAATCAAAGAACCTTTAAATCAACTACTAAAGAAAGATAAGCAATGGGATTGGACTGCTGAATGTCAAACTGTATTTGAACTGTTAAAAATAAATTAGTAACTAAACCTATATTACAATTATATGATCCTAAATTACATCTTCATGTTTTCTGTGATGCCTCGCTGAACGCTATTGGAGCTATTTTGAAACAACCTGATAATTCTGGTACTCTTCACCCAGTATCTTATCATTCTAGGAATTTACGTGATTAAAAAAAATATTGTATGACAGAATTGGAATGTTTGGCCATATAGTGGATTACATTTTATTATTATATACATAGTAAAAAAATTCATGATCCACACTGAACATGCTGCTCTTGTTTGGCTTAAAAATGGGAAAAAAATTAAGGGGTAGATTTTTTCATTGGTCTTTAAAATGAAGCATGTTTGATTATGAAGTAAAATATTTAAAAATGACTAATAATGCTGAAACTGACATATTATCAAGACATCCTATTGCTCAATATATCCAACATTCTGCACATTTACTTGAATTAAATGAGTTAATCAAAATTTAGATAATGTAAATGATCCTAATATAAGAAAGTTGATGATGTATTTGTTCTTATAAAGAAAAATCTGTTTAAAACTGTTGTGTCATTTTAATTAGACGAAAAATTTTGCAAAACGCTCATGAACAATTTGGACACCCTGGTACTCAAAAAATGATAATTTTATTTACTCCTCAATATTGTTGGCCTCATTTTAATTTAAATATTTCTAAATGTGTTAAACATTTTAATGCATGGCAATTAAATAAAAAATAAAATGCAAAAAATATTTGGTCTTTTACAGACTGTACCCCCCACAGATCAACCTTTTGAGTATATCTCTCTTGATACTTTTAGTGGCTTGAATTGTTATTATTCTACTAAAAACATCTCCACTTAATAATTGATCATGCAACTTGCTTTGTTCGAGATCTTGCTTCTGGAATTGAAACAACAGAAACCTATGCAAAATTTTTAAAATGACTTTTCCAAATTCAAATACCTATTAAAGTGTTAACGGATAGAAATGAATATTTTACCTCATCTCTATTCAACCGATTTTAAAGAAATTATAATGTTTAACAGTTTTTAACTACTTCTCCTCAACTCCAGGCAAATGGCAAATGTGATCGTGTAAATCATCTATTGTAACTAAATTAAGAAGTAAAATAAATTCTTATCCTACCAAAATTCTTTGGACCAAACTTCTAGAACAAGTACTTAATGAGAATACCTTAACACCTCATTCAGTCACAAAATTCCCTCCTGCATATTAGTTATTTGGCACTTTACCATATATACCTCCATTAGCCCAAAATCAAGTCTACCCTTCAGTTGAAGAAGCCAGAAGATTAGCAAACGAGATTGTAAAATACCATGAGAAAAACAAAATTATATATAATGCACGTTTCATTGATTCTCATTTTGAACCGGGTGATATTGTAATTTATGAAGAATTCAATTATCCAAATCAAAGAAAATTATCCAGAATTTTTTCAGCCCTCTACAAAATAGTGCAAAAGCTGTCAGATGTCAATTATGAAGTAACCAAACCAAATAAACGTGTTAACTAAAACACCTACTAAAATTGTCCATGTTTCAAAATTGAGAACTTATTATCCTCCTGAAGAATTGAAATTAAGTCATGAATAATAATAATTACACTAAATTAAAAACACACACCTACACAAAATCAAATCTATTGTCCTTTTACCCATATTAGGTGGACCCCCTTTCCACTCTTGAGATATTTTTTTCTTTTTTTTTAATGTTGTTGTGAAATATAACAATAAGAAATGATTACAGATCTTATAATTTTCGAAACATGGGTCCATCTTCCAATCAATTTCGGATTTTTCCTGTTTTCATCTCGGTATACTGTTTCAGTTTTGGAGAAGTGTATGTTCTTGGATGAAGACAGGGAAGAGTCTGTGTGAATTAAATTACCCTTCCTTAATAGTCTTAGATTATTATGTTTACTTTTAGACGAAGAAGTCAGTTTTTTTTTAATTTTTGAAACAAACATAGATGTTTTCATGATGTTTAATTGATGATATTTTGATATTTTAGGCTACAATTATTTTGAATCTTATTTTATTTTCATTCCATTTAAAGTGTTCCTTGTTTTTATTTTTCATATTGTGTATTTTTATGATTTAACGTTTAGTGGTGTGAACTTTATTACATCAGCTACTCAAGAAAATGTGAACATTTTGAAGAATACTTTTTGATTTTTACTACATTTTGAATCTTATTATGTTTTGAATGTTATTTATGGGTACCCATATTTTACAGTTAAACAGTGTATATTTGTTTTTATATTTTTCTATTATCTAATTTATGTATTGGAGATTATACTATGAAGGTCATTACCAGCAAGTGAATGAAGTTTTAAATTAATAACAATTTTATTCAAAATTTTAAACTTAATATTTCTGTAAGATACGGGTGCGTGTCAAGGTCCCTGGCGCACACACAAGTCTTACTGAGCTGGTAAAAGAAATAATTCCCTATAGTATCATTTTTGTTAACACTTTTTACTAATATTTAAACAAACTTCAATTCTTTGGTTTAAAAATAACACTGTAATCTTAATCGTAATCGGCTAGTCCGAAATCCCTGTCCGGCCATTCTATCCAATCAGAATAATAGTCACTGCCAGTATAAAAGTGAAAATCTTGTGTAATCGCTCTCTTTGTCTTTGTGTCGTTTTCCGCTTTGTTTTGTATTCGTCGCAAAATTATCTAGTCAATGTAAAAATGTACCGCAATTGTGTTTTAAGCTATTAATGTGTGCTTCATGGTAAAAAGAGGACTATCCATTGAAGATGTTTTCTTAAAACCAATCGACATAATACCACCCTCGTCCACAACCTTATATATATATATATATATATATATATATATATGTGTGTGTGTGTGTGTGTGTGTGTGTGTGTGTGTAATAATTCCCTCTAGCACCCTTTAAATTAACTCTTTTAACAATATTGAAATAATCTTTTAATTATTTGTTTCAAAACTAACACCCTGATCTTAATCGTAATCGATGCATATTATTGCATCAGAAACCCCTGTCTCACTCATTCTATCCAATCAGAACTACGATTACGTAATCATCAAGCGCTTGCACTGTTGGTATAGAACCCAACACATTGTGTAATCTCGCGCTCCTTTCCTTTTTGCAGTCATCATGTAAAAATATACATAGCTGATCTTTGTGTTTTTGTGTTGTGCCCTCCAAGATGTTACTATTGTTTGTCTTCTGTCCACTTTGCTTTAATATCGTCGCAAGTTTGTGTGTCTCGTCAACGTGAAAATGTACCGTAAATTTGTCCTAAGCTTTGATGTGTGCCTCAAAATAAAGAAGATGTCTGTTCACTGAAGATGTGTTTAATGAAAACCTACTAACACTCGAAAAAATACTACACTTGACCAATATTTTACACACAAACACACACACACATATATATATATATATATATATATATATATATTGTTACGTAAATTGGGGCTCGAGGGGCAATGAGTTACAAAGAACAAGGTCGATGAAGATTTACCGTCGAAAAATGAATTCTTGAAATAAATGATGCATCAGTAATATGGGCCGAATAAAACTCAGAAGGTATTAATACCTCCAACACAATTACTCAGACACATTTATCAGTGTTCAAAAATACACGTATGAAAAATACTATTCACAAGAATAGTATGGACAATTGGTAATCACGGTCAAGACAAGTCTATTAATCAAATCAATAGTAAGTAAGTGCTGGTTAAAACAAGACTGACTTTCGGCGATCATCTCTATATTTATAGGCTAGCGGATAATTCGCGAAAGAAATCCGCTTACATCATATGTTTTGAAATTAGTGCATTTCTCCTCTAATTTCTGAAAGAATCCAGAGGGATCCGAACTCATCAAAATGGTAGACATCATTATCTCCAAAGTCGCCAACTTGTAACCTAAGTTCGCTTTTAATCACCATTATAACGTTATAGACTATGGTGCTCTTGTGGATATACCAATTTTAACATGAAATAAATAGAACATAGAACAACATAAATGCTTCACACATCCACATACAAATTATTTACACTATTCTACGAAATTTAACTATCATTCTTTCTCTGAATTTACTTATAAAGATGTAAAACAGAAAATTTTTGAATTACTAAGGCATTTCATCATAATTTATATGGATAAAGTGCCAGGTAACTATGCTGTAATTTGTAAGTATTTTTTATTATAATATGCTTAATAAACACTTTTAAACAAATAATATTTTTAAAAATTTGACTTACCACATAAAAATATTAGTAATCGTATTATATCTATTCATAAAAAAATTGGGTTTTTGCATTCTTAAGATTAAGTTTCCATACATATATATACATATATATATATGGAAACTATATATATATATATATATATATATATATATATATATATATATATATATATAATATATATATGGAACTATATATATACAATCATGTCCATAAATTAAGGATAATGAAGTTCAGGCAAAGAAAGATACAGAAACAAAACAAATTTGACTTATTTGTAAAGTCTATTTATTAAACAAAAGGTAAATAGCAAAAACGATGCTATATGTTTGACATAATAAAAAAAAAATTGTGACTTTTACTCCCTGGTGCAAAGTTCAAAAAATAACATACGGGATTATCCATACGGGTGATATTATTAATAATGATTATTACATTTTTAGAAATTATGATGATCTATTCTTTTTGGTAAAAATAATAATTTTAACACCAATACTAATTTTTATCCTAGTTACTTAAAACTAGTTAAAATTAACCATAATCCAATTAAAACTAATTCCTTAGAAATATCACTGTATATTAAGGATAATAAATTCCATAGTAATATTAATGATAAAAGAGATGCTTTTAATTTTAACATTCTTAAAGTGCCATACTGGATCCAACTCTATATATAAAAATATTATTTCTCCTTTATTATTGTAATAATGTATTAGTTAAGGGTAAATATAATATATATTTCAATTTTAATAACTTTATTTAACAATGTCGTGAAAGTGGATGCCCAGTAAACTTTCTTTACAATTACATTTCTAATAGCTCTCAGAGAAATGACAATATGTACTATTGATAGCATTTTAATTAATTATGCAGTTATTCAATAGATGGCGCCACATGTTTAGTATAAATTAAATATATTATTTTTTTTTTATATTTTATTTAAATATTCTTGTGTATGTCTTGTAGTCTTTAGTTTTCTATAAATTTTATATCAATGTTTATGAGTTTTTTAAATGTACACACATATATATATATATATATATATATATACATACATATATATATATATATATATATATATATATATACTTTATATTGTTCAATCAGAATTACTAATTATTTTATGCGGTACTGTTTTTACTCTGGTGGTATTTGGCGGGAAACACAACATGATGCTTTACTCATAAAGTAAGTCTTAGTATCTACTTGATTGCATCAAATTTAAGTATATACTAGTAAATACTAACATGCTATAATTTTATCGTTATATTTTAATGGTTCAGTGTATTTTATACGTAATATTTAAATTTCTCGTAATATTATTCTTTCCTTTGGCTCAGTAATATAGACAAATTACAGTTGAAGAGTGGTTAGCCCTAAAATTAATTTAAACCTGAAATTTTGGTTCCTAAGGCCAGGAATTTTTTATTGTACTACTGAGGCTAATATTTCCTACTATCTTGACTAGTTATACTTACGTTTCATTATATATATATATATATATATATATATATATATATATATATATATATATATATATATATATATATATATAATGTAGGCCAAAATTGTAGACCCTTTTTTAAATTATGTCTTTAAGGGGGTAGGTTCATGAAACAGGATCTGTATTTCAGTAATGTTAAAAGTAGGTATTTTTAAGGAACATTTATAAACATTCTATTGAATAAAAATTTCGAATTTTTTTACTGAATATTTTTGAATTATAATATATACTTTAACCAGATTTTTTATAGATAGGATGTCTAGTTATTTTTTAAAAAATATTTTTGCATATATATATATATATATATATATATATGTGTGTGTACCTGGTTTTTTTTATTCAAAAACCGTGAAATTTTATTATTTTTAATGCTACAAATTAAGTCAGAATAAGTTTTTTTAAAAAATATTTTGATTAAAATATATATTAGAGTGTTATTATTAAATATCTTAAGTTATAAGCTGTTAAATGCAGTAGTTTAGAAAAAAATGTTCCTAATGTAGTAAAAATGTTAATTAAAAAATGGATTTTAGTAAGAAACTTACTTGTAATTAATGCATACCAGCTTCATGGCTTGGGTTTTTTTCATTCTTCTGCTAAAGTATCCTCTAATATACATTTATTTTGCCTTTCTTTTTCACCCTTTCTTCTTTAGATTTTTGTACAATGTCATAATTTGCTTTTCGTAGTCTCTCCCGATCAGCTGTTTCTATTGCTCGAGCTGTGTAAAAACATGGAAACATATATATACCTAATGTTGCAAGAACATGACATTTAGTGATGTTACCCTGATTGTAGGAGGCAATAGATTCCAGTATTCCAGTTTTTAATGTCCCCAATTGCACAAGAATGTTTTTCGGTATCCGTGACCATATTATGCAATTTACACTTTCGTTACAGTTTTGTGTCTTACAATGTAAGCATTTGGCAATAAAGTTAGTTGTTGATAATTCCATGTACACATTTCTGATGCAATTGAGTACTTCTGACGTCACAGTTTTCTTGTGTTTATATACTTCACCTGTTGTAATTGCTCGGTTATATTCACATCAGGTATCTTCGTTTGTTGGGCACAGACCATGTTGGGGATATGTATCAATAGATTCTTTATGAAAATATGTAGCCCAAATGGCTTGCTTCATTGAATTAATACTATCGGTATTGTTTCTGATAGTCAATCCATAATAAAGCTGTAATTTATCAATTTCAGCGTCTTCAAGTCTACCGTGATCATCCAATGTTTTTGTCACTTAATTTCTTATCTTTAATTTTTAGTTTAAAAGGTCGTAGCCAAGTCCCAATCCCTTTCTCGACATAGCCAACACATTCCAGTTTTTCATTACCTGTATCTCCATACGGCTGCATCTCGTTAACTGCTTTATACTCTCTGGAGTCACCATCTCCCAAAAAAGTGGTATATCACAGACCATGCAATCTTTCAGAGCGTTGGAAAATTTCGATGACTCCTGAAACTTCAATACTTCCACTATTTCCAAAATGATTAGCCTTAAAGTTCTCATTATGCAATTTGTTCGGGCACTTACAAAATCTTGATAAAATTGAAGCACCAACACTTTGCCGGTATAAAAATTTGCTGCAATGACAGCACCATTCAAAGACGTATGCCCATTGTTTTGCCAAGTACCATCAATATCAACTGGTATATCAGAATGTCCGCTGACATCTTTAGTTTCTTTAGCTGCAATTTCCATACTCACTGTAGCCACAGTCTCTATGGCTGTATCTAATCCTGATTCCTTTTTATTAAATATTTGCGATGGAGTTGGTAAATCCAGTACTCAACACAAAAATTTAGCAGAAGACTTATCTTTTACCAATATATATCATTGTATATGAAAGTCTGGTATTGACTTCATAATACGTAGATTCTTTTCCAATATATGAAACCATATATATCAGTATTAAAAAATGGCTGGCTGAATCCACAAGTTTCGCAAGAAACAGAAAATTCTCTGACCAAGCCTTGAACATTTCTTAAAAATTTAATTGAAACGCTATTGTTTTTGCATTCTTTACATACAACAAATATGTTTATAGCTTCAGACAATAAAGTCTTATTTACAATTTCATTTATATTTCCATTTTCAACAAGAAAATTGCTGTAATCCATACAAGATTTCAGCTTCTTGGCTGAAGCAGAAACATTCAAACTGTTAATGGATTCACTTACCTTCGCTTGTGAATGCAAAGAAGCTGTTCTTCTTTTCTTAAAAATTCTATTTTAAAACGTGGAATTGTGAGAAAAAAGTGTTTAAAAAGCAAAAATCACCAGGAAATATATGACAAATTTTAAAATATTAGTAAATGTAGCCATAAGAAAAGCTACTTAAAGACTTTCAAAATTAATTGCAAACAGCACGTTCCAAATAGTAAACAAGCGTTTGCTTCGCTTCATTTCTTCTACTAGACGTTGCCGTTCAAAGTATTTTAAATAATAATGAAATTCAAATAGTGAAATTGGGGGCTTACAATGCAGAAAAAAAAAGTTTGTTTCCATATAAATGGGCGTGGCAAGTGGACTCTGACAGGTGGTAAAACATTTTCAAAAAATCATTATAAATACTTTCACTGCACCTAGAATGATAATTTTTGCACCATTAAAAGCCTAAGAGTTGATATTTTATTAAAATGGGAAATATGAAAAATAAGTTCTTGGGTAGAAATTCTGAACCTACATTTTACGTTGCACAAAATGCAAAGTATTTAATTTCATTTTTAAAGAGAATTTAATACTGAATTACAGGTAAAAAATTAAAAATTAAAATATTTGCGAATCAAAAAAGGTTATACTGCAGTAACTAGCAATATACCTTAGATGCTAAAGATGGCATAGTAAGGTTGGTTTTATTCTTTATTACAGCTTCGCATGGATGTTTCATTTAGCTGAAAATAGTTTTAAGCTCTTCCTTCGTTATTTCATGATGTCATTAAGATGACTTGGTACCCTACAAATTACAAACCTATCATTTTTTTTATTTTCATTTAATGTTATTCTTTGCATTATTATCTTTCGATTGATATATCACTTGTGCATGTCGGAAAGTTAGAAGTAGAATAAAACTTCATTTGAAAAAACAAATTACGCAATTCAGCCACACCCCCTTTTTTAGAAAAAAAGCTAAAAATGCGTTTTGATAAAAAATATATATATATAAATAGAAATAATAACTATAACAAATAATGTGTAGTATTAAAAGCAGAATATTTCCGAGGCAATACAATAATGTAATTTTTCTTCCTTGTGAAATGTGTGCATGTAAATTTTTTAAATTAAAGCAATTTATATTAATAATTTTATAATTTTAGTTCTTATTCCTGATATATTTTTCATACAAATGTAATACTTTAATATTATAAGAAGAAAAACAGCTAAAATTTCTGTCGTGACAGAAAAAATATTTTTTTTAAAGTTTTTTTTGAGTTTTCTTGTGCAATTAGTACTCTCTAAAAGTTGATCATTTATAAAACTGTGTGGGTTCAAAACATACGAAAATGCAATTATTTTAAAGAAAAACGTATAAGTATTATCTTAAAGTGGTATTTTAAGTTTAATTATAAGCTTATAATAATTATTTTTTCAGAATTATAAACTTTAAAGTGGTTTTTCTCAGTTTGTGTTTTTCGAAACCTTAATGCATTCAAAATGCTACTCCTTCGACAATTATTTACCAATCACTTCAATTTTTTTCCTGTGTATTAAAAATAAAGCATGTAATAAAATTAGGGATCCGTTTTGCTATAAATTGAATACTTTTTTTAAAAAAACATACTATGTAAGACATGTTGGCTTTTTCGTTGATTTTTAGCCTGTATATCAACATTTTATTTTTTTTCTCAAAAACGAATGAAGTTATTCTAAAATCGATCCCTAAAGTTGTTAAGAATATCCATAAGAATATTATTAAAAAATTTCAGGTCAAAAAATTAATTTTTACAAAAGGAGTAGAATTTTAAAATTTTCCCAATTTTCTTCAAAAATTTAAATTTTTAAAACTTGTGTGAATAATATATGAAAATTTTCATCTGGTAACATTTTCTTGAATAGAAACATTGTATAAAATGTTAAAATATAATTTTTAAATACGTAAATAAAGAAGTTTGCTCAAAAGGTGCCAAGTCCCCTTAAACAATTATATCCTTAATTAGTTTCTTTTCATTTCATTGGTAGCTCATTTGGACAAAGTTTTCAAACGGTGCCACTTGTTTTCGATAGGGTTGAGATCAGGCCTGGACAACAACTCAATTATCTAAGAACGGAACTAATTTTTCATTTGTTTTACTGGGTGTCAAGGAGCAGAATCGTGATGAAAATTAAATGAAGCATTGTTGGTAAATATATCCCTAATGGAAGGAAACAATTTAGGTTCTAGAGTGATACCAATGTATTTTATGACATTAAGAGTTCCATCGTTTATATGAAGGTAACATATACCATCTGCTGATTTACAGAACTAAATGATAAAACTATGTGGGTACTTCACAGTTGCCTGGGTGCAGTCAGGATGTAGCATTTCTTCTATTCTACGTCTTACATATTTTAGTCTTTTACAACCGAATAACGATATTTTAGTTTCCTCCCTCCATATCACTTGTGGCTAACAATCATTTATCCAATTAATGTGTTTCATTGACCATGTTAGTCCCTTTTAGTTCTGCGGTTTTTTTCGTGGAATTCTACCTTTCAGTCTTATATCTCCTAATCAACTCCAGATTGTTTTTTAACTGACAGAAACACCCACATTACTCAGATAACTTCTGATGGGTGCCATAAAATTATTTTATCTCTGAAGCATAGTATATTTTTTATTCTGTCATCAATAGATGTGGTGCTCTATTTTCGGCCATTTACTGTTTTATTTTATTTTATTTTATTAAGTTTGTCTCCTGACATCTTAAAAAAAATTTTCATTCTCCAGATGTAGTCACTGAATTACCTAACTGCTATGTAATTTTAACATAGGAAATACCACACTCTTGTCACACATGTGTCTAATCTACTCTTTTATTTGATGTCATATCTTTTTGACTAAATATAATTGTTATCCTGACCATAAAACAGTTCTTACCTATCATTAACTTCTTTATCGTTTGAAAACTCTTGTCCAAATGAGGTAACCATGAAATAAAAATGAAATGAAAGGCATCATGTAATAACAAAGGAAAAACTTAATATTATTTTCAGCTCAATGAAACAGCGATGTGAAGAAGAAATAAAGAGTAAAGTAACTTCACAAAGCTCTGATAACACACTGCTATCATCAGTATGTAATGAATATTGGCAGTTATTGCAGCACAGCGTTTTTGCTTCTCAAACGCATGAATTTTGTTTTCTGTAATGGATTTTGTATAAGATTTTCCTTAAAATGATATACAATCTAATATATATTATAAATGTGAAAGTTTGTCAGAATGTTTGTGGGTCTTTTACCGAAAAACAACCGAATGGATTTTAATGACATTTTAGAGTAATATTGCTTATACATCATAATAACACATAGGCTATAATTTATATCATAAGCTATGATTTATAAAAATTTGTAAAAAGTGTCCAAAATATAACGATATTTGTCAAGTAAGTAGGAAAAAATTCTGGCATCTGCAATCAAATCTGGCTTGCGCTGCAAAAAAGCCCACGACAGCTAATATCTATCTTTTGTTCGTGAAAAACTCTTTTTGTTTTGGCTACGCAAGGGGCTCATTTCTAATTAAATCAAAACTAAGTTTTGAAGGGAGAGGTTGCTATAAATCTCTCTTTATTTTAACGTTTTTTATGATTTTATTATGCATATTTTTTAGTAAGAACTTGATCTTTTTTCAAAATAAGTGCTTTTATCGGTTCCGGTACTTAAAGTAAATAAACTTTCTCTCTCACACTGCCTCATTTTGACAAATATTCAAAATTTGTTTGTGGTTAGTAGATAATTATAACGCTATAATTTTAATTGAATAGGTAGATATTGCGTTTTTATGTATACAAATAATTATAACTACTATACTGTATTTTTTGGAGTGTGTGAGTGAGTGAATATTAACATCGCACTGTTCAGCTACACGAGGGCTTTTGGAAACGTATCACGTAATTTTGAACCATGGTCAAGTGACGTGGACGGTACCTGAGCTGGCACCCCCTTCTCCTAACTACCACACCACACCAACTTAACAGGGAAATTCTACCAATACTTAGTAGGAATATTCTTTGAAATTCACTTTTCCAAGATATATGTCAGCAAGGGTTCTATGATTATTTTAGCGGGGAAGCGAATAGTTATGTAGCAAATATTGCGTTTTCAGCTGATGACGTTTTCAGCGGATTGCAAAGATTATTATTTTTGTCCCGAAAAAATAGTTTATGTCAAAATTTAAGCGTCTTATGTTTTTGTATGTTAGTGAATACCTTGGAAAATGATATGACTACTTATTTTAAGTGAACGGTTTATAAATTTAATTTTACTGTGGAATATCTTTAATTAATTTTATTAGCTCTAACGGATTAAATTTTCTAAAGTGGAGTATTTTGCTTATGTATATCCTTTAATTTGTAAATGTACTTATCCAAAAAATTATTGTAAGAAAAAAACTGCAGTAAATCATAACGTGGTTGGAAAAAGTATTAAAGAGCATTTGGCACACGGCGGGACTTACAAAGCTCTAATCAAGCTCGAGCTACGAAAGTAGCTAGGCATTTGCCAACTTGACTCTGTCGTTAACATTTCGCTATGTTTTTCATTCAATCGCCATTATAATTTAAGAAACGGCGTTTCTTGCGAATATTACAATTTTAAAATAAAATAAATACAGCAGAAAGTAATATTAATGTATTACACTTTCAGATATAAATTATTTACACTACTTTAAATGTTAATTACGCAAACCTTTTAACAATGTGTTACTTTTGCTGAACAGAGATCAGCTTAGGGAGGTATTTTGAAAATTCGACCCACAAGAGTGTTACGAGGAATTATAAATAAAAAAAAACATTTTTATCAACTATTAGATCTACATACTTAAAATTTAACAAAGGTGTGTTTTTTTTCTTTTTTCTTTGTTTAGCTGAGATATGCAAAAAGCTTTTTTTGTTTAATTTGCAATTCACATAAAATTAACTCATTAAAAACTTATTTTTCCTTCAATCTGTGCTGTTTAATTTTTCAGTTCACCCGTTTGAAGGACGGGAATACCAGCTAGTACTTTATATTTTGTGCAACGTAAAAACTTCTATAAGCATAAAAACTTGAAACAACAAAACTATTTTAAAAGTGTCCACAATTTTGGTCTCTACTGTGTATGTATATATATGTGCCAATTTCCCATTACATAAAGAACACTTTTATGAAATATTATAATAAAGTTATGTTAAAATATTGAAATGTTTCAAAAATGCTACGCGACCGATTATCACAAGATTAAACACATGTGATTAAATGCTTCTAAATGCACTCGCAAGTTGATAAGTTGGACAAAATTGTATAAACTATATAATATATTATTTCTTTCTATTTTCAAATATCAGATTCCTTGGATAAAATTACATTTTTTTTTAGAAAAAATTGTTCACTTTTTTGTTTCTGATAGTTTTAATAGCAACAAAATTGTATTATTCCATCTTATTACACAAAACTAAAGAGAAAAGAGAAATCGTTACTAATAATGGTGTTACAAATACTTCACTCCAATGAAATATGAAGACAAAACAGTTTATAATATTATTAAAAAAAATCCCTACTTTTTATTGTCATGTTATTTCAATAATTTTAAAACCTCATGTCTTTTAATTTTGAGAAAGTTATATGTGTGTCTGTGTGCTACGAAATTATACATTGAAAGGTCCATGTTCTCTTATTTTTTTATAGCAGTAACAATTATTTTACAAATGCCAGGCCATTGACCATCAGGTCATTAGGCAACGGGCTCTCCAATACCTTTTTACAATGCAGTTAAGATCATTCAGTGCAGAGCACTCGTCCAAATGAGCGGCAGTCATGTCTTGTCCAGTGTCACAAAAAACGCAGATAGGTGAAGTTACTAAATTAAAACGAAACAGATGGGCACAAAGGCAGTCATGTCCGGTTAAAAGTCTAAATTTAGCCACAGCAGCAGCACGAGAAGAACTTGGAATACCGTGGGATTTCTTACATAGTGTACTCCAAGGCTTATCACGAGCAACACGAGAAGCTGTAAGGCGAAATGATTCCCTAAAAATCCTTTTAATTTCCAGTTTGGCAGAATGAAGTGTCAGGTCTCTGCGAAAGTTCTAAAGGATACCCGTTCCCTTTTTTGCCAAAAAGTCTGCCCTCTCATTTACCCAAAGACCACAGTGGGATGGTACCCATTGAAAGACGATCTTTCCTTTTATCTTTCCCAGGAGTTCTCTACAGTTCTGCACACGTAAACAATTATTCTCATTATAGTTGGACAAAGCCTGAAGGGCAGAAGTAGAATCTGAAAGAATTGCAGCTCTTTCAATGGGGGGAGACGAACAGCAAGTTACTGAATGTCTATATGTATAGCTTCAACCTCACCATCAAAGTGAGTTGTCAAAGGGCCGGCGTGTAAATAGAAGGAGAAGAGGTGACTAAAAACACCAATGTCAGCGGCTTGGGCAAAGTCCAAGAGTGAGCCATCTGTGTAAATGTGAAGCCACTCCTCCGGTGAGAAGCGGGTATTGATAGTTTTTCCAAAGCTATAGCGTGAAGAGCAGTTGGACTTAAATCACGTTTTCTCACATTCCGAACAAGGTCCAATCTGATGTCGAGTATTGCGTAGTCGAGTGGATTGCGCAAAATACAGTAATTCAAAGGGCACATCATTAATGTTTTTATATTGAATGTTCTCACGAACACATTGAATAAAGCCCTTTTGAGTTTTAAGATTACGTCCTCCATGGGAATCATAGTCCCGCCAGAATGAATTATTTGGGAGTCTAATAAGTCTATTGAAGAGAATAGCAGCATTATTTTCAATTATATTAGTGAATGGCTGAAGATCGCAAAGTAACTGCATGGCAAGTACTGGAGTAGTTTTAACTCCGCCAGTGATCATGCGAAGGGCTTGGTTATGGAAAGTGTCAAGAAGTTTTCTAACGTATAGCAGTAATAATGTTTCAATAGTAAGGAATGTGAAAAGTTCAATTGTTTTCATTTTAAATAACCAGTATACATACACACAGACTGTAAACAAGAATATAAAAAAATATATTTTTATTAAAATAAGAATATGTATACAAATTTTTACCTTAACATATGTAAAAAATAACCATATACAAAAAAAAAGCAAATACCAATTTTAAGTTTTTGAAAGTTCAGGTTGTGATTTCCAATAAAACATAATATTTGAATACTTCATTTCTGATAATATCTATTGTATCTCAATTTAAATTGTTTCAAATATTATTATGTGAAATAATAGCTATCCATCTTAGTTTTTTTTTAAATTCGTTTTTGAATAATTTCTCTAAACGGTAATTAAGATGAGGTTTTACATTATTAATAAAAGCTAGAACATTCCCGTGTACCCCGTTTACTATTTTGTTTTTGTAGCCCAATTTCAGGAAATAAATATAAATTCACTGGGTGATACAGAAATTATATAACACATCAAACACACGTGTGTTATAAATAAGATTTCTTTAAAAAACTACACATTGTTCAATGTTATTTATTGTTTTAAATGCATAGTTAAATTTTTAATACAAGAAAAATACATTCTCCGAAATAAATAAAATGACAATATATTTGCTATGTAATAATTCTATTTTATGAATCTTTTTTTTATAAATATTTTTACAATCCAGCTCAGAAATGCTACTTTATTTTTTTAAATCATCATTTTAAGATTTCTAATTGGATAATGATCCGTAGGAACATCATTCAACCATGAAGTAGTTCAACACATATGTTACATACTAAACCTTGAATTTGCATTAAAATATTCTGGGAATTTTATATATTGGATATGAGAATTATACCTGAAATAAAATATTTCTTAACAGAATACAGTAACTACTCTCTCTGAGCAAATTACATTGCACCTATCCAATTAATAAAATTACTAAACCAAGTAGTTCTTTGAAATGGGCATCTTAATAGCATTTAATATTTTACCTTTAAGCGTTCAAATAAACTTATCTTTATAATTGAAAGACATTTTTTTGAAAGTTACAAAATAAAAAGTTCTAAATTTGTAAAATGAGATTAAAAATAGACAAATAAGTCATTAAAAGTAATTAACAGACGTTTCTATTATGTAGCTGTCTTGGATTATTGAATTTTCTACTTACGATGATTGAAAAAGGAAGCAAAAATTAATTAGATTAAAGAAAGAGCACTAAGTGATTTCGAAGTTCAGCTTTGCTTTCGACTAAGATGTCGCTCATTTACAAGATGCTCATTTATCCAAAGCAAAACTAATAAGATTACTTAATCGACTTGAAGATAAGGTTATTTAATAAAGAAGTAAGTAGTGCAATGCTCTCTCCCTAATGTTAAAGTGTTTTTGTTTTTTAAGTCTTCATTAATGTGATTTATTTAAAGAGTGAATAAATTTAGAAAAAAAAATATATAAAATTAAAATAAAGAATTACACAAAATAAAGAGAAAAAAAAATTCTTGGATTTATAACTATTTTGTACTAGTTGCAAAACAATACATTGCGTTAAATAGAAAATACAATTTTGTTTTTTAAAAAAAGTGCATTGTTTTTCCTTAAAGATGCTAATGTGGTTTCTCTAAAGATGTTAGAAAATGAAATATTACATATATTTCAAACATTAAAAAAAACATCATACAAAATTATTTATAAATTTATTTTAATTAACAATAAATATTTTGCGTGATTTATTTATTAAATAATGCATTTAACTATATGGCGTTGAGTATAATGTATTACAGTAAAGATTTCATCTGCCATTTTAATTAATATAGCCGACAAATTACGCAAGGAAGTTAACTAGTAAATAAAGATATAGCGTGTAAAGAGAGAGAGAGAGAATTCATAAGAGTACGTTAATAACCTGAACAAATTTTTGTGTAAATTATTATGTTAAAAAAGATTTTTATCTAAAAACATAATTGATTCAGCTCTTCATTTACATTTTAAGGGAAAATATTTTTAAAAGTGACATTAAAATGTACTTTAACATATATAAGATTAAGAAAAATAATTTCTATAAAATACTTTCCAACATATATGAAATAGTATGGGCTGTGCTGCTCAAATATGAGACAAATATGTTCTATTTTCCCATTTTTCCACGACGAATGAATAGACATTGATTAGAAGTAAACTTCTCAACAAAAATATGCATATCATAACATATTTTTTTTATAATTTAGTTTTGAACGATTTATAGTTCATAAACTGTGAATAATTATTTTTAAGTTAAATTATTTTTTTAAAATTAACAAGATTTTGTTCCTTTTAATAGGAATCATATAAGTATCTATGTTGAATGTAATGCACTGTAAATTTTTAAACGTCATTTTTAATTACTTTAACTAGTGATCATATTTTAATTATAACCCTTGATATCAAGCTAGTAAGTACTACACAGTTACTTCAAATTTAGTGTATTTGATTACTGAGTTTAACATATTTTTACAACATCAACTACTTTAGAAAAGAAATAACATGTATTTATACTTATTTTTACTTTGCCTGCGCATTTTCAAGAGACTTTCATTTGACCTTGCAATTTGCTGGAAAGTAATGATACTAAACATTGACGTACTTTCCATTAATAAAAAAAGTTATTAACATACTATATCATGGTCATGATCAAAACTTTTTTATTCGTATAAAGAATGTATTTTTCAGGTATAGAAGTTTAATTTGGCATTACTTTCCAAGATGGCGACCAATTTAACAGCTGTCAAGTGATTTATTCTCAGTTTGGTTTAGCAATTCATCAAAACGATCATCCAGCAAGGCGTAGATTCGTCGAATGGGCCCAAAACGAGTTTGCCGTTGTTCCCGATTTTCATAAGAGAATTTTGTTTAGTGATGAAGCGCACTTCTGGTTGAATGGCTACGTCAAAAAAAAAAAAACTGCAGCATTTGGAGTGAAGCTAATCCACAAGTGTATGTCGAAACACCGTTACATCCAGAAAAACTGACTGTTTGGTGCGCTTTGTGGGCTGGTGGAATCATTGGTCCGTACTTCATCAAAAACGATAAAAACCACAACGTTACAATCAATGGTGATCGGTATAGAGCCATGATTACTAACTTTTTCATTCCTGAATTGAACAATCATGATGTCCAGGAGCTGTGGTTCCAACAAGACCGCGCAACATGTCACACAGCTCGTGCCACAATCGATTTATTGAAAGACACGTTGGGTGACCACCTAAGTTCACGTTTTGGACCTGTGAATTGGCCTCCAAGATCTTGTGATTTAACACCATTAGACTATTTTCTGTGGGGCTATGTAAAATCATTGGTCTATGCGGATAAGCCACAAACGCTTGACCATTTGGAAGACAACATTCACCGTGTCATTGCCGATATACGGCCACAAATGTTGGAAAAAGTCATCGAAAATTGGACGTCCAGATTGGACTACATCCAAACCAGCCGTGGCAGTCATATGCCAGAAATCATATTTAAAATGTAATGCCACAAGATTATTTTTCGAATAAAAAAAATTCATGCAATCGAATAATGCATCGTTGTTTTATTGCAATTTAAAGTTCTATACCTCTAAAAAACACCCTTTATATATATATATATTGATTAACCTTCATTAGTATAATAAATACCAATAAGCTAAGTTTATCTCTCTTGGTCGTTTAAATAACTCCAATAGTGTAAAATATATTAGCAAAAGTATGCAAGAATATTGTATATAAATAAACGTTTTTTATTGAATGTTTAAACAAATTTTGCAAACTGAAATGGCATTTTTTGTTTGTGCTTTTTGGCTCTTGCCTTTACAACACATATTTTATACTCTTATGACTCTTAGTTTAATGATACAATTGATTTACATGTTTAACTTAAGATATTTATCGGTAAGATAATGAGTAACAATGTAAGGCATGGATAAGAGAACAAATATTAATTTTAAACATCGTTATCTCAAATATGTATCTTATTATCCCACAGGGTAAATTTTTATATTTACATATAACATATTTCGCTTTTTATTAAATACATTTACTATCATAAAGCATAGTCTATATTTCTTTATTGATTTACTTGCTAATGTAGTTAATAACTCACACAATCACATGTACCGTATTCATTATTTAATGTCCTACTGCATCAAATGAGTGTAGGTAATATTTCATGTATGTGGTGCATGGCAATTTTTCATCTACACTGTAAGGATAATGTCTCGTTTGTTGTGTACTAGCTATATTTTATGTACACAATACAAGTGATTTCTCATCTCATATCAGTGGAAATCAGGATGTGTCTAATGAAGCATTTAATCTTTCAAAGATAAACTGAGTCGCATCTGTAACCCCGACTATTTTGAAACACTGCGCATTGATTCGAAAATATAATCAATTATTTAAGTGGAATGGAGAAACATTTCACAGGAATTTTGGATATACATAGTTCAATCTTGTTTTCCAAATATTTTTACACATTTTTAATTCTGCTCATTGACAAATGTCTTCCGAAATGTTTAAATATTCCCCCATTCATCGGTAGTATTTTTTTGTTTTATTCCTCTATTAAAAATTATATCCTTTATAATATGATATAAATAACATATGTGCTTGCAAGGCATAAAAATGCTGCATTCCACAGATATTAACCGTCACCTAAGAGAATACGCATGAATATGTTTATAGCATTATTATTCAAAATACAATATATGGTGATGTAAGGATTCTTCAAGAAGCTCAAAACAGTAATTTTAAACATTAAGGTCCGTTGGAAAGCTAAAACCTTATTTTCTTAACAATTTGAGATTTTTACATTTTTAAATTGTATCGATTTTAACCTTTCTAAAAATACCTTACTTAAACCACTAGGATAGTTAGAAGCTTTTAACAGCTATTTTTAAATCATCGTTGAAACTGGGCTACGCCCATTTGAATGGCGAAAATGCAAACAAAGTACTTCGTTTTTGCTTAAGATTTGAACGCCTGATATAAACCAAAACATGTATATTTTATTGTAAATTGAGTCTTTTATTTTTTTATTTTCTATCCCATTAAAAGTCTCACTGTGTACATTAAAATCAATTTATCTCAAAATGTAAATTTTAAAGTTCAATGTATTTTTTCTGAGAAAATACTGTTCACAGGTAAGTAATTTTTTATGATTTATTTATAATGATGGCTAATACATACGGGAAGGAGCTTTTGGTAAAAAAACTCAAAAATGATTTCTTTTACAATTTCTTTTCATGTGAAAAATGGATCAAGTTTCACCATTGTTGGTAAACTATTTCATAAATTATGAAAAAATTCAAAATTAGCTAAAAGCTCATTTCAGTATTATGAAAAAAGTGTACTTAATTGTATGAAAAATTTAGAGTATGTACATGAAACATATTTTAAGAAAACGTGTAACGATATCACCCAATTTAACATTGTCAGTATAGAGAGAGTTTCCCAACTTACCTTAATATATTTTAATGAAATCTGATAAAATTATAAATATTAATAATATAAAAACCATTCAAATATATGTATTTAATTAGCTTTATTTTAAATCCTTTAATATTACACGGAAAGGAGAAAAGGAGAACTTTTTTCAATATTTGCCACATGTATATACAGCAAATATTGTTAATAAACTAATTACGTTTAATTAAACTACATCTTCTATAATAATTCAGCAAAGAACACTAATTTAAAACTACTGCTTTTGACTACTACTTGTTAATTTTCTTTTTATGAATATATATGCAGTAGAACGTCGTTTAACTGAATTAATTGGGGACGGACACCGTTCAGATACGTGATTGTTCGTATAAGTGAAAACCGAATGCGATCCATGCATTATATGAAATCAGACACTATACGAATATAGGAAATAATCAATACGGGAAACGTGCTGAAAAAAAAAAGCAAAATGGGAGCAGACTGTTGCAATTCTACCTTTATTGTGTAAAATAATCACTTATTCTTCGCTGTACCATTGTGCACTTTCGTTTTTTCGCTGTTTGGTCTCTGATATTCTCTTAAAGAGCAGTAGTTGAGTAGAACAGCACACTGGCTGTTTTCCGTACCACTCCATAGCTGTCTCTAACGCAGAAAGTGCTTTAGCATTTGATGGATCCTTGCTATTTTAATTGTAGTTGTTGTCCTCATCTTCATCCATTTCATCATTGACAGAGTCAAGTTATTCATGCACGGAAGTCACCTCGTCATCATTTAGCATTTGAAATCCACAGTCTGCTGCAGCGCATACTATCCAAGTTTCTACATCTTTTTCATGCTATCTGAAGTTTTGTATCTATGTTCAAGACGTTGTGCTTCCGTTTTGAATTCAAAGCCATAGCAGTTCACAAATAAACAAAAGAGAGAGATCACGTATACACCCCTTCCCTTGGAACCAAACATTCCGAGCAGACGTTTACCAAATCACACAGCTGAAATCCCCCAAATATACCTGGCCTTGAATTTTCCCCTTCACGTTTGGCCTTACGCGAAACAACTGTTGAGCATTACACTGTTCGAAAACGTATTCATGTACAGTACAAGTAGTTGACAAAAAAACAAAACTCGTCCTGATATTTGACGATCCGGATAATAAACGATCGGATGAACGACGTTCTGCTCTGTGTGTGTGTGCATATGTATATATATGCCGTCTAATTCTCTAAAAACGAGAGATAAACATCCATCAATCACATTCAAAAAACACTTAAACAGTAGGAAAATCACACAATGAAGGACACATGAGCAACCGAGATTAAAAATTATAAAATAGATGATGCGGCATTATGAATATTGCTGACTTAGGACAGCTAATATGTAAAATAATTTACATAAAAAAATTATAGTATATATACTCATATACCCTAATCCGTTGGCCTAATTCAGCGACGGGTTTAGAAATCATAATTAGGCTCCAGTTTAGTCCAATGACTATTTTGTATCTACATTTGTTGTCTGTGCTGAATTCCAATTTCTTACTTCTTTAGTACTGTTGGTTCTAGTACTTCTTCACGTCTATTTTAATATATTAGCTGGTATACCCGTTCTTCGCACGGGTAAAATGAAAATTAAACAACACACATTGAAGGATAAATAGGCTTTTAATGAGTTAATTTTATGTCAATTACAAATTAAACAAAACAAAAAAAACCTTTTTGCATATCTCAACTAAACAAAAAAACCACCATTGCTAAATTTTAAGTCAGTAGATCCAATGACTGAAAAAAAGAATTTTTTTTATTTGTAACTCCCCGTAACGCTCTTGAGGGTTTATTTTTAAAAATACCTCCCTAAGCTAATCTCTGCTCATCAAAAGTAACACATTGTAAAATGTTTTGCGTAATGAACTCTTAAAATAGTGTAAATAATTTATATCTGAAAGTGCAATACATTAATATTACTCTATGTTGTATTTATTTAATGGTAAATTGTAATATTCGCAAGCAACGCCGTTTCTTAAATTATAATGGCTATAATGGTGATTCAATGAAAAACAAAGCGAAATGATAACGATAGAGTCTAGTTGGCAAATGTCTAGCTACTTTCTTAGCTCGAGCATTATTAGATCTTTGCAAGACCCACCGTGTAGACGAGCGATGCACGTTATTGCTTTATCTAACACATTATGATTTACTGCAGTTTTTTCATGCAATCCAACTTGGGGGCCCAAAACTTGAGTTTGCAGGGAGGCCCAAGTGTTTTCCGTTACGCTACTGCACTCGCTCACTCCAAAAGAAACAGTGCAGTAGTTATAATTATTTTTATACTTAAAAATACGATATCTGCCTATTCAATTAAAATTATAGCGTTATAATTAACTACTAACCGCAAACAAATTTCGAAAATTTGTCCAAACGAAATAGTGTGAAAGAGAAAGTTTATTTACTTTAGGTATAATAAGCGATAAAAGTATTTATTTTGAAAACAGATAAATTTCTTACTCCCAAATGTGCGTAATAAATACATAAAAAATATTCAATTAAAAACTTATTTATAACAACATCTCCAATAAAAATTTAGTTTCATTCTGAAAGAAAAGCAAAGTTAGGTATTACGCTGATTAAAGGAATAAATTACAAAAGCGTAGCCAAAACAAAAAGGGTTTCTTCACTAATAAAAGATAAATATATGTTGTCGTGGGCTTTTTTGCAGCGCACGCCAGAATTGCTTGCATATGGTAGAATGTTTCCTATTTACTTGACAAATATCGTTATATTTCGGACACTTCATATACTATTTTTATAAGTTATAGGCTATGCTATAAATTATAGCACATGTATTATTCTGATGTATAAGCTATATTACTGCAAAGTTTCATTAAAATCCATTCAGTTGTTTTATATTCAATATATATATATATATATATATATATATATATATATATATATATCACGTATTGGAGAAATTCTTGGATTGACAGGAGGAATGCAACGGGCAGCCGTTTATCCGCTAATTATACTTTATTTCACTATTCAGTAAAGTAATCTGCAATCCAAGCCATGACAAACACGAGAGCACTTTCAGCGTTGATCAGCAACGAGTGAGTCCTTAGTACACGTGTCTTCTTTAAGTCCGGCGAAATTAGAATTCAAAGTTCTTATGCAGGAAGTGAGTTGATTTGCCCTGGTAGGAAGTTTACCCCAACTCACTCTTGAGGTGCTGGGGATTTATCATATATATATATATATATATATATATATATATATATAATATTTTAATAGAATTCAACTGTTTTCCAAATTGGTTTTTCCTTTTTTAAATATATGAATTTTAAATGCATTCTGAAAATCGTTATTCCAAAATTCATTCAACCTAGCCCGTAACAATTTGTAGTATATATTATTGAATATTTTGTAATGTTTCAATAAAATATATTTGTTTATGTAAAAAAATTAAATTCGTTCACTTAATTTGTAAGATTATTTCTTTTTAACCTTAATGAGGATTATGTTAATTATAGAAGAAAACTGTGATATTTTATTCAGTAAAAACTTTTGGTAGTTTTGGAAATTTTAAGCAGCTTTAAATATTGATCCATTTGAATATATTCTTCATATTGCAACATTATATCTGATGTATAGATTTTTGCTGTACACTGATATCTTAAAAATATAGAAGATCTCAATACGTTTGAGTCATTTTCCTTCTGAGTCGGGTTTGAGAAGTTGAAATTGTATAATTATAAATATTAGTTTATTAAGAACAACATTTTTTTAGTACTTACATTACATAATGTAACTGCATTTCCAAACTATCCAAAGATATCTTATCATTGATTTTTTCCCCAAAACTTAAGCCAAAGGAACGAATTGTGACAAAAATAAAGAAAAGTGCTTGCAATATTTATTACTAGTTAGGTAATGAAAAATTGATAATTTGTTGAATTCATGCAATCGTTAACCAGGACATCCATTTGAACCAACTAAAAACCAAAAGTTCCTATAATATGGAATATTTTTATCGCATTTTATATATATCGCATGTATATATATATATATATATATATATATATATATATATATATATATATATATATATATATATATATATATATATAAATGACCATTTCAATTTGTAATACATTAACGCAGATTAATTCCATGTGATTTAATCAAAAGTAAGTCTATTTTTCCTGTTTCACATTTCTTTTCATTAAAACCTACGGTGTTTAATGCATTTTGATAATTGGAGTTCAGAGTTTAACTTCCGGAAAAACAAGGAAAGGGTGGTTACTAATAATTGCCTCTACCCTGCACTCTTATAAATCGAGCCTGCAATATCACAAACCTAGAACTTGGCTAGGTTGCTTTTAACAGCTTGCGCATTATAATGCATTCAACTGCACGATGTTTTTCATCATACATAAGAAAAAAAAAAGTAAGATCATTTTTTTCTGATTTTGTATAAATTCGAAGAGAGATATAGCCAAAACATATACAATTTTATTGAAAGTTAAATTGATAATTTAAAACACACACACACAATTCAAATCCATATATTGCTTACGAATTTTCAGAAGTCATCAAGCTATTTTTGATAAATTTAGCGATGATTGTAAAAAATAAATTCCAATATCAAGCTAATGGATCCCATTAAGTTAATATTTAAAGTGCTATGTTGTATTAGTTACTAAGGCAATCCTTACAACACATAATAAGTCCCTTAAATTTGTTAATTATAAAGCAAGTACAAATTTGCTTTTTAAATATTTAAGCATTTAATGTCTAAATATGATTTCATTTCTTAGAATAATGATTCAATATTTTAACAAAATAACTTAAAACTATCCTTTGATGATGCAAATGAGTTTTTAGATTGTTTTTAGGTTCTTCAGGGCAACGCTTCATTACGATGCGCTTAAGCTCAGATACACAGACAAAATGAAGAAAAAATGGACCTTTTTCGACCATGATATTTTAATAACCAATGATTACACAAGACTTTTATCTCAAATTTCGAATATTTAGAGAGAATTTCTTGGCTTTGGTACACAAAAGAAAACACTTCTTAATTATCATTTAAACAAAAGCAGTAGAAGCAGATTTTATATATGGAAAGGCGCAAATGGTTCCAACATTGACTTGTTAATCACCCGCTTGCGTATTCTAGAAAGAACACTCAGTTACCATAGCGACGGATTTTAAGCGTAGCCTGGATTTTCACCTTCATTGAACCTTTTCATTAAAACTTTCTTATCTAAAACTACTATCTAGTGGACGAAGATAGGTAATGCTCGATAAGGGATGCGATTATTTTTAGTTACCAGAAAATAATTCACGCATTACAATGGAAAGGTTAATGTAGGGTGGCAATAACATCCCCTGTAATATTGATTGTGGTCAAACAAATGGGTACTAGAGTTCAAAGGTGAATGATGAGAACAAAATAAATGTTAAGTACAATTGTCAAAAAAAGGAGACACGCCCTTTATAATTTATCACATTTGGATAGAATTGGTATTGCTGCTAATGAGGAGTAAATTACGGTATTTATTAGTCAATCAACTAAATTAACATGATTTTATACATAATTTTAAGACATAGTTTTTAAATCCCAGAATCCCATTTTCTTCGCAGATTTATAGTCTATAAATCTTATTTCTCAAGTTCCATTCGGATTTAAACTTAAGTTCTGAAAATATTCAGAAAAACTGGTAGGGGATATACAAAAGTTCTATCGCGTTAAGAATTAATACTGCTTTGACCATTTTCTCGATATATCATATGATGGCTTGGTCAATTATTGATACTTATAACCCATCCCGTATTTGTCTAACGTGATTTTAAATTGGAGGTAATTGTGAGAAATTTTGGATTGAATGTTTTTATTACATTGTTAATCGAAATGTTTATATTTCGATTTAATTTAAATATTATTGTTTTATTGTAACTGTGATTTATAGTTAATATTTTGTGTACGTTTTTACATTTTTTTAAAATTCATAATTAACAGTACTATTCCTTTGAGTATAAAATATTGAATAACAATATTTGTTGAAAATTTATGATTTGTAGTTTTTTTATCATTAAATAATTAAGAATTATTTAACTATACAAGGTCTGTTATTTAAAAATTAATTAATTATTTTTTAATTTATAAGCAGCCAAATTAAGCCTTCTCTGAGACATTAAATTTGATTCCAATATTATTGCGCAGCTGCCAGGATAAGGGTGGACATTATTTATGATATTATATAGTATTTTCTATTTTATGGAGTATTTCTTTTCTATTATATACATAATATAATCTGCTGAGTGAAATAGAACAGATGTAGTAAAATTGAGGATACATATGCATCTTAGTCTAAGTTAAATATTTATTTATTCTAGCAAATTAAATTCATTTTTAAATGACTTACACTTGTAAAATGAAATTATTTTTAGAAGAAACATAGCAACAATTTTCTTGGTTTATTTTGACTGAGATAGAAAAATACAAGTGCAATTATGTAATGCATTTTGAGTTTTACATTCAATTCATCCAATGGAGTCTCCTGTATAATGAAAATAAATCGGTGATCCATCGTTATCAGTGTAGAATATTAGATTGCTGTTTCATTTTCAAGAACACAATTTGTAGATATATAAATGGATTGACTTATAAAGAATTTTCTAAAGTGTTATGAAATATCGAAGAGTAAAGATAGATAAACTCAGATAGCTTTTTATCAGAAAAAATAATCAAAGTTAAGTAGGAGATTTCTCAATGGTATATGTATTTTCTTTGGACTTATTATTTTAAAAAGAATAATTAAATATATTCAGAGATATATAATTCATTTTAGGTAAATTCTATGCAAGATTCATTTCCATAAATTATCGACACTTTGTTATATAGGTTTTAGAATTACAGAAGTGCGCTGCGTAGTCTGCACTCGTTAACTGTTAATTTCCGATAAGTAATTACTAAAAAATCATAATCAGGAATCTGACTCTTTTTTAGGAAATTTCAATGTTAAGCCAAAAATTACAAATAAAAGTATACAACGAATTAATATAAAGCTCCTCTCATTTGTATTAATTTTAAAATATATTTATTTTTACATTGGTAGGAAGATCTTTCTCTTCAGGTAAGTTGGTGTGCTTTAAAACATTTATGATTTGGTATCCTAATACAAAACTTTACAGAAATAATATGATTCCGTGAAGAAAAAATATATAACATCGTTTTTTATTTACAAGTACTTTATTTCCCGTATAAAGCACGATTTTTTTTTTAAATTCAGCATAATAATACTTTAGTATGGAATTTACTAACAAGGAGAAGGCACGACTAATAATATTTTGTAACAGTGATTGATTGAATTTACGTCGCACTGTTCACAACGAGGGCTTTTGGCGACGGACCACGTAATTTTGAACCATGGTCGACTGGACGACACCTGGAAATTAATTTAACGTGCATCGCTGCCCTACGGCGGGTCTTTAGTGGTACTTCGAACTCGTGACCAGGCAAGCCACGATTCGATACCTATACCCCTCGGCTACCGCGGCCACTTTATGTAACAGTAGTACTGCTATAGGGTATTCAAACCCCAATGTAATTCCGTCGAATGGCCAGTCAATTCCGACAAATCAGCGTTCTAAATTCATACTACGCTTATATACAAGTTATTATCTCTCTGATACGACGTCGCCGTGGAGTGATCGTCAGTGTATCGGATTACTATCCAATGGACAGGGGTTCTATTCCCGCGAGAGCCTACTTCGCTTTTATTTTTTCCCTCCAATTTATTTAATTTATTTTTAAAATTAAAAAAAAATTTAAAAAGATTCACACATTGATTTTTAAATGATATTCTATATAATTATAGTAGCTATTTTACTTTTTTAAAACACAAAACAACTAATAGTTATGATAATAATACTTATAAATATATAGTGAAATAAATTAAGTAATAATAAATATAATTAAAAAGTAAAAATAAATTGAATTATAATAAATAAAGTTAACTAAATATAAGTAAAAAAATAACTGAGTCTTAATTTTTTTTTTATTTATATACAAGAACCTGAGTGATAATTATCATAGAAAACAATACCTTTATTCACAGACAGCTTCAATGTAAAATATTCGAACTATTTATATTATATGTGATCTATGTAAAATAATATCCATCGAAACACTACTAACTCTCTTAAAAATCCAGAAATAAACTATCAAAGTTGTATTGTAAATCAGAATATCTTATCCTAATGATTTTTCTTTTTATTGAAGCTTTCTTTGTTTCTAAAACAATTTTTGGTTCTTAAAAGAATAACATCTGTTCTTTGAAAACAGTTGCCTTTCTCTTGAACAAAATCGTTTTGTTCAAAACGGAAGTAAAATTTTATGGCCATTTATTTATACGGAATAATTTAAAAAATACAATTAATTAGATTTTAATGACATAAGTAATTGTAGTTTTATCATCTATAAGTTGTTTTTGTGTTTTAAAAAAGTCAAATAGTTACTATAACTATATAGAATATCATTTAAAAATCAAGGAATATATTTTAAAAAATAAAATAATTAAATTCTGAAAATATATAATAAAATAAATTGGAGAGAAAAAAAATAAAAACAAAGTTGGCGCTCGCGGGAATAGAACTCCTGCCCATTGCATGGTAATCCGATGCGCTGACGATCACGCCACGGCAACGTTACAATAGGGAGAAAATAACGTGTATAAAGCTTAGTATGAATTTCGAAGGCTGTTTTCTCGGAATTGACTGGCCATTCGACGGAATTACATTGGGGTTTGAGTATCCTATAACAGTACTAATGTTATACGAAGTATCGTTCCCAAATGAATATCCTTAGTCATGCCCTCCCCTTGTAAGATCAGTACTCGAAAATTTTTGCTCTATTTTCTATAAATTTTGTAAGTTCATGAAGGAAAAAAATATTTGTTTTTAAAATTTTACTCAAAATAATGTAGCATCTTAATGAAAACCTTATTCAAATTATGTAAATATATAGTTCCTTTATAAATAGAAATAAAATAAAAATGTTCATTTTCTTTAACCGGAAGTTTTAATAAAATTCGATAGGACGTGTTCACTATTGATTCGATGGTTGACTTTTTTATTGAATTTATAAAAATAAGATTTGAAACGAACTCCTGTTCAAAAATATAAAAACGGGGTTTCCGTTTGTCAATGCAAAACACATTCACAAAAGCATAAATAAAGAAAATAATTCACAAGATATCTTAAAATAAATAAAAAATTACAGTGTTGCTATTTCTGTTTATTAAAACTGAACAAAATGACTAAACATTTTTCTTACACTGAAACAAGTTTCTAGTTAATTAGTATTGGGTTAAATCAATATAGTTTTAAAGCTATGGTTTGCATAACAAAGTTGGAATTTAAGTTTCGTTTTTTATACTACCAAGAGGCCAAATTACAACCAATTTTAAAAAAGTAGAAAAACCGGAAGTGGGACTTTAATATACGGGTCAAAATAAATCGCTCAAAATCTATCATGATGCGAGGCTGATAGCTCAAAATATTATAAATGTATTTCTATCTAACTTTTTGAAACCTGTTTTGTGTATAATATTTTTTAGAGAACGTACTACAAAATTTCTTATTATATGAATTTTTCTAGAGTGTTGGTATTTTTTTAAATAATGTCTCAAATAATTAATGTCACAATTCTTACAATATTTACTTGATCAGCTCTAAAATTTTTAAATTTTATTAAAAGATTAACATTTTATTACATTTTCTAGACAATTGCGTCTGATTTCTTTTAGTAATACTTTATTACTTTTTTCTGTAATTGTTTTGAAGATTTTCCAACATCTTTCTGAAGTTTCTCTTAAAATTGTGATTTTTATGAAGTTTCGACATGTTTTAAATATTGTTAGTTAAATATTAGTAGTTATTGGTATTGATTCCTAAAAAAGTCCTTATACTGTTTTTGTATGCTATTCTTTTTAAAAAAGTACTGTGAATGGTTTCGGATACCTTAATTTAATAGTGGAATAAAATATTTAAATGCTGTAATACTCATATGTTTGTATGCATAAAATAATTCACTTTTTATACGGATTTCACTTGCCTCTTAGTATAAAAAATGTGTGCTAATTTGTTGGAAGAATAAATATTTTGATTTTTATTTCAGTGATATATATTGACGTGAATATTTACGTTTAGCACAAAGATTGCGCCCACTGACAGCAAATATTAATAGGTGATATAATTATTTAATATTGAGAAAGATTAAGAAGATTTTAAATCCAAATTATTTAAAGGATATAAAAACAAATGTCCATTTTCTCTAAATATTGATAATTGATATCAAATTAAATTTTTTAACCAATGTGAAAAATAAATTGAAATATTTTAAATATAAGAAATTTTAAGTAACATATACTTTGCTTTTCTTACAGTTAGATTTTGTAAGATTTGTAATAAAATATTCACATATTCTTTGTTACTCCATGCTATGTGGGCAATTTTGCTGATGTTTAATAAGTATTAAATATACATGCATATAAAAATCTCTATGCGCTTACGTGTGCGGGAACAACTGAGAAAATTGCGAGACAATGTAACTTTAGAAACAAAGTTAAACTTAAAAAAAGAAAAAAAAAGTAAGCAATTTTTAAAAAGCGTGTGTGATTTTTATTGGTGAAACAACACTAATATAAAAAAACCATATGAATGAACTAAAAATACATAAAGTAGAAGAATATATAAAAAAAATGTATTGACATAAAAACACAAAACTTCAATTAAATTTCAAGACTTGAAATTTAATTAAATCTTTAAAACATATATACTCAGGCACACTACGGAAAGTACTAAGCAAAACATACAAAAATGTTGAAAATCAGATTTCCACAAAAATAAACTAATATCAAAAAACGTAAATTACTTATGATTCAATGTCGTTAATGTGTTCTAGTTAAATAGAATGATGTATCATCTAGTGCATTAAGACATTTTAAATTATTTGAATATAATAGGCAACACTTAAGAATATCTATTTTAATCTTGTGAAGTTAATGAAAATGTGCCCTTACTGCCTCTTTATAGTAAGCGCTACGTTATTAAATAAACAAGTAATATAAAAAATAATAAAAGTCAATTTCTTCTTAGGTCTACGTTTTTTTTATTTCAATTAGTTAAATTTAATTAAGGAATTGATATTTTAAAATACTGTATATTAACATCAAGTGTCATCCACTGCAAGTTTAAAATTATATGCACTCAGCAACATTGAAAAGAACGAAACAAGAAGAAAGCTAAGTACAATCGCGAAACTTCGCAAATAAGTACAGCGTAATGTGATATGCAAATGGTCCAAGTTTTGTGCCAATACGCATGCTCATACACGCCGAAGTGGCGCTACAATCAGGAAGAGGGTGATATATAAGCCAGCGCAAATTCGAAGATTCATAAACGTGACGATTACCCGCCGATTGTAGGAAGACTTTGGTAAGCGAAACATGCCAGGCAAACGTGCTAGAAGACATTTCTCACAGTTAAGCGAGTTTAAGAGAGGCCTGATCATCGGGATGAAAACTGCAGGCTGGTCGACGCGCCTTGTTGCTGGCCAGGTGGGTTGTTCGGAGTGAGCCGTTAGAAATTGTTGGGAGCAGTGGACACGAGAAGGTATCCACGCGCGGAAAACCGGGTCTGAAGCGACCAGGAAGACCACGAGGAGAGAGGATCGTAGGATCGTGCGGCAAACACTTGTGAACATCACAGTGACTCATTCAACGGTACGAGAAGACGGAGGCGTAGCAATTGTTTCACAAACAATTTCCAGACACTTTGCAGAAGCAAATCTTAAATCCAAGCGCAATTTCCGTGCACTCCCTTTAACAACGGAATATCGGTAACTGCGTCTACAATGGTGCCAAGCCAGATCAATGTTGAATGTCACAGAATGGCAAAATGTTGTGTTTAGTGATGAATCCCGGTTTCTTTTGGAGACAGATGATAACCATGTACGGGTGTGGAGGTGCCCTGGTGAGCGGTACAATTCCCCTCTCACTGTTCTACGTCACACTGCACGCACAGATAGTGTAATGGTCTGGAAAGCCATAGCCTATCATAGCCGGTCCACTTTAATTGTGATGCGTGGAAACTTAACGGGCCACAGTTACGTTGATGATATTCTTCGACACCATGTAAGACCTTTCCTAAATAGTGTCCCAGGGGAAATTTTCCAGCAAGATAATGCTCGTCCGCATACAGCAAAAGTTGCTCAGGACTTCCTACGTCATTTTCAGACTTTTCCATTTCCGGCCCGCTCCCCCGATTTGTCCCCTGTAGTGCACGTGTGGCATCTGCTAAGACGGCAGATGTCATCGTGTCACTCTGCACATGATTTAGAATTGGCGGTTCAAGATTTGTGGGCCCATCGGCCTCAGGACAATATAAGGTGTATAATCAACTCAATGCCAGACCGTGTGACGGCATGTATTGCAGCTGGAGGTGGTCCAACGCGCTATTGAATCTGCCTGGTATTTGTGTCGTTGCACACCCTGTATTCGTTTAATTGTCTTGTTTTTGAGATCAAGTGAATCTCTCATCTGTGTCATTATGTGTATTAAATTTCATTTCAATCCGATGTTTTTTTCTTGGGTCGCTATTTTCAATGTCCCCGAGTGTATATATATATATTTGAAGCGAAAAAGAAATTCGTTAGAAAAAAAAGTACTTGCGTCATCTGGCGCTTGTTCTAACTTCGTCCAAAATAACGCAAAATAAATTTAAAATTAAAAAAGAAATTAATTAATATATTTTTTTTTTGAAAAACTGTTATCATCAAGTATGATCCACGACAAGCTTAAAAATTGTATTTGATATGTGTATATATATATAGAAGCTACAAAATATTATTCAATCTACATTAGACAAAATTGGTAATTATACTGTAGTTAATAGTAGTATGAACATCATTGGGTATATGCAAGGTAAAAAAAATATTTATATTTATATCTATGATTTTGAAGATTTATTTAACTCAATAGATATAGAAGACATTTTTAAGCTTTTTGAAATAGTATATAGCAAACATTTTTTTTGAAAAAAAATAATAAAATATGATACATACATTCCTATTATGCCTTTATTATTAAATGAAACTTATATTTTACATAATAACTCTTATTATCAGCAAATCAAAGGTTTATCGCAAGGGGGACAAGCTAGTAACTGCTTAGCAAATAATTAACTGCATTTTTATGAAAATTATAGTATTAGTTACGATTTTTGTTACTTTTTAGATACATAGATGAATTAATTATATTTAGTAATATAGTAGAATTTGTGTCTAGCTTTTATTGCTATCTCAACTGTTTAAAATTATTAAAAACAAATTTTAATAATGATTCAGCAAACTTTTTGGACCTTCAATTAAACGTTAAGAATAATTTGCTAATGAGTAATATTTTTTGATAATAGAGAACCGTTTGATTTTAACATTATACAAATGATTTTCTGGGGTAGTAACTTACACCTATCTATATTTACAAATATTATCTTAAATTTTATAAAAATAAACAATGATTTAGTTACTGATAACGTATTACCTTATATAATTTTGCAAGAATTGTCTGGAATACAATTATTCAAGTAAATTTATTATTAAATATATTTCTATTTCATATTGAATCTATTTTTCACTTAGTTCAATATTTTATTTAAAATTTCTTCTGTTAAATTTATTTATAAAATATTTTTAATAATATCGTATGTGCTCAGTTTAATTGCAAACTAATCTAAAATATAATTATCCAAGTAGATTTATTTGAAAATATATTTCTATTTTATTTTAACTTTTCTTAACTTTATTTATTAATTAAATAAAAATTTCTTATATTAATAATACTTTTAAAATATATTTATTCTTATAGTTTAATTGCGAAATAAATATCCAGGTGGAACCACGGTTTCTTTTCTCTTGTTTTTATATTCCAATCTTAACACAATTTTGTGCTGCACCTCTCCGTAGCGGATTGATTTTCTGTCGTCATGGTTTATAATTTTACATGTATGTTTCATTCTAGTTTTTTTAATAGAAAATTTTCTTATTATTCCTCTCTTTGAGATAAACATGAGTTTTTAATTTGCATAATTCATTTTAATATATTGTCAAGTTTATCATCCACGTGTTAGAAACAAGCTTAACTTGTCAACATGGCTCTATTTTTTTCTTTTTTTCTATTATGTTGAACATTTTTGCTGTACGAGGAAGGTGGACGCATAAATCATTGCTAACCCTAAATTGCTGGCCTAATTTAGCGGCAGCTTTAGAATTAAAAAAAGGCCTCCAGTTTAGTCCAAAGACTTTTTTGTATCTACATTGTATCTACTCCAATTTCTTCCTTCATTGGCCTTGTAAGTTTTAGAAGAAAAAAAAAACTTATTCACTTTTATTATTTTATACTACATATATCCCTAAACTTTGCACTGTTGCATTTTTGCGACATTTGATTTATTTTAATTTCACAGACTCAATATATTTTTAATTACCTACAAATCACTTATCTGAGAAAAAAAAGTTTACTGCAACGAAATACATGTTAGTTTTGTCACTAGATGGAAGTACATTTTTTTTTCAAGAAATCAAAACAACTATAAAAATCTCTGATGCCTCAAGAACTGTGTTTTTGCTATAAAAATAATATGTTATATTTTATGCTTCCTCTTGTTTATTGACGAAATAAATTACCAGGTAAGAAATTTAAACATTTTACATGGATAGTAAAATCCTCATATAAAAAAAGTTTATTTTTTAATTTGAAGCACTACTGCGTTATGTTGCATTTCTGTAACAAACAAACGATTTAATTTCTATTTAAAACTGCTTAATTTTTTTCATATTTTTCCCTTTTATAATTACTTGAGAACTAGCTGATACAATGTTTTCATAGAAATTTAAAAAATTGCAAATATATATATATATATATATATATATATATATATATATATATATATATATATATATATACACTGGTGTGCAAAAATTAAGGACGAGACAATTTTTTCAATATACCTTTGTACAAAAGCTTTCCAAATCAACACATTTAATAACGTAAGATCCCCAATACATAAGGACATGTGTAATATGTAAGCAACACTTACTAAAAGAGAAATCAGAGGGATAAAAAGAAGCTTGATTGAAAAAGTAGCATGGAACGCAATGCGACTGAAGGCCGAAATATCCCTGTGATGGGTGACCAGCAAGAAACATCCGGTCTTTAGTAGGAGATATGATCTCCCCTGACTGCTAGGCAGGTTTCACAGCGTCTGCCCATGCTGAGAATGAGGGTGTCAATGAGTTGTTGAGGCATTGCTGCCCATTCGTCTTGCAGCGCCAATCGAAGCTACCGAATCGTTACTGGTGGTAAGGTACGAGATGCCAAGCATCTGCCTAGAAAATCCCATACATGCTCGATGGTATTGATATCCGGAGATCGTGCCGGCCAATCCATACGTTCAATATCCTCACTCTCTAAGAGCTGTTCGGCAGCTACTTTGCGATGACATGGTGCATTGTCGTCCATGAAAAGGAACTGCAGACCCATAGCACCTCTAAAAAGACGCACATATGGAAGAAGAATATCGTTACAATAACGGGTCCCGTTGACTGAACCTGCGTCGAAGATGTGAAGGTCTGTACGACTACCAAGCATGATGCCTCCCCAAACGATAACACCGCGACCTCCATACCTGTCCCTTTCAATGATGTTCCAGGGATGATTGCGGCTTCCCCGTTCTCTCCAGATGAGTATGCGATGAGAATCGCTACTCAAACTGAATCTGCTCTCATCTGTAAAGAGTACTCGTCCCCATTCATTGTCTCTCCAATTCTGGTGTTCCAGGCACCACAGAGAACGCCTTCTCCGATGGGCAGGCGTTAAAGGTACCGTACAGGGCGTCGTGCAAACAGACCACCACCGTGCAGTCTTCTGGTCACGGTAAAACGCGATATCGGTCGTCCAGTCGCCTGTGTCGTGTGCCGAGCGATTTTTCCCGCTGTCTGCCGCCTGTTTCTTCTGGCCTGTAAGACAATGTACCGGTCATCTGCGGGTGTGGTTCCTCATGGACGACCACTACTGAACCCCCGGATAGATTTTCCTGTAGTTTGAAATTGTCTCCAAAGTCGTGAAACGATGCTGTGAGCAATTCCGAACTCTGCTGCCACACTTGTCACACTGCGGCCTTCCTCCAACTTCCCAATGATTCGACCTTGGGTAAAAGCATCCAGATGTCGTCTAACAGATTGATTATTCGCCATTTCTCGCTGAGGCAGCAACTCGGTGTGATTTTAACTGCTATACGGCGTGCAATCTCTTTGCCAGAAATACTGATCTTACACCGACAACATGCTTTATACTACTCAGACACTCCCTCATTACGTCTACCTGCATATCTGCGCATGTGCTCCCGTACATCACCTTACTTAACTCCTGATTGGTCTTTCTTGTCGCTCTTTCTCTTCATTCAGCTGATATGCTAATTTTTCGACTTCGTCCTTAATTTTTGCACACCAGTATATATATATATATATATATATATATATATATATATATATATATATATATATATATATATATATATATATATATGTATATATAATGAGATAGTGAACAAATAGTAGGAATGGAAAAAATCAACTTGTCTACACAATACGGTTCACATAGCTACGAATGTATAATCTACTGTGTGCCGTCATTTTTATGCTAGTTGTAAACTGCCCCATCAAGAAGAATTAAAGAAGTGTTATTAAAATTACGGTAGTTGTTTAATAGTCAGAGACTTTTGCAAACTTTTTTTTTCAGTGTATTGCTCCAGTTAAATTTTTTCGAAATATTTGAACCTTAATATATTTTAAAAGTCACACAAATCTTTGGTGTAAATCCATGTTAAATTACATTTTTGGCAAAAGAATAATAGCAAAAAAATAATACACTTATATATTGGACTATAAAGAAGCATTTCATTAGAAATTCGTGATTCTTTTCCAGAAATATTCCCTATTAACTAACTCAATAAACTATTCTTTTATTCAATAAAACTTCGAAATGAATTATTCATATAATACTGTATAATCTGATGTAACGTTTTCGTACACTGTATGCACAAATCACATATGTGGAAATTTTTATTACAATGAGGGTTTTGCTTCAGACTGACCAGCTTATCAGGACATCTGCTGATACACCTAATGGTCACAAACACTGATTTGGGCACAGTATACCCTGGCTCTGATGGGTTATTGCCCCACTGAGTTTCGTTTTTAGTTGAAAGGAAGTTAAACTAAATCAATGAAAAAACTGTGGAATAAATTAAAATACTTTTCAATTTCATTGGACAGTTGTTGTTTACCTTATTGTCAAGAAAATACAGTCTTTCAAATATTCTATTACGGTATATATTCTTATTTACATTTCAGATTCCTTCTACTACATAAAAATAGATTAGTAATAAATGAAAACGAGAAATTATCATCTGTTTATGTATAACATACCACTATATTTTAGAAATAATTTCATTTATGTGTATTAACTGAATTTTATTTTTAATTTAATGAGTATCATTCACACACACTATGTGGTTTGAGCGTGTGTATGTGTGCTTGTTTATATTAATTGAATCTTTCCTAATTATATTAATTCCAGTTATAAACGGGGGAAAAAACATGCTTCGCAACCAAATCAATATTTTTAAATCTGATTTTGCAGTTTTCTCTATATAAAAACCGCATTATATATCAGAAAATATTTTCAGAAAACAAAATAAATTGAACTTCAATATTACAGTTTAAATTAACTTTTAAGTTCATATTATTCAAACTATATCACCTACTTGATATAAAGTAACCACTCATAATAAAATGTCTAACGTAAGACAAAAAAATAGTTAAATTCATATTAAAAGCAAAATATGCATACCTAGAAATCAAATTTATGTATATTTCATTTACATGTGTTGGATGTTATATTAAAATAAGGGAGAGGGATATTTCATTAAGTGAAAATACTGTTCTTTGCACTGTATATGCAGTTTGTGTGCATTCAAGTATAAGTATAAAAATAATTAATGTTGCTGAAGTAATATTGTTAAATATTGAATTTATTACGCAGTGTTAATACTACGCTAAGATAACAATCCTTAATCAAGGAACCTTAGTAAACTTTAAGATAAACACTTCTTCACTTCGAATAAGAAGCTTTAAAACAAATTAAACTTTAAAGTAGGGGCGCTTGTCAAGTTCTTCACATTTATCAAAATCAGGCCATCATATGGTTCGATATAGATCTTTGGGGTTGTCCAAGAAGTTGATTAATTATCCTTTACAAGTTTCCACCATGAGAGCGAAAGAGTAGAGAAGAGCGACACTCGAAAGACTCTAATTAATAAATTTTGGGACACCACAAAATGGAGAAGCATATACTTGGGCTGAAATGGTAACGAAGAAAAATTAATTATGATGAGAAAATTTTAATGATCGCCTACTTAACGGGAACTACGAAAGAGCAAATTTAATTACCTTCACAAAATCAGTTATTGATATTCGATGCAGCCTTCTGTGTTCCCTTGTTGGAGATAGGGTTGTGGAAAATCTGTTTATAGAATAAGAAATTACTTAACCTTATATTAATCTTTGAAATTTTGCTCCTACGTGTTTCCTGTAGGGCCATGACACAAACACCTCCAGAAGAATTGGAACGGCTAATTTAATTAGTCACATACGTTGATTACTGCACGTATAAAATATTAGCATCATTAGGAGCGACAAATGTGGGAAATATGTTATGCCCATCTAATGGGGTGAAACTCTGAAATGCTTTTGGAGATACCGAACTATTCTGTATGGATGAGATGAATTGTAAAAAAAGCACATTTGGGATTGCAACTCAATTAATTTCTGGAAATTAAAATACATTAATTCCAATTTCAAATGAAGTTAACTGTAAAATTACATTTTATAAGTACAATGTAACATTTATTAGAAAATATATAGCTAGTAAGTTTAAATTCTCAAGAACACATTTTGTTATTGTTATTAAGCTATTTATTTTCGGTTTTACGCTGCAGTAAAAATAAAGATAGTTTTAGGTCATTATGTACTTGTTTAGTTGTAATTTTACTCGCGTTGTATTAATGCGGGATTTCTTTTAAAATTAAGAACTTTAATTACGTTAGAGTATAGAGAGCTAGTTGTTTTAAACACTATATTATATATTCTTTTTCCAAAAAATAGTTCAAAAATTTGAAAATAATAAAAAAAAGTGTAATGATAAAATATTTGCTTAAAATATTGATATTTAAAAGATAATTTTTGATGTATTGTCAAAACTTAAACAGTAATCTATATCCTTAAGACATACAAATGTGTTCATACACTTCGTTTGTAAACCTTTATTTTAATAATATGGGTATATATATATATATATATATAAACTTTAGAAACAATAAAAAATTACCGCAAATAACAACATATAATTAAACAAGAAAATCTTTTCAGAAATAAATAATAATCAACTAAAAATTTTTATACTAACTTAAATTAAGTAAATACTCTGTAACCAAACAAATGATTTTTCATATCATAATATCAATAAGATAAATTTGATTAGTATTTACAAAATTGCCTTAAGTTTTTCAACTAACTTCCGATTATACACTCGTTAATGTTATTAATATAAATTATGATGAAAAAAATTAAGTCGTCGTAAGTAGTTTTTAATAGGTTGAGTATCATAAAATATTCAAAAATTTATTTTCATAAACTTAGGTTCTATATTAAGCCAATGTTTTGAATATTTGCTATATCACTGGTTATTGACAAATCGTTTGGAAAAACAATGATGTAAATAAAAATAGAATGTAAAAAAAATTATATCCAAAATAACGGACCCATAACTGCTGCGAAACCATATTAAGATATAAGGATACATGTTATGCCATGTTTTATTTTATTTTTAAGATTGCGAACTATTGATATTAGGATACGAAATTTTACGGGAATATTTTAATGTGCTAACTATAGTTATTTTTTTCTTAAGAAAAACTCTAAGCCTTTGCTGAGTGTTTGGGTAATACCCACTCTGTTTGGGTAATAAACAAATTAACTAATTATGCGCAAGGGTAAAATAGCAAAGTTATTACGATTATTGTTAGTACATCAATATTATATATAAAGACTTGGATCATAATCAATATAATACCACGTATTAAGTTAAAGCTTCTTTATTCACGTTATAGAGTTCAAATCCACACTGTTTAATACTGAATAGGTTTTTCATTTTTAAAAATGTTTTTTTGGTTGTTGCTAATGCTACCTGTCTGATGGTGTCAAATCGAGGCCTACAAACGTCATCGCGGTTAAGTTTAAATACGCGCCTCTCTTTAACTGTAGTTTTCAGTAACATACGGGTGGCAGTACGATTTTGTTCGTTTCACCCCAATTTTGAGCGACAACACCATGGATGTGGTTAGGGGCTTTCCATATGTCCCTTACTCTTCTACCTCTAATTTAGGATAACCCCATTTCGCAAACCAACTGTATTTTTTTTATAAAAATATAGTGGCTTTGTGGAATGGGCATCCATGCTTTCTCCAGGGTTTGAACACAGACCCAACCACATAACAGTCAATTGTCTTGTAATAAAATAGTCTCTAAGTGTAATGAAGTAGTCTTGTTAGTAAATATCATGAGGAATTCCAAGGCAATTTACAGAGTACAGAATCTGACGACATATTTTAGAACTTTTGAATACTCACTTTAGTAGTTGGTTCTTACTTCCAAAATTAATATTAAGAAACATTCTTGTGCAACTACTTCTATCACAAAGTCCCATATTAAATCTTTTCGAAATGAAGAAATATATATGTATAGTAAAGTTCTCTTACATGACGCCTGTTATCTCCTTCTAATATTTTCTTTTACTTCCTTATAGCTAAACAGAAATTCTAATGAATAAAAATAAAGGATATATTATTTATCTTTTCATCCCGTGGTTTTCAAAAATTCAATTTTTAGTTTACACGTAATATCAATTTTCAAGAAAGCCTTATTTCACGACAGAAAAGTTTATCAATTATTTATATAATAAAATGAATTTACTTAATATCAAATTATTATTTTTTTACCTTCTAAAATTAGGAAATATGATATCAATTACTGTTAATATTTCGTAGTACAACTGTTATAAAAGTTTTCGCTGTTCATATTAATCCATGCATACAAAACAGATGAAAACTAAATTATTTTTAATTTTAATATTAGTATTAATTATAGGAATTTGTGTTCTTTCGGTGTGTTTTTAAAAAGAGTGATGTTAATATTTTTACCAACCATATACAAAAAAGTAAAAAGAACAGCATTTTTAAGACATCGAACTTTAAACAAAATCAAATATTATACTGTATATTATACAATTTTAAACATTATGTATGAATAAAATAGTTAACAGCCTTATAATGTACGATAAGATATTGTATTTATTCGCATCTAAACCATTATTCATTCTATTATATATTCTCATGAATTCTCAACATATTTTTGAGAAAAAAATGTAAAAAAAAAAGATGTGAAATGGATTTTATCAATATCTTATATTCACAAAATTATATTAAAAGATAATAAGTGAAAAGTTTATTTATTTTATCAGTATTAAAAACTTTCAAGAACACACATGTATCTGTAATTGCTTTAACCGTCAGTATCATGATCCATTTATCCTCCAAATATTTTTTCCGCATTCGATTCTAAGTCGCATCATATTTTCAATAGCATTAAAATTGGAAAAAAAAGTACGGCTTAGATTCAAATAAATATGGTGTATTGTTTTTATTTTTTATGAATTTTAATTAACTGTGATTTACAAACCCAGATATTTAAAATCATTCAACTTTACTGAGCGTATTCTGATAACAGCAAAACACTTTTGTCACATTAGCAGCTATAAACAGACCATTTGGTAGTAAAAAGAAAAAAATCATTTGCTTTAGTCAAAAGTAATTACACCAAAATGCAATTTCTACGTGCTTCATATATCTATTTGTTATATATTCATGTTTCATGATACTAATAAATCCATCACTAACAACCGTGAATCTCTAAATGAGGTTATTGTTTTAGGATCGTCGGCCAAACCTTTAATTATAATTTTTCAATTTTTATGATTGTAGTAAATCAAAAACATACAATGGGGAATAAGGTAAAAGAGAGATATATATATATTAAAAAATATAAGTTATTCTGTAGTTATGCGAAAGGAAAGCTATATTCTGTATAATGCTTACAGTTCTGAAGAGATAGTGTGAGCTGAGAGGAAGGGGAAATTTGCAAGTGAGATGAGACTGAATTAAATACCTAGGGTTTGTGTGTGTGTGTGTGTGAGATAATTGTCACTAATTACAGGGAGGGTAATTTAGCAGTGTTTGCGAAACATAGTATCAGATCATTGTGGGGAGAATCTTTCCAAAGTTGTTTACTCAGTTAATTAGCAGCATTTAAATTGATTTTCGTCATTCTTTTCGACAGTTACGAAAAATATCTATTTTTTTCTTTTATAATTCAATTTAATGACAATAGAACTTCAGTAAACGGATTTAAAACTGTAATGGAAAATTCTACTAGTATTAGCATAGATTTACAGCATCTCATTCACGTTCAGTGGTTATTGTTTGATTAGTTTAAATTTTAAGCTTTTCAATGAATGCCTTAAAAACTTCACTATAATATTGCATTAGATTCTCTTTTTTTCAATTTTGTATTTTTAAGAAAAATAATAGTATGATACATCAAAAAGATAAATTTTAACTTGCTGAGTTTGGATTTAATATACCACATAATTTTTTTATAGATTAAATTTAAAAATTTAATAAACGGAATTTTTTTCCCACTGACTTCAATATTATTTTATACGTGTATTAAAAAATACATAAAAATTCTATTGGATTGTTAGAATTGAGTTTTTTTTCACATTTATTTTCCCCAAATCTTAATGATAACATGTTTACATATTTTATATTATTATAACTGGCAGAAAAGTTCAAATGTTCTTCGGATGTTTTTGTGTATGAGTTTGAAATCTTACCATAAAAGTATGTTATATACTCGGTAAAGAATGCAGATAAAAACTTGCATTTTTTTTTTAAAAAAATGATGGGACATTTTTATTCTTGCGATTCATCGACCAAGCGTACCCTACACATGTTATATCGGCTTCAAGTCAGGCAAGATTGCTTGAAATTTCTTAGGGGTGATATCATCAGATTGAAGAAATTCGTTTACGATGCTTGCTTGTTGAGGAAGAGCGTTGTCATCCATAAACACAAATTCTGCTATTTTTGTACCTCTAAACGAATATAATAATAGTTTCAGAATGATAGCCCTTTAAATTAGGGCTGTAAATGGTTCTGATTTGATAATGGGATAGATCTGTACTGTAGCACTGAATGATTAGTCGCTAAACGAGTATAATCATGTACCACCTTGGTGGTGCCATTCAATGACGTTGTCTTCTCGGTAACGCGTACCTTACGTCCTCCATATGAAAGTCCCCAGTGAATCAGACTGAAAGCTAAGTCTGAACTCGTCGGTAATCATGCCACAGCCCCACTGTGAAATATCCACATTGTATATCATCTTCTTCTGGCTAACCAATGGTGCCATGAGTGGAACACATCTGACTGACATCTGAGAATATAGACTTATATGTCCCAAATGTCTGTACATGGTTTGCCTTCAATCTGCCGTACTGGCAGGTTAAATGATGAGCTTGGTCTATTTCTTTGGGTTAGTAATGCCAAATATCAGTTTTCATTTGACGTTGTAAATTTGAGGGGGCATTTATTGTAATGTCTACTTATATTTCCGTTATCTTGGAATAATTGCCAAAGCTTAGAAATGACCCTTTGGTGAATTCCAAGTATACTTCCATCTGAATATGGCCACATTTCAGGTGGTTTATAACTTTAACTTTAACTATCACCCATATTCAACACATGTGATATATCTATTTAGTTATGGAACTAAGTGGTTTACAGAAAGCTTGAGACGAATTTTATTTTTTGCCACCATTCCTTAGATATCCTTTCTTACATTACCTTTATTGTGACGTACTATCGATGCTATCTGGTGGCTACATATTATTTGCATATTCTTTTTGAAGATGTCTTTGATAATCCTAGAAGTACTGTGATGTACCTCCCCTTGGAAGTACATCTCTCGAAGTATTAGCGTGAGTTAGAGGTGTAGGATTATAGCGAAAGAACTAGGATCACACATTATCTTAATATGACTTTATTAAGATATTTAACTTAAACCTTTAACAAATTTAATTATAATAATTAATATGAGAGAATCTACGATGACGCAATACGCAACACACAATATATAATTATAATAGGATCTAATCTAATTCAGACCAATCTCAATAAGCGAACCGCCTAATCCTTGATTCTAATATTAAGTAATCAATCCTACCTTATTATATTTCGTAATAGCATTTGTCTTTATCTGCAATGGGATGCAGCTTTACAACTACCTTCCAGTCGAGCACCAATATATGTATCCACGTCAAGCACAACTTATTCAATCTTGAAACACGAACCGTAATAATCATCAACTGTCACAACGCACATCAATTGTCTAACATTCCTTTACATTGCCATCCCGCTTACTCTAAGATTCGATATTTAAAGTCCGTTTATTTGCATCTCTTATTCACATCTCATTTCTTGGATTTGGTTGGAAAATAATTGCCATTAATTCTGGCCCAAAGAACCCAAAGGACTTGTTAAAGAAAAGACGCGTAAGACGTCACAGTACAATTTTCATAATAAAGCTATATTTTCGTGCGATTCTTATCCTTAATTTATAGATATGTGTGTATATAAATACCCCGGATTTTACGTTGCCTTAATTTCTCTTACTAAGGATATCCTGATGACTATTAATAACGCTAATCAGTGTCTATAAAAGTATTAACTGCATTAAAATCATCAAAAGAATAATTTATTTCTTCAATTTCTTTAAAATTTTACTCTGAATATAAATAATAATAATAAATAAATATTTTTATTTGTAATCATATAAAGAACTTGGAAATGGTCTTTTTAAGGAACGATGTTTTTGTAAGTAGATATATGCCCATGCATTTTGACCTATAATATGACAATATCGAAGATAATTGTAATATTAATTACAACATGCACATAAGTTTTTCCCATTTATACGAAATCTCTAAAGGGAATATTTTTTAAATATAATTAAATAGGGTATTTTAACATAGATACTTTTGTGAAATACATTCAGTTTTAGTTATATATATATAAGCAGAAAAATTTATTTTTTTAAAAAAAAATCTAAACATTCATTGCAAGCCATTAAATTTCAAAATCAAAGAAAAACACTTTTATAGTTATGCATGATATAGAAATTTTAAAAAAAGTGACTGGAAATAAAAGAAAACTAAAAAGTTTCCATCCCTTCTAAGTCATTAAATTGCGCTATCAGTTATTAATATTGTACTGAAGAAAAGTATATTTTTGCTTAATACTTCAATTATGATCACGCAACATTACCCTAACTAGTATTCGGCAAACCATGGCTTAAGAGCCTTATGTAGCTTTTTGCATAAATAGGTTACTTAAACTTCTCTCTCTCTTTGCTTCTAATTATATATATTATTAAGAAAAATAATTATCTGCGAATTTGTTCTCATTTTCTCTTTTTCGTTTATAATTATTTATTGGAAATATTTATCTATTTTTGAATGTGCATTTAAAAATTTAACTGGCTTAAGACAATTATTTTTAATTAAATTACTCTATTGCAAAAAAAAATTGAGAATCTTTGAAAACATTTAAATTAGATTTTAAATCAAGAAGGAGTTCAAGTTGTTAGTAGTCACACAGTTCAGAGTGATATTCCTAGCAATTTCAATTTATTTTCATTGACAAAAATGGATTCCATATTTATAATATGATTAAAGGTTGATAACAAGAATGTTGAATTAACTTAAGTAAAAAAATAACCAAAGTCAATTTTAATCACTAGCTTAATTCTCAAATAAAATACTTAAGATAAATGGGTACGCGAAACTTTCTTCGCAAAGCTTGAAGTTTTAATTCTCAACATTTTAACTCTTTGGCAACAGTTATCTTGCACTGAACTACAGAAAAAAAACATCGAAAAAAACACCCCTCTTTTCTCAGCACACGTGTGCATATATTTTATGGTCATTTGATTCTTTAATTACTTTGCTTCACTTACTATCTTTATCTTTAATCTCCGTAGTTTACCGACCTTTATCGTAGACATTCATTCACTCCCAACTATTCATTACTCTGTATCGAAAATATGGTATCTTCCGTCACGATTAATAACCCAATTGTAATCTATATGAATCCATAATGTTTTAGATGATTAATAACTAACCAACAAGTATTTTTAAATATTTCCATCTGAGACCAATATGAACAATCACCATTCATTATAGACATTTATCCTAGATCAGTGTTTCTCAAACTGTGGGGCTCGCCCCCTTAGGAGGACACGATAACCCGATGAAGGGGGCGCGAGTATATCGAAAATGAAAGTTTAAAAAAAATTAAATTACTGGAATGAATCATAACAAAATACTTTCTGACATAATAAAAAATACAGATTTATACTGATATGATTTATGAATATCATCTGGAAAATTACGTCATCAAAAATAAAATATTTTACTTCAAACACTCATTAGCTATCTGTCTTTGATCCTATAACCAAATTTAAAAAAATATTTTATTTGATTTGCTGTAATCCCACGATGAGAGATTTTTTATTACGTTTCTTTTAACCTAAAATATTACTTAAGCTGACCTTCGATCTTACTAGTATGGTTATCTCCATCCTTTTTTTTTAGGGAAGTTGTAAATAATATGTTTCTGCTTCGTCATTTCTATCTGAAAGAGTTTTAGGATATATAGATAAAAATATTGTGAGCTTTAAAGAATTATTTGGTAAACATTTATTTTAATGAGTATTCTGAAACATATAATGCACAATGAAAAACGTTGAACACAATTCCTTTTTAGAACTAATATCCATGTTTTTATATTGAATACACTGAATTGAATTTTATTGAAAAGTGTCTGCGATTTGTGTCCTTTATTAAAGTCAAGAACATTTGAAACAATTTAGTTCAGTTTTATTGGATTTCTTCTCAAATTTTAGGGGACAAAATAAAAAGTCCATGAAATAGGTAAGTATATTTTCCCTTAGTGAAATTATTCAATAAAATCGTGATTTTTAATGTACATAGTAAAAAAAAATTATAAAAAAAAAGGAGATTGGGTTGAGTTACTCCGCTTGAACATTAACGTTAGTATCGAGTGCACACTTGATCCGGGCTTTTCTCGCTTTAAATATTAAAAATAACACAATTATTCTTTATTGGAATTTCACATTCTTTTTCATTATGTAACATTAATTCTAAATGCTAATTCTGTGAGGCTTAAAATTACAATTCGTTAAAAACTATTTGTAAGATGAGCATTAAAAAATCATTTTACATTTTTGTATACTATGTCATACACTTGATTTTACTCTCCTTACAATTAAGCTTTTATATCAAGAATAAAAAAAATAATAAACTCGTGTGAAGAGGGGGTAGTTCAATCATTAAAAGAACAAGTTTAATAATTATTAGTGACTTCCATGAGCTTGTCTTGCAGAGCAAAGTTTTTCAAAGAAAGGCTTAATATTAGAAGTTGGCACTCTGAGATATATTTCTATATTTAGCTGAGATCTATATTTAGTCTTCAAAACAGCTACAGCAGAAAATCCGGTTTCACAAAGGTAGAATATTCAAAATAGTTATAGTATACGAAATGCTTTGGTTTTCAGTGCAGAAATTTCATCATCCACCTCTGCCCAAAATTCAAAGGGCTATTTATTTCAAAATTGCCTTCTACCTTTGCCACTGGATGTGGAATCCATGAAGATTTCTTCTTAGTCAGTTGAGAGCATTTCTGAAATATTGTGAAATGAATTACTAAACAACTCGTAACTTGCTATCAAGTTGTCCTCGGTAAAAAAACTACTTTTTTTAGAATTCCATGCTAACATGATTAAATGATTTTCTATGGTTTTAAAAACAGCTTCAACATGTTTTTCTTCAGATTTGTGAGTTTAACACATAGTAAGTACACATGCATGTTTTCCCCAGGGCTTTTCAGTTGGAGTAATAGTAAATCCATAATTTAAGTATTCTTTGGAATATATCCTGGATTTAATTTTTGGCACCATGCTCTTTTGTGCACTTGTTGATACTTTATTATCATCGAATGTTCTCTACGACTTAAAAATTTATCTATTATTTGGTTTTAATCTACTGCCGTAAATACGTAATACCGTATATACAACTAACGCGTAAATTATAAAATGTACATTTAAGCTAGATTCGGTAGCTATAGAAGTATCGACTCGACCAAAGCTGAATGGAATTGTACAAGGTAAAGCTTTTTTACATGTGTTGCGCAGACATCCGATAGGTTGTCCAAGCTCACGCAAACGTTCGCCAGAATGTTGCCAGAAGTGATGAATATGATAGAGATCAACATAATTTAGACTATTTTTCTAATGATATTTGTACCTTTAGAAATGGATGCTGAAGGGAATAAATCTTTAATTAAATATTATTCTGTAATCTGTTCAAGTTTAACAATTAAACAATTAAAAATAGCATAATAATTATCCTATTATTTAAAACTTTTACTTAAATATATATATTACTTAAATGTAACATACACTCATGTCCATAAATTAAGGATAATTAAGATTCACACAGAAATTGTACCCTAAAATAAAAATTTCACCTGTAGAGTTATCACATACATCTTGAAGAAGAATATGCAAATTACAGGAAACCAAAAGATGGCGCTGATAGTACGTCAGAAGGACGAGAGTGTAAGAGAGGGATATATCAGGAATGGTGGCAAAGAAGAAGTAATATTGTTAACAAGCGCTTTAAAAACCTTTCAGTGCAATAACATGATATTTATGGCACAAAGGAAGCATTTTGATGATTTTTTTACGTGTTAGAATTATTGGACGACTGGAATTTGGACGTACCCAGCAGGAAGTATCCAAGGAACTTGGAATCGCCCAGAGTGTCATCTCCAGGCTTTGACAACGATTCCAAGATGATGGTAATGTGAGTAGATGTTACGGCACAGGTCACCTCCGAGTTACAACGCCGAATGAGGAACGGTATATATATATATATATATATATATATATATATATATATATATATATATATATATATATATATATATTTGGCAGTTACTGCCAAACGAAACAGACGGAGCACTGCATCAGACCCGTCTCGTCAGTTCTCTTCAGCTACTGGTACCACAACTTCACCGCAGACCATGTACAGACGCTTAGGGCACATTGGTCTATATGCTCGTAGGCCTGTCAGATATGTTCCACCTACCGCAACTCACTGTCGACTGCGATTAACCTGGAAAGTGAGCATGTATTGTGGGCACCACAACAGTGGTCTTGTGTGATGTTTTCCGACGAGTCCAGGTTTAGTTTGCAGTCTGATTCTCGCCGGACTTTAATATGTAGAGTGCCAGGTACCCTTACCACCAAGAGAACACCATTGAACGACACCGTTACGGTGGTGCAGGATGGATCGTTTGGGGAGGAATTATTGTTGGTTCGAGAACGGACCTGTGCATGTTCAGAGTGTAATGATGACAGGCCATATCTATCGGGATGTCATTCTGGAACTACATGTACGTTTGTTTCGGGGCGCCATGGATGCTGAATTTCTGTTTAAGGATGACAACGCCCGTCCTCTCCGTGCGAACATTGTAGACGAATGCCTTCAATCGGAGAATATCACCCGTATGGATTGGCCAGCATACTCACCGGACTTGAATCCAATAGAGCATGTGTTTGATATGCTTGGCCGACGAATTGCAGCCCGTCAAGCTCCTCCCACCTGTCTACCGGAACTTCGGAGGGCATTGCTTGAAGAGTGGTGTAATATTCCCCAAGATCAGATTGATAATTTGATACTCAGCACGCCTAGGCGTTGTAAGGCCTGTATTGCATCGTTCGGGAGACATAATCCGTATTAATCATCATACTAACCATGTTATACTGTTTTTTGTAAATAGTTTTTTTCTTGAAATTTGCTCCAGCGAGTAAAAATCGCAATTTTTATTAATTATGCCAAACATATAGCATTTTTTTTGCTCTTTAACTTTTATCTAATAAATAGACTTTACAAATAAGTTAAATTTGTTTCGTTTCTATCTCTTTCTTTTTCCTGAACTTCATTATCCTTAATTTATGGACATAAGGTAAATAATTCGGTTACTTTATACGCATTATTTATAAAGCAATAATGTTTTTTTTTAAAAAAAAGGTGTAAACTATTTAAAATATAATCATAATTTTAAAACTTACATGCATATAAAAATAAGAAACATTTTTGTAAGAAATATCAAGTAAATTTTATCTTGCGCATGATAATCTCTAAGACAGTTGCCTTTGATATATTAAACCTTACAAAATTATAAAATGTATCATACTATTGAAATCCTTCCTAATTTTCACATTATGAATTATTTTATTTCAAAAAAATTGAAAATTATTGAAATTTAAAAGAAATAAAAAAATTTAAATAATCTATTTCTAAAAATATTATTTATAATTCTATATATTTAAAAATGCTACAGTGTAATGAAGATATATTTGCCCTTGTAAATCAACTTATTGCTAGTAATTAGAGTTACTAATTTTGAAACTATCCTATCAAATCTAAACGTAATTAATATTTCTTACAAAAATGTTTCTTTTTTATATTTAAAATAAATAAAACTATGATTAAACTTTAAACGTTTTACAATTTTTTGAAACTTCATTCCCTTATAAATAAAGTGTAAGAAAATCAAGTTATTTTATTGTAGCAATGAAATACATCTAATCTAAAATTGTTTATATTTTCAGCTCTCGTAACAAAATTAAATCCCTGAGACCCCTTTTTTAAATAAATAATACTCTTTCTTTAAAAATAATAAAAAATAAACACTCTTATCGCATATTCATACACGCGTATAAAATATCACAAATGGTGGGCCTTTTTCGAGGATTTAAATTCATTCTTGATGTACTTATCAAATTATTATGAAGAGTTTAAAATTTATAATAAAGATATTAAAAAAATAGTAATTCACTCCATCATCACGACACATTTCCGAATGAGCAGGAATATCTACATCAGTGTTACTCAACCTGCGGTCCGACGGTATTTTCTGAGTTGCCCGGTCAAGGTTCATTGCACTAAGAATTCAATTATTGAAGCACAATGTTCTAAAAACTTAGTTGGAAATTCTATCAATCAAGCAATGAAATAAATCAATTTTGCTATACATTTGTTTTTCAATAGTAGAATGTAAGCAAGATGCTTGGTCATAGATGAAAAAAATAGAGTATCGAACAACCCAATAAAAAATCATAAATATAAATATTTGTATGTGTGTGCTTCATAGAAAGTTAATATAGCTTTAAAATAAAAGCCAAAATTGAGTTTTAATATTTTGATCAATTTTGTTTGTAGATTTTGTTTTGGTCTTATAATGTGTTCCCCCTATTATCCGCATGTTACGACCTGCATGAAATAATTGTCATGTGTATGCGGCCCGCTGGAAATACTTACCATGTGTTTGCGGCACAAAGCGGGAAAAAAAAGGTTGAGCACCACTGATTTGCATGGAAAAAATATGAAGAATGATAACCCGTCCAAAAGGACATTTAGAATTCAGAAAGATAACCAAGCTTTCATTTTATTTATTTTAATATTTGTTTCCCTTATAATTGACTATATAATACTACATGATTTACATTACTCCAGTACTTTCTACAAGAATATAAATTATATAACGTTTCACTTTCAAAGTAACTTCATATAATGACTTCAAGAATTTTTTTTAAAGAATAACTTTATATATATATATATATATATATATATATATATATATATATATATATATATATATATATATATATATATATATATATATATATATACAAATCCCTCATTTGTTTAAATAGTCGAATACTTGAACTAAGTATTATATGGTACACGTCTTTTATTATATTAATTTAGAATTCCAGAAGGAAATCTTGTATAATGTTGGGAAATTATTAAGTGTCTGGCAAGATTCTATTAAATGGAAAATTGCTCCATTGTAAGAAAATATGGTAAAAGAAAGAAAAATATAAATATTTAACCGCTTCTCTGTCGTTGCGCATTTAAAGAAATGGGGCAATAAAATGTTAGCATCCTTAATTTGTTGCTCATAAAGGAAATTAATATACATGTTTTTTTGTTATTTTCATACTAAGATATACTACTTTTATTGAAGAAAGGGAAAGACTAACTTTATAAATGCGTGTTTGGCAAAGTTGCGTGAGTTATGATTAGCTCGAGTTATGTAAACATGACTTTATATTCGTGCTCATATTTTTTTGTTTTAGAGGAAAAAATAGTATTTCATTATTCGCAATATTTCATTTACAATAAAGTTTTAAATCGGTTTTTTTTTCAAATAAATTTGTGAAAAAATACTAAAGTACAGTCCGATGTCTCATTTTTAGAGATTTTTTCCAAAATATTTTTTTTTAAATAATAAACGAATGAGTTTACAAAAGAAAGAACCACCCAGTTATAATTAATTCATACTTTTAATATACGTATTTGCTACTTTAAAATTAATAAAAATGCTATTAAAATGTTTTGACTTTAAAGATTTAGTTCATATTTTAGACATTTATACGTTTAATATATGTGATCTAAAATGTAGATTATGGCATGAGCTTAAAATGTTTTCATTTATTTACTAAATGGGTATAATTAAAAAATAATTTATACAAGAGTTATAAAATATTGGTAAGTAATTTTTAGAAGTATGTGAGTAAAGGAATTTTTGCTGCTGTAATTCAAAATGTAACTAACCTGGCATACATTTCCTCCTATTAGAGTTTTTGGCTTTATTTTGTTTTTACAAAATGAATAGATTAAATATATCCTCTAGATGCTAATAATTATTTTGAATATTTAAAAAAAAAACCATGGTCCCCTATTGTTTAATAGCGAGGGAGTCCGCTTAAGAGCTGAATACTTATTTTTTTTAAATAAGACTCAAACTCTCGCGATTTGAGTGTTAACTTGTGGTAAAGCCGACCATGGGTCCCGAATTGAATATGGCAGCCTCTGAAAGTAGTTTTGAGATTCTGCCCTGGCATTCAGTTCGCAAGATGTAAACACACTAAGATGGTGTGTGATGAGAACCAAAAAAATGAGAATGAGAAATGCTACTTTCACACAATGGTGACCCCATATCTTCACTGAAAAGTTTGAGCTTCTGAACATTTTTTTACTAAATCGATGGTCATGAAGAAATGATTGTCAATCAAGAGTATTTAAAATAAGGATTCAATTCTTTTGTTCATGGATTGGAGTATCTACTTCCCTGGTTTCGATTCCGGTTGTGGCACGCATCTTCAGCTGTAAATATTTCACGGTTAAGTGAATTGTTTTCTCTCTTTCATTTTTCTGGTGCTTTTAATTTAATTTAATTGTTTTATTAATTTCATATCTTATTTAATTTTTTTTTTATTTTTAATGCTAAAATTAATTAATTGCATATAATAATTTCTGATGATATAAAATTCTTATGATACATTCTAAAAATATCATGTACTATAGATTATAGTGCCAAATTCTGATTAACTATAATGTTACTGATTATTATAGCGCTTTATTATTGAATGTATATATAATTCATTGTTTATTTCGTAAATTTGTTCTAAAACCTTGCACAATTTCGGAAGTAAGTGCTGTACAAATACCATTATATAACATATCCGATCCCGCCTTGTTGTTCATTATGTGCGAAAGTACATTTGCCCTAGCGACCCCAAAACCCATAACAGAATCTGTAACTAAGTACAATTATATTGCAGCTAATCTCCCTCCCAGCCCCGCGTCTTCAGTTTGCGATATCCTTATGCATCTAAATGTCACAGACCCCTATGCACACACACACACACACACAAAATAATGAACTCATAAATCGTTCAGGAGAATCGCTTCAACAGGAGGCGTAGAAATTCTTTTCAGGGGAAGAATAAGGTTTTTGAAAACCTTCCGAACTGCTGCGTAATATGAAACGACGCGCGCAATCTTTGAATGTTGATAAACTGATAGTGGAGTTATTTCTTCAGCGTTTACCTTCTTCAGTTCAAACGATTTTAGCTGCTGTTTCTGACCTCACGTTAAATAAAGCCGCTGGCATTGCGGACAGAATTCTCGAAGTCTCACCATCTCCTATTGAAACTTTTGCTGTTCCTAATAAAAATGTGCCAACATCAGAATCTAAAGTGTTTCGTGAAATAGAAAAAAAAATAAATGAAATAATTAATCACCTTTCAATCACTCGTGGTCGCTCTGCAAACCGTCGGAACAAAAATTCCCGTGAAAGGAGTATTTCGAATAAGCGTGATTATTCGATTTGCTAGTTTCACAGGCGATTCGGAAAAAAATGTAGAGCAGAAAAATGCGTTCATCCATTCCATACCCATGGCAGGGAAACGAAGCCAGCAAAGAATAATGGCGACTTATTCTTTGCCCAAAGAATCACGTCGCCTGTTCATTCGAGACCAGACACCAAATATCTCTTTTCTGGTCGACACCATCTCCAACGTTTCTTTAATCCCTGCTAATGTCTATCAAAAAAGAAACATTTATCAACAAACTCCTTTTTATGCAATTAACGTGTATGGACAGAAAACATTAATTTTAAATTTTAATTTAAGAAGAGATTTCATATGGTCCTTTCTGATTGCCGACGTCAGTTCACCTATTCTTGGAGCAGAATTCCTCTATTATTTTGAATTAGTACCAGATCTCAGGAATAAATGCCTTAGAGACACAAAACAAAATTGCAATCAGTAGGTCATTTAAAGATGCTAATCTCCATTCTGTTCAAAAATATCTATTTCTACAGATACAATTTATCATAAACTTTTGAAAGAATCTCCCTCTTTCACAAAATTGCCTAATCGAAATCACATATATAAATAACACTGTTCATTACATAGTAACAAAAGGATCTCCTGTGGTGGCAAAACCCCGAAGGTTGTCACCAGATTGTTTGAAAATTGCGAAAACAGAATTTCAAAATATGATGCATCTGGGACATTTACAACCCTCGAAAAGTAATTACGCGTCGCCAATCTATATGATTCCTAAGAAAGGTACTTTAGATTGGAGACCGGTTGGTGATTATAGAGCTTTAAATTCTCAAACATTAAAAGATAAATACCCCATTCCTTGTATTTCTGACTTTACAGCTGAATTATATGGTTCAAAACTTTTTAGTCGTATCGATTTAGTAAAAGCCTATCATCAAATCCCTATTCACCCAGATGATGTTCACAAAACAGCAATTTGAACTCCATTTGGTTTATTTGAGAGTACACGAATGCAATTCAGATTATGTAACGCATCCGCAACTTTTCAAAGCTTTATGGACCAATTCACTCGTAACTTACCTGGTATTTACGCATTTGTCGACGACATTTTAATTGCATCTAAAAATTCTCAGGAACATTATCAACATTTAAAAAACCTATTTTCAAAATTAGATGAATTTGGTATTTGCATCAACGTTCCTAAATGCATATTCGATGCATCTACAATAGACTTTTTAGGCTTTAATCTGTCGGGAAATGGAATTAAACCTCTAACTGATAAAGTAAAATGTATTCTAAGTTTTCCTTAACCACAAACACGTTAACACAGTTGCGTATATTTTTGGGCATTGTTAACTTTTACAGATGTTTTCTACCAAAAGCCGCACACATACTTGTCCCCATAGTTCAGTTTTTTAAAGGGCATAAAAATGAAAAGAAATCTCATTCTAGAATTCGCAAATCTTCCGAACCATTAAAATTGAATGAAAACGCAGAACAGGCTTTTCTTGCAGCAAAAAATTCTCTAGCAGAAGCTACCCTTTTATGACATCCTATTCCAGGGGCTCAATTGAGTCTATGGGTGGACGCTTCAGATATTGCTAATGGAGGAACTTTATCTCAATTATCACAAGAGAAATGGAAACCAATATCCTTTTTCTCCATAAAACTTAACAAAAGTCAGCAAAAGTAGTCTACTTACGATAGGGAACTATTTTCAATTTATTCGGCTATAAAAAAATTCAAACATATGTTAGAAAGCAGAATTTTCATTATATATACTGACCAAAAGCCCCTAATTTATGCTTTTAAACAAAACCCGAATAAATATTCTCCTCAGGAATTACGCCACTTAGATTTAATTTTCAAATATTCTACCGACATACGGCATGTGCAAGGTTCCGAGAACACAGTTACTGATACTCTTTCCAGAATAGAAATTGATTCTATTACTAAATCTCCAATTTTAAATTTTAAAGAATTTGCATTAGCACAAAAAATGATCCACACCTTCAAAAAATTCTTCAGGCTGATGGATCATCTCTTAAATTAAAACTGAAACCATACCAAACCCCAGATTGCGATTTGCTTTGCGACATTTGAAAATGAGTTCCACGTCCTTTCGTCCCTGCATACTTCGAAGAGGACTATTTAATCATCTTCATAATCTTTCACATCCAGGAATAGCTGCTTCAACAAAACTCATCTGCTCTCGCTACGTGTGGCCTGGCATGAAATGCCAAATAAAGAAATGGGTCCGGTGTTGTGAATCGTGTCAAAAATCGAAAATCCAAAGGCACACTATATCACCTCTAGGGACATTATCTGTTCCTGATGCCAGCTTCAGTCACATTCACATAGATATTGTCGGTCCCTTGCCACAATCTGAAGGTCATCCTTATCTACTTCCGAAAATAGACAGCTTCTCCAGAGGGCCAGAAGCAATCCCAATTCCAGACACGCAAGTGAAAACCATTTGCCGCGCAATTTTCGACACATGGATCTCTCGTTTTGGTTGCCCATCTGTAATCACCTCGGTTTAAGGAACCCATATGCGTTCATCCATGTACTCTGAATATACTCGCATGCTGGGAATTGCAAAGATCAAAACTACAACATATCATCCGAAATCAAATGTCATTGTGAAACGTTTGCATCGGCAATTGAAATCGGCTATTAACGCCCATGAAAATGACACATGGTCTGAAATAGTCCCCATCATTCTTCTCGACATACGAACTGCAGTTAAAGAAGATCTACATTCTTCTTGTGCTAAAATTGTGTACGGTACAAACCTATGTCTGCCTAGTGACATGATTCATGTGTGCAGCATTCCTTTTTGTAGCAATAATTTAATCACTAATCTTTATAACACAATGCAATAACTAAATCCTGTGGCAACATCTGATCACTGCACTGATCAATACTACATCCATCCTTCCCTACAATTATCATCTCATATATTTTTTAGAATCTATCGCGTGCAACCACCTTCACGTCAACCGTTTACTGGACCACATAAAGTTCTGTCCAGAACAGACAAAACCATCACCATTGACGTTAATGATCAAAAAACTACAGTTTCTATAGATCGCGTCAAACCCGCACATATTCTCTCAAGTGTAGATTCTCAAAATAATATAATAATGTTTATAAAATTTTAAACTAATGTCGTTACCTTGGGCTGTCACTCTCAGTCAGTGGGGGAATACTCTGTGCTAAACCCAACCATGGGTCCCGAATTAAATATGGCAACCCCTGAGAATAGTTTTGAGAGTCTGCCCTCTGGCAGTAAGTTTACAAGATGTAAACACATTCATTAAAACGGTGTGTGATGAGAACCACAATAAAATAATTGTGAATGAGAAATGCTTTTTTCACCACAAACTCTTCACTTATATCGCTCCCTCTCTATTTGAAAAAAAAAATTAATGTAAATAGCAATAAGGAAAACAGAATTTTATATCTCTGTATTTTTAATTTTATATTTTAGGATTTTTTTTTATTTTTATATTAGGATTTTTATAGGAAGACACCAAGGCAATTTATCATCATAAATAGCTGACGTTCATCATTACCATTAGTAAGACAAACTTCCCAAAGCCCTATGGTACATTTATTTGACCTCGAATGCAGTGTTATTGTGTTAACAGCGGAAACGAATCTATTTTTCTAAAACTGTTGTGTCTATGTGTTTCGTTACATATAATTTGATTATCTGCTCATTCAAAAAAAAAAAAAGTCATTCGATTTTCAAACCATATTCAGATTCGTAGAAAAAGTCTAAGCCTTGATTAAATTGATAATTTATTGTGGGAGATTTTTGAGAATGAAAAGGAGAGTGGTGAGCTATCTTGCTCTAATTTAGATCCCGATGAGGACATAAGATTGAGTGAAAGTGACTGTGAAAAATCTGAAGAATGCATATAATTGATAATATTCTATTAATTCCTAATATACAGATATATATATATATATATATATATATATATATATATATATATATATATATATATATTATATATATATATATTGCTATGAATGGCACAATACATAAACCACATAATGATAATTTTCCCGGCAGATTTGCGACAAAGCAGAGGTCCAACAATCTTCGCGAAGCATAATGTCAATGTCAGTTTTTATGATATTAAAAGGTTCATAAAATATGATAATTACATGAAATAATATGAAACATTTTAAAACTAAACCTTACTGAACAGTAGTCCTGCAATTGTTTAGTTATTACAATTATTTTACATATTTCATATCATGGTGTCGAAATGACACCGGTAGTCTTATAAGGAATATCAAAATCCCGGACGTTCTAGTGTTGACTTTTTTAGCATATACTGTTAAGAATAAGTAAAGTACAAGAGAAAAAAGTACGAAGAGAATGGGAGATAACGAACAATGGACATTTAGTAATCATAATGGCTGTCCACATACACTTGCCTCAGAAAGTCTGCGTACAGGCATTCATCTTGCGTGTTTATGATATAATTACTATTAAAATCTCGCTTTCGAAAATCGAAATACTTGTCAGCAATTATTCATAAGATCCTTATTCAAAAAGCGGTAACAAAATTCTCTTTAACAAGGAAAAACAAGAATGACCACGAAATAATCACAGTCCATCCGTGCCAAAAGTCTGCATACACTTACAAAAAAAAAGCTTTCAAAGACCTTTTACTATAAAAAAATGCATTAAAACGTGTTATTAAGTAATTATATGTTTATTTAACTATTTATCCCTGATTTGAGATTTGAAAGCTTTTGTGGTTCCATGACAGGCAAAAAAATAGAGATTAATATATTATTGAAAGAAAAAATACTTTTATTACAAGGACAATTGTCACACATCGATAACTACGTTTTCACACAATTCAGTCACTACAAATTCTATTGTTAGAAAAAGTTTTCCCCCATTAATTTTGTCCTTTAAAGCAGTACACTTAAAAAATTTTGTTCAGTGAAGTTAACCGACAGTTCCACAATGTATCCATACCAAATTTTAAAAACTATTTTAACATTTGGGAATGTATCCTGTATTAAATATTTTGAGTTTACACAGATATTGCCTGTTGTAGAGAAGACATAGTAAGAGATGTGGTGTATGGTTTTAAAAGAATATTTTCGTACGTGTAGATTATTTTTGAAAATTAGGATATGACTGATGCTGATCAAATAACTGCAAATGAGCCTTATTTTAGTGTGTGCGGGTACAAAAATAACATACTTCACTGTTAAACAGAATAAGTGTTTATATTCAATATCAGACTATTCGCAAAATGGCTTAAACTTCTACTCAAATTGTAAAGAAACTGAAATATAAATGCATCTTACTGCAGTCAAAAATATTCATAATATGTAAATATCCTATTCCTCCACTTATTTCAGTACATTTTTAAAACTGTAGCTGAAAGCAATTTTTATATTAATAAACGAGACATAACAACTCATACATTTATAAAAATGCCTTTATCATTTTTAAATTTACTACTATAAAACGTGCATGGATTGTAAGATCTGTTCTAAAATCCTAAAAGCTTTAAGAGGAGCAAAAAGCATGTAATTTTTGATAGATCAAAATTTTAATATAATACTCAAATATACATGTAATTAAGCAAATGCATTTGAAAAATCTAAGTTCCATCTGAAATAAACATAATTCAAAGAAAAATTTTCAATTTGCAAATGATTGGAAATAAATGTTCATCTAAGAGGTATCCCAAAAATGAGACAATCCTCAAACTTAAAACTCAAACTCAGTGGCACAAAAATCCATGAGGGCCAGGAACTACTATGCCCATCCCAATATACGTGACCATTGGGCGCTGAAGTGCACTCACAGATGTCCCCATTTTTTGGTCTGTCTGAAGAGAGACCTTCAGTGTTTAAGACCCCAAGCAAGCTTGATACTCATTTATCGACCCAATATAGCGGGGATGAAAGTCAGAGTCCATATTGCCCAGTCCGTTAACCCTCCAACCCGACAGCACGAATTTTTCCGCCCTACTAGAGAGGCTTCGAAAACGGACCACACTGAATTTTTCGTAAGGCCGGGGAGTCACCAAAAATGAACCAAACAGATTTTTTCCCCTTCAAGTAATGTGTTCAAAAACGTTAAAGTCGAGTTTTCCGAATTCTTTTCCCCCTTTAAAGGTTTACGATCTTGAAAGATAATTAGAGACGGACGGGCAGATACAATGGGCATTGAGGGGAAGTTTTATGGCTCACGGGGAAACAGGAACCTGTGGCAATCGTAAAATCTGGGAAGAATTTCTTTAAACCCTAAAGTGTACACAAATAGCAAGTCAACGAGTTGAGAATTCTCATTTTTTACTTTACCTTAAAATTCTCATATGGAATTAAGTTTTTATAATGTATGTCTAAGTTTTTAAAAAATATCTGTAGTATTTAATTTCAAATTATATATTAAAACATTGAGAATAATTTACTGTTTCATTTTTCTTATTTTAATCAATACTTTCAGGGATTTTTTTTATAAAAATGATTACTTTGTTATGTGTCAAAAAAATAAAAAAAAGGTTCAAAATTTAAAATCTTTTAAAATTTCGGACACTTCTAAACATGAATAATTTTTAAGCTTCTGTATTACATTATTTGCAAAAAAAATTTATGCATTGTTAAAAAAAACCCTATTTAAATATTTTGGTTTTTCATAATTTTAAAGCCAGATATTCAGGGCATCTTACATAGAATCCCTTGTTTTGTATTGTTCAGATAACAAATTAAATTTGAATTTTGAATGTCTGAACATTAATTTTATTCAAAGAGAACTTTAACTACAAGCTTATATTTTTGAACTGGAATCTACAAATAAAGAGTATTTAAAAGCATCTGGACAAATTTACAGTTAACATTTGCGGATCTAAATAAATATAAAGATCCTTTTTAAATCCAAGTTAAAAATATATATTTATGCATAATCCCTTATCATTCATGTTCCATTAGTGGTTGACTGAAGAAAATGTTATTAAAATTTGGACATTTTTATAATCTTAACCATGCAAAACTAGGAATTTTGTATTAGCTCCACTGAAATTCTGCATTGGAATTTCGAAAAAGGTATTTATGCTTGTCTCACATACTCAGTTGAAAAACATGTATTTACCATAAATACTAATAATTATTTGGATATTTAAAATTATCATTAGATTAATTTTTAATATATATATATATATATATATATATATATATATATATATATTCGACTTCTAATATTTTTTTCAAGTATTCCTTAAATTTCATATAATTTAATTAAGTGAGGTGATATTAAATTCGCACTCTCTCTCTTCTCTACTCAACTACTTGAGGGCTTTTGACGACGAACCTGTTGTCGGGGTACTAGGTGGTCAAGGTATCCAATCATGGTTGGCATGTCTCGAGTTCGAGCCCAGTGCCACAAAAGACCCGCCGTGTAGGGCAGCGATGCACGTTAAATATATCGAAAGCTGAAATGCCCTCTCGTTGGTGAGGTGTGGTAGTTAGGAGAGGGGGTGCCAGCTCAGGTGTTGCCCTCGTCATTTGCTTCAAAATTACTTTGAACATGCTTCAAAATTACGAGGTCCATCACTAAAAGCCCTCGTGTAGCTGAACAGAGCGACGTTAATATTCACTCATTTGGCGACGGACCTCGTTATTTTAAACCATGGTCAAGTGACGAGGATGACGCTTGAGCATCGCTCCCTTACACGGCGGATCTTCAGTGGTGCTGGGGTCGAACTCACGACACGCCAGCTACAAGTCCGTTACTTTGACCATTAGGCTACCGCGGCCTCACAATGTGGATTAAAACTGCATGTTATGAGTAAAAATATGCTGAAACATTTGATGAACTTATAATAGATTTTTGCATAGAAGATAGATGTGTGATATGCTAAAATGACAATATGTAAAAGTTATGAGAATATCGATGACAATTTTTGAAAAATTCCATTTAAGTTTCAGTTTGAAAATTATTCGTTTTTTTTTTCGCATTTAATATTAAATAGTCGCAATAACAAATTAATAGTTTAACGCATTCATAGATTATAAAAAATAAAGGTATAAATGACATTGTTGGGAATAATAAGTTTTTATAGTTTTGAATTCAGACTTCTTTGCAGGAGTGTAGACTATTAAAAGGCTGATGTAGAAGTTAGAAAACTAATATTTAAAATATATGGAAAACAATATCTGCAATTCCATGATCTTGACGAGAAGACGTCATTTTTACTTAGTAAGGCAGAGTAAGCATAAGGTACGGGCTTGTGGAGTAAACAACCAGGCCTCTGCAGTTTTGGCAGGTAATGAACTCCCATTTGTTGCTTTATCAATAAGGAATATAAAAATAACAAATACAAAAATAAGTCATGTAAAATTTTATATATTTTAATAACAATGAATTGTGAACTTAATTTCCAATTCATTGTCACGAATAGGCAGTAACTACGGTACTCTATCGACCGTACTTCTTATATATATATGTATATATATATATATATATATATATATATATATATATATATATATATACTCTCCTTTTGTATATTTATAAAATTTTAAAAATATAATGGTTATCTTACCCAACATTTTAAATCAGTGGCGGCAATTGTGTAGCTAAGACGTGCCAAACCAATCTGTCAGTATCATTCAGCGTGCCACATAGTAGGAAATTTTTGAAATCCTTCGATTCTTACGGTAATATTTGCAGATTTAAAGAATAGAGGTAAATAATTTAGATTTACAGTTTTATTTTATATTAATTATGGATCAATAATATACATTTATTAACATAAAAATAAACAATATAAAATGTTACTATTTCTTCAACAAAGACAAAAAATAATTAAAAATGTATGTTTCCAACATATTTACTTAAATAAGAAATAGACAAAGTGAAATATAAATGATTCCCTTCATTATAATTAAATAAAAATTGTAATGCGAATTAACTCTTTCACGACTCTTCTTTCATATCGAAAAACCAGGGGTATAATGCATGACACGATTCTGAGCATTCAGTTGTTAAACAATTTCTTTGCGGAGTTGAAATATTTTTCATATTAGGAAAGATTTTTTACTTTGATATGCCGAATCACATAAGTGGAAAGCAGAGTACATGCAATTTTCTTTTTTCAACAATTAAATCCCCTAGCAATAAAACTCAATTATTTACAAAATAGCTGTAAATTTATCCTTAGAATTATCCTTCAGATTATTTTGTAGTTCCATAAATGCCCATAACTCAGAAGATGTTTTTCAAATAAGGTTTATTATCAACTTCCATCCACTCAAGAATTGACAAATTTGTAGAGTAGTGCTGAGTGTCACTAAGAATTGTACCACGTGCCCCCCACAGGTCCATTAATTGCCGACACGTTTTAAATGTTCTTATTAACCAACCATCTTCTATTCAAACACAATTTATATCATAAAAAAGGGTTTTCATTCATTTTGTAGGGAATTGTATTAGATTCAACCATAAGTAATTTTGTGTATCAAAAAAATTACGTTGTTTCGGTGATCCCCTTAGAGCAAAATGAAAGGAATTTGAAATAATTATAGTAAGTTTCTCTAAAAGGGAAAACGTTCACTTTCAAAATACACTGCGTAAAGTGGTTTTAGGTGTACGAAGTTATATTCACTATTATTCCTAAAATAAATTTTGATATTTTGGTTTTTCGTTAAGTTTTGAAGTTATTTCTTCAAAAATACTTCTCCATTAAATTTCTTTCAAACTTGCTATTTACTTTTGCGGCCACGGTAGCCTGATGGTCATGGTTATGAACTCGTGTTCGAGCCCTGGTACCACAAAAGTTTAGTTTGAAGAGGAGCTGATGCACGTTAAAATCATCGAGGTCAAAAGTCCTCACGTTGGTGTGATGTGGATGTTTGGAAGGGGAGTTATCAGCTCAGGTATCGTCCTCGTCACTTAACCGCGGTTCAAAATTACGTAGTCGCTCGTCTGTAGCCACCGTGTTGACTTAGAATGTAATATAAACCCTTGACGTGCGCACTTGAGTTAATTCGAGTACGCTAAACTGTTCCAAATATGCACATTAGATATAATTCAAACGAGGTCGCATTTTATGCTGCTGTAATTTTCTCACTCAAATATCAGCGAGCGCCGTCTGCACTCGTGATATTTGACTGTTGTTTCTTATATTTACGATTTAGTCGTTAAACATCTAAAACTCGTGTTCAATGTAAAGACTGTAATGTTGGACTGTGTGTGCAGTGCCGTGTTTCGAAAAAAATCATACTGTGACATTTCTGTAAATGACATGTATGTTTCTTTCTCATACTTCTTTGATATTTTTTGCTATTTATACCTGTTAAAATTATTTTTTATAAAAGGTTTTTTGTAACTAATTGTAAATTGAATAAAACCTTTTCTTACAATTATATGTATTTGAGGATGAAATCTGATTTACTTTATTCAGGAAATTTTTAGTAAATTTCATTTTCTTAGCCAACTTATTTCTTTTAAAACATGCATATTTGTGTACTATATTCTAACTAGTTTGTGTACTATATTTTGTACTAATTTCTAACTATCTAAAATAATGTCTGGCTTTTTTCTTCATTAAAATCTTTCAGGATTTTACAAATTATCTTGCCATTATTCATTAAGTACTTAATAAAGAAAAATATATCTAAATATAAATAATTTCTGTCCTAATAAACATATTGTTTTTAGCTACAGTTTGGAAAATGCATTGGAATTTGTATCGGGACAGGATTTTAACATATTATGAATGTGTTTTTTACTGTGTTATGTGTTATATATTTATCTTTCATTCTTTTTACAATATGAGTAGAAGTCGTAAACAGTTTGTCAGAGTAAAATTAATTTTTGTTTTATATTCAAATTATACTATTATATTGATTCTGAAAATAATAGGTTAGTTTGACAAGCCATTATTTCCCAATTTTAAAGCATTGAACAGTTTTGAAATTTTTAAAACTTTTCTAAAATTTTAAATTATTAAAAATATTTAATTATTGTATAAGTGATTAATATTTCTTAGATTATTGGAAACAAAAAGTATAAAATTTAAAATATATCTCTTTGTTGAATTTTAATAATTATTTTTATGGCTAAACCTGGAAAAAACCCAACTTTTTTTAAATATTAACATTAATATATTTTTAAAAAATAACTAGAGCTTTCAGACCTAAATCCATATGAACTTTTATAGAACATATGTAAGGGAACATTTACAAGATATTTCAAGACTCTATCTTGAACAGGAAAAACGCCTTAGGGATTAGAAAACACTCTCATCTTCAAAATTAAAAATCTGAGAAAAACATATTTAAAATTTGTAAAGGCATAAAAAAATTTCCATTGCCTGTAAAGCTTTAATTTTTCAATCTGTTACTATCCAACTTATGCTCTACATGAAAATTCTACTTGAAATAAATATGACTGAAATACCTTTTTTAATTCAAAATATTCTAAGACATAACATTGATAACAACTGTTAATTTGATCAATTATTCACTTTTATCAGAACCTTATATATTCACAAGAGTTTTAAATGCAAAATATTTATATAGAAATTAGTAGTTATACAAATGTAATCCAGAAATCACCAAGTTTGTAAACAATATCTATTTGTTTCTCAGTTCCCCATCGTGGCAGTTAAGCAAGTTTAAGTTTTTGTTACATGACTTTAAAATACTGCAGTGTAGTACTACAATAGATTTATTATAATGTAGTTTGTGGTACATCAGGGAAATATTTAGTTCATTCTGCAACATTTGTATTCTGTAGTCTAATTGTAATATTACCTGAAAAAGCTGCATTTTAGATTTACCATTTTCAGTCATATTCCATCCCTTTCAAGTATTATTTCTCACAGTACCCTGCGTACATTTTGGTCATGACATTTTTCAAAAGGAAAAAATTAATGAAGACAAAGTATAGAGCTTTAAAATTATGTAAACTATGTGTCAAAAAATATATTGGTCTTTAAATCAATCTTAATTAAGTAAATGTGAGAAAACTCAAAAACTTAAAAACATGAGCAAACGGAAAGGATTTTAGAAATTAAAATTGTAGTTAATAGCCATTTCACACGAAATATTGGATTGTGTTAAAAAATATTTTTAATTAATTCAATCCAGGAATGCAAAAATGGTTTAAAATGAACCCGAATTTAAAATCAAAACTCAGAAAATTAAAATTTCTTAAAACCTAATTGGTTTTTAGATCAGAAATTAAGCAAGTTTTCCAAATATATGAAATATATATTTGCAATAAATAGGGTGAAGTTTCTGTTGGCCGTGAAGTGGAGAAAATATCCATTTCACAATCCTCGCCCTAGGCCACAGCTGTAAATGAGAAACCTCCCATATCGAAGAACACAGAGACCGAAAAGCAATAAAATCTTCCCCTGCAAAACCATTTCAGGACCTCCTGCAGTTTTAACAGGGGAAAGCATTAAACTGCCGTGCGTTTTTGAAGCAGTTCTCGAAATTTAATGAAACATTTTGGCTACCGCTAGCTTTGAAAAAGTAGCCCGCTTTCGAAGTGAAAATCAATTAGCGGGTCATCCACTCAGAGGGTTAATAGAACCCGAACCTGTGGTGAAGAAGCACGATACACTAACCCTCGACCCTATTCTGTGAAAAATGAAACTTAATGTTAGAATATTATATAATTCCCTAATGAATGAGGCAGTCTAACCTTTTTTTTTTCATGTAAACTGTTTAGACGGAAATGGTTAAATATGAACATTTCACAAGTTGCATAAATTAAAATTAACCCTTATAGTTTATATAAATTTTTAAGAGTACGAAAGGTTTATTTTGTCTGCACGAATTTTAAAAGGAGTACGGTTACGAAAAAGTAGTACAAATGTATCTAAATTAGGGTTGATTAACTTAGATATAGTGAAACACAACAATGTATTGGAAGCCAATTCCACAATCCGTTGTTATAAAAATGTATGGAAAATAACAAGACTTATTTTTCAATTTGCAATTTATATATTTTTTTTCCTGAGAACTTTAAAAGCCAGAGCTGCATTCAATCAAAACCGCGGGTCCCTCTCTGTTTGCCCAGCTCGCCCCTGACTAAGCTGGCTCTGCCATACTAAGTGAAAATGCCGTATTTTGTTTGTCAATATCATTTTACAGAAGACTGTATTTTTCATGTATTTTAGATGGTCGTTTTATATTTTCTACATCAATTTTTTTTTTATGTCTGAATTTAAAATTACGTACAATTTTTGACATTTGCATCAATGACCGTTATAATTTTTATTAGTATATTAATGCGTCGTCAAACGATTACATGACTATTATTAACATATTATTTTAACGATTTAATTAATATTAAGTAAAACATAATGCACACAAATTTTCTGAACTTTAAAATATATATTTCGAAACTAGTTCAGATATACTCAAAATTTTTCATTCCTACGGTTTAGCTTTTCAGTTTTTCTTCTATGTAAAACTTTATTGTATATTCATCAATTTTTTTAGCATATTTTTTGCTCTTAACAAGCAGTTTTCAACCAAATTATATTAAATTTTCGAAATATATTAAAAAACACTAAAGAAGCTATATAATAAAAAATTTGAAATTTATATTATACTCAAAGAATTGCTAGAACTTATGGTAAATAATTTTTAACTGTGCGATACATTTTTTTTTTTGAAATTTAAATGGAATTTCTAACATAAAATTTCTAGCTTTATACGGTTGAGATTTCTAAAAATATCCAGATTTTAATTACTTATTCAGTTAGCCCTTAAAAAAAGATAAATGTTGAGGTATTTTGCGTAAATAGATATTTTTGAACAATAATTCGAATGTTTTTGAATAGAACGAATTTAAAATTGATTTTTATGTTTATTTATATACATAAATGTCTACTGTAAATGTTTCCGTGTATTTTTGATTACCATTTATTCAAACATTCATGTTATAAAAAAAAGTGAGAAAATCTTCATTCATGTTGTCTTTGATGTAAACTGAAGTTCAAGCACTTAAAATTCAAATATAATTCGGTATTTTAAACAATATTTAACTACAGACACTGTACGTAAATTTCCCTGAACACTTGGGCTTTGAAACCTAAAAAAAAAAAAACTAATAGATCTTCATTCGTTTTTTTTTCTCGTTATTATATTTATCAAAGCTTAAGAAAAGGTTTCAAATTATTTGATGAAGTTTAAATTTATTCATTTTTAGTGGTTGGAAATTTGAAAAGGTTTCAAATTTTAAAGTGTTTGGTGTCTCATTAATTTTTTGGCATCTTATAATGAAATAATCCTTTTTCAAAAACTGAAAGCATTGAATAAGATAAGAAAAATGAAGCTAAAGAATATACTTAAAAGTATAATTTGTCTAACTATATAAAATAGCAGATTGCCCTGACACGCCCCAACGTGTTACAGTTTTAAATTAACATGAAACCAAAAGGGAATTGGTAACATATTTTACTTATGCATTGGGACTTTGTAAACTTTTAAAATACAAGCTTACAAACAAACAATTCCTGTGGTCTAAAGGAATTCTTCCCCGATTTTTTACGATTGCTCCAGGGTCAGAACACGGGGTTTCCCGTGAGCCATAAAACTTCCTATCAGTGTCCTGTTGTGTAGTTTCCACCGTCCCTAATTATCTTTCAAGATGTTAAATTTTTAAAAGGGGGAAAGGATTTCAGAAATCTATGGCTCAACTACTTTTGAGAATGTTGTTTGAAGGTAAATTTATACGTGTGGTTCATTTTCGAAGCATCTTCACACTGACAGTATTGTACGTACTAAGCGTTTAGAGGGTTAATCTTTTATTTTTTTAAATACATTCAGTTGGATTCAGTACATTAGAATAATGTAGAGCAGAAAATTCAAGCCATCGTTCTCGTCTAGCAAAAGCAATGTGAGGGTTAATTGCACATCAAACTAAGGAAGAGCAGGCATCAGCGAGCGAGTAAACCAGACAAAGTATGGCTCACATACTAGCTGAGGAAGCAACAGAGCAACGTGCAGCCAAACTTCACGATGCACGTTTCTGAGCACAGCATTAGCATTTTGCAACATCAGATCAGCTCTGCCCTCAATAAGAAGAACACAATAGGCTGTATATGACTGAAAATTGTCAACGAGAAACAGCATCAAACATAACTTTGTGGAAAGCAATAACATGATTGCAATCATCTTGAGTTCTGTACAACCCAGATGAGGATTATAATTTGAGCCAGGATATTCTAATCGGCACGACTTGAGTTCGTCATGATTGTAAGCTCTGAAATTTAATGGAAAAACAATGTGTTGTACCAATAGAAAATCTAAAGTGCCCCAACATGAAGAATGACCAAAGACATTAAAAACGTTTATTGCAAGATATACTGTGGAATCAAAGCATTTCCTATCTAGGATCAGGAAATACAATTGACGTTTTCCAATAAATATGGTTTGGAATAGAAATTGTAACAATGCGTGTCAATTTTCAAAATAAAAGGATAAATTTATCGCAAAACTGGCTCCCTGCTTTTATACCCAGATAGTCAACATAAATTCCTACAAATATAAATTTACGGGTGATGGCAAGGATGAATTTAATAGATTCTGTGGAATTTCTATTCATTTTTCTTATTTTTATTGTTTCTAAACTACAGAAGCTTTTTTTTGCCAAAAAAAACAACAATTTATTTCGTTTTAGCCTCCATTATGGAGACAATATGAGTAATTTTACGTTCCATAATATAAAGACACAATCAAACTGCCATTATGTATCATCATGTAAATCATGCATCTATTAAGAAGTGAAATCTGTTTAGAAAAGTTTTGTTTATGCATATTTATACATTTTTTTAGAAAAAAAGATTCATATCTTAAGTGCAAATGCAAAGAATCGTACTTAAGTACAAATGGTTAAAATATTAGAAATGTGTGTTTTCTCATTCCTTTTTTTAACCGTACTGAGCCGCAGCAACGCGCGGCAAGGTAGGGCTAGTATAGGAATAAATATCTATTTCACTCAAACATCCTACGTGAAACCTAACCTACTAAGAAATATCATTAGCTTTCAAATTTCATAGACGATATAACTGCCTTTTCTAATTATATATCTTCAGGTAAAGTTGTTCGTATTTCTGTTTCTGAACTTTTTCTTGATGATTTTAGGATTAAATGTTTTTGGAAGTTCTTTATATTTTATTAAGTTTATATATATTTGGCTCTCTTTAGAGATTTTCTAAAATAAAAAAAATATTTTTACTAATTTTTTTATTTAATTTTTATTCATTTATTTATCTTCTCTCTCTCTCAGTACCAAAAATTAATTGATTTTCACCAGGAAAAATCTTTTGGCATAAAATCCAGCCGTTGCTTCCTATCAGCTTGTTATACGTAATTATGTTTCTTTGTAATATTTATTTCTAAATAGTTAGCTCTCCGAAATATTCATTACTTTTTATTTTCAGACTTGATGAGTGAAATATATTTTATTTCTTTGTTGTAGCATTGAATTTGAACGGTAGAAAATTCTAAATCTAGCATTTTGTTTGAGTAAAATTGCAGGGTATGACAAATTACTATTTTTGGCATCCCTTCTTCACTTCTTTTTCCGAAAAAAAAACTTTTTTATTCAGGTTAAAAATGAATTTCCGCTTTTCATTTGAAATTAAAATTGTAAAAAGAGCTGGATATGATATATCTGATTGTGTTTTCTTCTTAAATTTTTATTTTTTTGGAACAAATATTAGTGATATTTTTCAGGATTTAACTTAGAAAGCATTTATATTATTATAGAACATATACCCACTGTAATTTATAAATTTTTTTAATGAATGAAATCATGGATCTAAACGTGTTCATTCATATATTCATGTATTAAATTTGAGATCAAAGATATTATTTTCTATGATATAATAATTTAATTTTTTGCTTAAAAAAGCTAATTATTTCAGGGAAAGACAAATAGGATGTTAAAATGATTAAATATCTCGTAAATCTTTTTGACGCACAAAAATAAAAAAAATGTAATTATGGATGCCTTATTACCACCATAATGCTATTTTTAAACATTAAGTCCTATAACTAATTTATTGTATATTACATGATGTCTATATTATTTCTTAATATTAACTAAACATTTTATTGCAACTATTTAATTAAGCATTTCGCATTTAAACATCAGTAACAATTAATCAAACATGTAAGCTCAATTTTTTACTCAATGTATAAACTGTATGTATCGCCTTAATTAATATTATGTGTTTTATGTTCAACAAAACACAAAATATGTTTGTGTATAAGAAAAAACTATGGTTTTCATAGTATTTTCATTCGTATTTATACTAAAATTTAATTCAATTAAATGCCGTTTCTTTAATATCGGAGATATGATTGAAGTATAAAGGAATTTTTAGGATATATTTTCATTTAAAAATGTACTTTCTTTTTTAAATTTTTTCCCGTTTTCTCACCTCTAGTAAGTAATTTTTCATTTATTATAATACGTTTTAAAAAAGATTCTCGCATTTACTAATTCCAGTTTTATGTACTAATTAAAACTTATGTTTGGGTGAAATATACCACTTTCCCCACAGTTTTCATGATCATTAAAATAATATTATCTGAATTTAATTGTTATATTCTTGTTTTTTTTATCAAGTTATAATGTCATAGTACAAATAACAAAGTTAATTCTGAATTCCCTTTACCCCTTCTCATAACAAAACCTTTCAGCTTTCTTTCGTCGTCTTTTAGCAAATCAGAGCTCAGGTAGCCAAGTGAACATAGTGAACACAAGAGCTCCATAACACAGAGGCCGGTAATAAAAATTTTACTGCTGCAATCAGAGCACCTCCATGACAACATTTTATGACGCTTTCTTTCTTCCCCAAGCATTGGAGTAGCAGTTGTCATAGATTGTGGTGTTACATTTTGATTAAAAACTGAAATAAAAATAAACAATGGGGAAAGTTAGGACACGTTTTTAAGTGAAGCAGTTATGGCTGCATTAAATGATGTGATGTGAAAGGCGAGTTGAACATACCGAGTGTCCGAAAAATATAACGACTTTGTCAAATATTAATCAAATAAAATTAAAAATAATGCTATTCTTTTACGATTATTTCTTTACATAAAGAATACGTTTAAGTTTTCTTCTACATTGTTTTATGGCACGATTTTAATAAACGAACTTAAACAAATCGTTCTTCACAACAAATCGGTTTTATACGAGATTTCTAATCCCGTGTTTTGAAGCATTACTAGATCCACTATCTGATTGTCCACTGTAAGTGGACTTTATATTTAATCAGTTTCACTAATTGAAGATTGATAAACAATATTTTTTTAACGAATCTCTACAAGAAAAAAGTCTAAAGGTGATATGTCTAGGTATCTGGGTGACCACGCTATTAGGCTTTCTTTCGAATCCATCACCCGCGGAAATTTTCTCACTTCGAAACTCCAGTATGGTGGTACCCACAATTACACTAAACATGTATTGTACATTTAAATTCAATAAATTATTTTACAACTTGCGCTTGTTTTTGCGCTTAAGTTATTTTGAATCAAGAAAAAAATGAAAAACGGGCACGTTGGACATATAGTTTATACTTCATTAAAAAGAAATTTCAATTTTTCCTTTATGGAGAATAAAAAGCTTGTAAGTAAAAATCTGTGATTCGTTTGTTTATTTTGAATTAATTTTTGAAAGTTAAATCATTCTTTTCAGACACCGTAAATTTAGAAAAAAATTCGAGATTTTTAAGGCTTAAAATAAGTAAACATTAAAATTGAAAAGTTTTAGGGCTAGCCAACCTTCACCTGTAGTTTGTAATACTACATACCAAGAGGAAAAAAAAGAATAATATTTGGCGGAATTTAAACATTATAATAAAATCACTAAACTAATAAAATATAATTATAAAATTATAGTCCACTAGTATTCACATTATACATTTAAATTCGATGCAAAACGTAGATAGTAAGACTTACTTCGGGAGTGTAAAAACTGGTTATGTTTCCCGCCAAATACAAGAGAGGGAAAACAGTACCGCATAAAGTTAAATCATGATAGAATAATATATATATATATATATATATATATATATATATATATATATATATATATATATTAGTGTAAAATATAAATGAATCCTAGAAATATATAAATATTATTGAGTTATTAAACATGTGGCATTATCTATTTAAAAACTGTATAATTAGTTTTAAATAAACCATAATGTCAATAAGTTATTAATACAAATTGCATATCATTAAGAACTATTAGAAATATAATAGTAAAGAAAGTTAGCAGGATATCCATGTCCAATACATTATTTGATATAGTTATTAATGTTTAAATAAATATTAGCTTTATCACTAACTAAAACAATATTACGATAAATATAGTTAAAATAATATTTCTATATACAGATATTGATAAATTTGAATTCCAGTAAGGCACTTTAAGAATGTTAAAAATAAAGGCATCTCTTTTATCATAAATATTACTATGTAATTTCAAATCCTTAATATACAACGTTACATCTAAGTAATTAGTTTTAATTGGATTATTATTAATTTTAACTAAGTTTAGGTAAGCCGGATAAAAATTAACATTGGGATTTAAATTATCAATTTTACCAAAAATAACACAGGTCTGCAAAAAGAACATTTTCTTTTAAAATTGTGTTGATTTTATTAACTGATCTTTATTTAGTTATTTGCCTGTTTTAAAAAATTACATGGGTTTTTTTTCTATCACGTAAGGCTTGCCTACAAAATAAAGGTAAATTTTTTCAAAAAGGACAAAAAACGAAAATTTTGGATTTGTTTTTATTATTTTAACATAAACTAAAAGAAAGACAAGCAAAATTAAATAGCTTAAATAGGAATAATAGTGATACACATGTGTTGAAAATGCTATTATAAGTCTTTTTAAAAAACGTTTCCTTTTCCCATCGAGGCTTCTTTTAGTACTTTTTCGCTTGTGTTCTTGTGAATTTTCCCATTTTAACATCCAACAGTAGTCTGCCATCATGCTGACATTCAAACGACCTTGGTATCTGCGCTCCATTTCTTTTATATCCTGATGAAAACGTTCTTCTTGTTCCTCACTTACAGCCCCAATATTTTCTGGAAAGTAGTCCAGATGTGAGTGGCGGAAATGGACTTTGACACTCATGTTGCAGCCCAATATTTTGTAGTTTTGTAACAATTCAGCAACCAAAGCTTTGTAGTTTGGATCATTTTTGTTTCCAAGAAAGCCTGTTACAACAAGTTTAATTGAATTTTCCAGTCATTTTTTTTCTTTCATTTCCATTTTAGTGACAAAAGTTTCATCTTTTAAAAGTTTTCTTATGTCAGGCCCAACAAAGATGCCCTCTTTCAGCTTAGCATCAGACAGACCAGGAAACTGTTCATAAAGATACATGAAACACTCTCATTTTCTGTCTAATGCTTTCACAAACTGTTTCATTAGCCCCAATTTTATATGAAGTGGTGGAAACAAGATCTTCTTAGGATCTACTAAACTTTGTCGTTCAACATTTTTAACCCCAGGAATAAGAGTCTTTCTGATTGGCCACGTCTGCTTTACGTAGTGTTGTTTCCTGTCACAGCTATCCCATTCACAGAGAAAACATGGAACCACTTTGTTGACCTAGTAACATAGAAATAACTTTCAAATCACCACAAATGGTCCATTTATGGTCAGAGTAGCTGAGCTTATTAAGAACAAACTCACGATTTTCGTAGCAATCTTTCAAATGGACTGAGTGTCCAACAGGCACAAAAGCATATCAGTTACCATTGTAAAGAAGTACAGCTTTCAAACTCCTTTTTGACGAATCGATAAAAAGTCTCCATTCCTCTGGTTCATACATAATTTTGAACATTTCCAAAATTGCAGGTACATTGTTGCAGAAAACTAGGTCCCCCTCTTGAGTAAAAAAAAAGAGACAAATTCCTTTTCTCTAAATCGGTACCACGAAAATGAAACACCGGTGTTTAACAAATGTCTTTAAGTCTAGACCCTAAAACTTCCACTGTGTCCTTTGGGAGGCCCAGATCTCGTACTAAGTCGTTCAAATCTGATTGAGAGAAAAGTTCAGGGTCATTTGTACCTGGATCGTAGCCATCATCACTGTCACTGCTAATATGTGATAGTTGGTCTAAATCTTCTAAAATATTGTCCAGGGTATCCGATGGTGAAGTAATAAGCAAGTCCGGTCCATGAGGAGCAGGGCGAATAGCGGAACGTATGATGGTTGAGTATGAAATGTCCTTCCTGTTTTTTAAATTGAAACCTTGCACTGAACAAGAACAAAAATAAGTCATCACTGTGATTTTTAGGCTCTCTCCGAATCATGGGTACTGGAAAACGAAATGACTTCTTCTTACCTTGAAACCATTGTCTCAGTTCTTCAACGCACAAAGAACACACTACATGGGGCGCCCAAGGTTTATCTTGGTCCCCTAATTTAATACCAAAGTATGCAAAATACACCTTCTGAACAAAATTAGAAATGTTCCTTTGTTGCTTCTTGACAGTATAAGACCCACAAATATAATAGAAACAGTTAAAAGAGTTAACACATCCTCTATAGTAGCCATTTCTTTTAAATACCGTAGCACAAAACTTTGATGTTTACACCACAGTGGCTAGCTCCACACTGAGTCACTGACTGCAACCAAGATCATGGCGCACGACGCCTAGTAGCCAGTAGGATTGGGGAGGGGGCAGACAGAATGAGACATATTTCGTTCCAGTAGGAACTGGTATTCCGAGTTTAGATTCATTGTCATAGCAAATAAATAGAAAAAACTGTGTTTGTAAATAGCATACATTGTTTAATAACCTATTCACCATAAAAAGATCCATAATTCAGACTAAATTCACCAATTATATAGGCTTTAATATTGAAAAATCCTATACATACTGGACCTGAAACCCCCTTAAAATCAGAAAATTTCAGAGGAAATTTGTGACTTATCTAAGGATGATGGAATTATTTCACTATTTTTCCCGTAATCAGCACAAAACATATAGTTAAACCCACTTGTTAACTATACAACAGTTTTTTCATCGCAGACCTGTGTAATTAAATCATCAATGTATCTAAAAATATAATAGTCATTATTAATAATATAATTATATTCATAAAAGTGTAAATATAAATTAGCCAAACTATTGCTTGCTGGGCCTCCTTGTATCAGGCTTTTGTTTTGTTTATATAATGAACCATTAAAGTTAATGTAAGTTTCTTGTACGACAAAATGTATGAGAGTTTTAAATTTGTTAAAATTAATATTAAGATTATAAATACTGTGGTTTTCTAAAATTAATTTAATAATATCATTGATATCAATGGAATTAAAAAGATATATATATATATATATATATATATATATATAATTTTTCAATCTTCTCTAAATTACTTTTTTATATCTATAACCACATTCAAATTTAATAAATATTAAATAACGTAATGTCTGGAAATTGTGATTAATAATCATGTATTCTTCAGAATATATATTTAAAACTTCTCGGAATAAAATAGCTTACTTTAAAATTATTCGACTCAATTTAATAAAGATTGAAGTGTTAAATATTTGTAAATAAATTACCTTATACATTTCCTCTAACAACATTTGTTTTTAAAAGTAATTTAAAATGTAACACATATATTAAAATGTGAGTGCTTAGATGAATTACTTAGTTGTCTAATTCCCTTAGAAATATTTATTAGAATTCAAGAAGCCCCATATAATAGTTAATTTTTCCAATGAATATATATAAAAAAATTGATACGTATGAGAGAGCCTCAGCCTCAATTAGTTTATTGAAGTCAATAATGAAATTCATTAAATAATTATATTTCAACATTGAATAAATACTAGCATTAACCTTCTTAATATTTTTTATGCCAATAAATTGATTTGTTATAATTCAAATACTTCATTTTATTTCCTTTTTAACAAAAATATGTATTATCTATTTGTATGGAAATAAATGCTAAAATAGACATTTCAATACCAAATTTAAAAAATTAGTAAAAAACAGCTAGTCTTTGAATGCACTCTATATGAGTACTTGTGTTCCTGACTTGGTATGAGTGAGTGAATATTAATGCCACACTGTTCAGCTATACGAGGGATTTTGGAGACGGACACCGAAATTTCAAAATATGTTCAAGTGACGAGGACGATTTCTGAGCTGGCACTCCATTCACCTAACTACCACACTTCGCCATGGGAGGACGTTTCAGATCTCGACAGAATTAAGGTGCATTGCTTCCCTTACACGACGGGACTTTAGTGGTACTGGGCTCGAACTCTTGACATGCCTGCCATGATCCGATACCTTGACCACTCGACTAATGCAGCCCCCTGGCATAGTATGTAAATCGTTCTTAAAATAGCCGTTATATTAGGAATTTTATTAGAATGTAATTAGGATTTTGAATAACACATACGACATATTTCCCTACGCGTTGTAACGTATTTAATTCTGTGCTGTAAAAAAATTATAAATATATAACATACATTTCTTTAATTAAATAATTTTTCACACCCCCACACACTTAATAAAACATTCTTCATCAATTTGGCACTATAACTCATCCTTTATTTAGATTTAAATATGAAACTCAAAAATATTGAAGAAATTAAATAAGAAATAAAATAATAATTGCGTAATATCTAATGAATATAAAATGTACTCATTAGTACAGCGTTTCTCAAACTGTGGGGTGCTTCCCCCCTTGGGACGTGAAAACTCGACAAGGAAGGTGCGAGCATATTGAAAAGTCGAAAACAATTCATTACTTAAAAAAATTATTAAATTACTGAAAGTAAACAAACAAAATACACTCTGACATAATAAAAAATAAAATAGACATTTACACTGATATATTACACTTATAAATGTATCAGTGCTACGCAATGTATTTAATAATTAATTTAACAATACTATAAGTTAAGAAAAAATTTGATAATTACCAGTATAATTGTCATATATATATATATATATATATATATATATATATGTGTGTGTGTGTATAATATTAAAAGAAAAAATTAACACTTATCTTGATAATTTATACGGTTTATAATTATTCCCTTAACTGCCGATTAAGAGTTAACACGATTCGCTTCTCAATGCCACCGTTTTCCACGTAAGCGCGCGTATACCATAAAGAATAAAGAAGGGGAAAAGAATAAAGAAGCAAAAAAATCTGAAATAGGTAAAACCATCGTAGACATTCTCAAGGCCCTTTAATTGCGATCCAAAGCCTTCGGAATAATTTTATGGTTACCAGTGCACAGACAAGATTCTGACTTCGTAAAGACGTAAATGTACGCCTGGTAAAATAAACACTTTGGCTTCACACGCCGATTATATAATTAAGATGTTAAAGCAATATCGTAGTTTTAGCGTCAAATTATAGTATTATTGAGTTCAATACATTATTATTATATGAAAATTATGATTGAATATTGGGTCGCAAAAATTCCAACTTTGAGAAGCACTGCATTAGTATCAAGATTTTTACTACAACGTTTTTTATCTGTGGAATATAAATATATCTAAAAGTGAAAGGTTTTTACACTCTTGAGAGAAGAATCCCAGTATATTTTGAGAGTAATTCCGGTCATATGTTATCCGAACAAAAAAGTAAAATACGCTACACAAGCCTAGCGATTCTAAAAGAGACGATTTAGAAGAGGCCTTAGCTGAAAGTTATTTAACCACCTATTCAGAAACATTGAGCATTATAACGATATTCTTGCTCCGTGTGTCATACCGTAATCGATTGCAATTGATAGTGAATTCATATTAAAGATATTAAAGAATGACAATACCAAACCAAAACGACTATAGGCATGATGATGAACGTCTTTAAATTCAATGTACTCAGGAAACAGAATTAAGTGTTTTAATACTATTAAATATATTTGGGATTATCTTGCCAGATAGGTGATATGTAGCCTTAAGTTTGCTCCCAATGCCGTTTAGTAATCAAAAGCAATTTGTCCCACTTATGAGTGATGAACCCCTATCTAGTATCAAAAAAAGTAGTTGAAAATATTACATGTCAATGCCAGCTGTATTACAAATAAGGACACTCATACTTCTTATTTAAATTACTTCATTTAGCATGATTTCATAAAAATGGGATTGACATTTTAGTAAAAAACTGAATGCTTACTACCAACAAAATTACTTTTTCTGAATAATGTTTGATTGCAAGACTATGTAAATAAAAAGAGTAGCACAATTTACCTACAGTTTTATGAATATATACATTAATCATTTGTTTTCACTTCAGACACAAAACACTAACTTTTTTTTTTAAATTTTAGAAGACCACAGTTGGTAACTGATGCATTTATTTTAAAAAGTCTGTATACGCATAAAAAGTGAAAACGAAACAATTTTTCTTTTAAATAGTGGAACATTTCTCAAACTGTTGGGAATGCCTCTCGGGGGGGGGTCGTGATAACTCTACAAGCAGGTGGGTCAAGTATATTGGAAATTCGAGAACAAAAAGCTTTTTTGGGAAATTATGAATTTACTGAAAATAAACAAATAAAATACATTCTGACATCATAAAAAAATAAAACACTCAATTACACTTATATGATACACTTTCAGACAATTTGTGTGCATGTGAAAAAAAATTGCTTAATTTATAAAATAAAATTATAATATAAATTTGATATTTTTCAAAATTATGTAATTGATAATCACACATTTGTATAACCTATGTTTTCCATTATTTTTTTTTATTTACTTACTTTTCAAATAGACACACTTATAAAAATCTGATATTTTCCTAAATTTTCAACTTTTAAAATTAAAAAATAATGAAATAAATATGTTATAAATATTACTTTATAACTTTCTTTTTTCAAAAAAAAACTTAAATTTATGTTTTATATGTATACATAATTCCGAAATTCAAATAATTCTAAGAAAATAGATCTTTTCGAAATTCTCTCTGAACTTAAAGAAGCCTTTTTGTAGAATGAGGGATAAATTTACCTTCAAATTACGCCGATAACCGTTTTATTCTGAAATTATAATACAAACAAAATAAGACAAATTAACATCAAGACATGAAACGAAAATGGTTTAAGAAACAGTTGAGAAATTAAAACAATGAAAGGAGTTTATAAAACAATTGAATGACTTCGATTATCTGTTAGAGTCTTAACGTGTGATAAGCGTGTCAAATGCCACAAACTATACCTTACTTGGCGAATTAATTAATGAGAAAACTTTAGGATCTCAGAAAATTGCGATTGATCTGGGAGTGTAACAGTGAAAATTTAATTTTCAGAACATGATCTTGAGTCTATATTTATTTTACAGTTGATCTTACAACCAAACAAAAAAATAATAATTTCAAATTAAGGAAAAATGCCTTAATACCGGTGTCCTTTTCAGAAAGTATTGTCAAAGATAAAGTGTTCTAAGATTTTTCATTTTGCTTGCTTCGGAGGATGCATCACATAGTTCTTTCTAATAAAGCAATTTATATCAAAGTTAACTATTCGAAAGATGATAAAAATATACAGTGTGATAAGGTATACTTAAATAATCACTAAAATTCCAAAAAAATATGATGCGTATGGCTTTTTCAAGGAAACCTGAACGAAATTCTGAACAGCAGATGTAATTAGAAATCAAGTGGGTAACGCTGCATCCAGATACACCTCTAAAAAGTTTGAAATAAATATAAATAATATATATATATATATATATATATATATATATATATATATATATATATATATATATATATATATATATATATAATTACGATGTTTGGCGTAGTATATAACAGAATAATTTATGTTAGGAAAGGTAAAATGTTGCATCTTTTTTTAAAAAAATAAGTAAAAGTACAAATATAATTATCTTTTGTCTTTCTAAGCGACTTTTTTCAAGATTTCTTTAAAGAAACTCATAAAAAAACATAGAAAAATGAATTTTGTTTTTGGCTATTTTAAAAGCATAATCATTTTGTTTGAAAGGATCTACAGAAAAAGTTCATTCTAATATTTTTTTTGTTTAATAATTATTTTCATTGATTTCTATGGTCCACTTAATGATTAACATAAAAAATTAAAAAGTGAATACTCGTAAAATATATTAATACTTTTTAACCAGTTACAATGAGTGCTAAATTATTGCGGATTTCTAAAAATGTACATTACTTTCCTACTGATTTAAAAAATAAGATAATTAGTTTTTTCGCTAAATACCTCAAGAAATAAATGTGTATTATAAGAGATAATTATTTTGAATTACTTCTGACTGTTATACTTTTATCTAATTTTCAATATTTGTAATAAAGCATGACTGAAGTAAAAATATCCTTTTTTTAAAGTATAAAGTAAAACAAAATTTAAAAAAAAATTCAGGATGCATAATATGACTTAACTAGTTATTTGTTTTTATTACATGGTTGATTTACGTATCGAGAGATTAGTAACATTCAATTAAGTTTAAGGCATCCGGCTGTTTCCAACAACTTTCGTTTAAAAAATGGAAATATGTGGATTTTTTGTGAATTTCAGACTTTTTTAGTGCACGTTAAGAAAAATACGTTAATGTTAAGAAAAGAAAAATATATTATTATTACCAAAATGGAAAACAATTGGTAAAAACTTACAAAAAATTACATAAATGTGTTCATTCTGTACAAAAAGTTTATGAACAAATTCTCAATTTTTCAATTTTGATGTGGCGTTTTGCTATTCATTTTTGAAATGATCTTCAGGATAAGAGATATTTTAATTTTTACAAACACTAGAGCACTTTATTTTAATTATTATGTGAAATTGTTTAAATAACATGTTCACATAAGGGGCTGTAAATTTTATCATAAAACAGTGATTAATAAATATGAAAGGCAAACAAGGAACAAGGAATTTCAGTTAATTACTTTCGAAACCTTTTGAGTAATAGCAGTCAGTCCCCGTTTGAGAATTATCAATACACAGTTCCATTAAAATGCATTTTAGCGTATGACACCTTATTTAAAATAGTGGCATCTGTTTTTACCAAACGCTTGCAGTTTTTGTTCTAGTAAACGGAAAATAAAAAAAAAAAATGTATTTTTATATGGCTAATAAGATGTCCTTTAAAATGAAATTACTAAAGAATTATGAATTTTCGGCAAAATTAACAAATTTAGGGTTTTCGGGGATACCTTAAATCTACGTGCGTAGTACTGCATTCCCTTGGTTTGAAACAGGGGAATAAAGCAAGTAAGGTAGATTTTGAAATGAATACGGATAAACATTTAAGTTCAAGTGTAATTGTCATCATTTGAGATTATTTTAAAATCCAAAGCTTAAATTTAAAATTCGAATGTAATATTTTAGAGAATACTTTATTTTACGAGTATTTGTATATATGAAGCATAATATAGTTCATTTTCAGGTTGGATGAATTCACATCACGTTCATTATTAAACTAAATTTAGTAGATATAATTTTAGGTATAATCTCTAAATATACACATTAACTCAGCGCTTTATTAGTCAAATGCTCATAGATTTAAGCACAAGGATTTCAGGATGAAAATAAATTTCCCAGGCATTTTACTAAAAATTATTTATATCTTAAATCATTAAAAATGCTGAATAACTTTTCTGGAACTATAAAGATACATTACCGATGAGAGAATACACAACTATTCAGCATTTTTAATGAATTTAGTTCCTCTGATTTATTTATTCTTACTATTTTATTTAGATATTAGTTTATGTATTAAAATGCTGCTTCTATTTAAAAATATGTTTAAGCCATTTTTGTAAGGTAAGACATTTTCAAATACTAAATGCTTAAGTTCCTACTCCCTGCATTACAAGTGAAACTTGATTGTTTAATTATTTGATACATAAACGACTTTTTAATATCAAGAATATTTACTAAACATAATTTCCAATTTTGCAAAATTTGTAATTTGAAAGTGTATGTAAATTGTAATATATCACAATTCTTAAAATTACAATATTTTATTACCAAGTTCATATTCTCTTGTGGATAAAATGAAAATTTTGATAGTTTATTTGATTAGAATGGTACATGATTTGTACAGGTAATAGTAATAATATTTGGAACATATTAATTTACACTAAAATTTATCAAAATTTGTAAATTGTAAATAAATATAAATAATGGAACAGAATATTTTAATTTGCTTTTAAATCCTAAGTGATATGAAAAGGGATGAAAATAAAAAAAAATGTTTCATAATATCGCATGTAAAATACATTTTTTTACGCCGGCTCTTAAATCTTAATTTATTTGCAAATTTATGGTTCTCCTGTTAATAATTATCTTAGATCTATATCGTAGATATAAATATCATCATAGTAAATTAAAACTTAAATATAATTATGCATTAGGATATTATACTTCTTAATGTGTATTCAATAAATTTCTTCCTAAAAATACTGTTTAAATAATGCGTAATTTTTTTCCTGATTAATATTTAGGAGTTAATATTTTAATTATACAAAACATAAATATTAGAAGATATAATTAAAGTTACGTATTTCTTAAATTATATGGTATTTTAAAACCATTATTGCATTGTTAGCTTATTGAATAAAAATAAAAATTTAATTTACTGTGTGTGTATTTTCGATATTTTCTTGTAAGTAATGTTTTCTTTCTTAAAATATGTAAATGAAACCCTAAATACAATTAAAGCAAGAGTTGAAATGTTCATAATTTTTAAGAAGAATATTTTGTATACCTATCTATATGAATACTTAACATCTTTCATGAAGTTTTGTATTGTTTTAGTAGTCTTTTCCTATCAACATTTCTTCTATAATACTTTGGAATTTAAATTTTAGTTTAAACTCTCTTTATTGAGCTTTTTAAGAATGATTTTGGAAAGTAAAATTGAGTTTGTAATATCTGTAGAGTTTTATTTTATGCTATGTATGGTGGATAAAACAAACATATATAGATTATTTCAAAAAATTAAAGACATAACGCATATTTTGAAAATATATAACGACTGATTTTGATAATAAAATACTATCATTATTCTGTTGGCCGATAATCATTAATAATTTTGAAATTATTGGTGATTAATTTGATCTATTTTCAGTAAAACAATTGAATTGAACAGATAAATGTTTATGCTGCTTGTTTTTAATTATTTCAAAAAGCATTTTGCTGGATTTGGATTTTTTGGACGCTGACGGTTTTTTTATGATTTATACATTTTAATATATGTACGCCACACGTTTTTAAGAAAGAAATTCATAATTATTTGCAAAAATTTCTATTTTCTTATTAATAAATATTACCGTATGTTTTCCATAAATTGAGTTTTTTATTTTTAATTGTAAAGTAATAATGGTTACATTTAAATAGTTAAATTTTACACTATAGTTATGTCTGACTGAATACAAGTGTCCTTTGAATAAAAAAAATGTATGCGGAATATTAAATCAATTACTTTTTAATTATTCAAAACTATCGGGGAGAACTGCAACTGCCTGAAATAATTACTTTGCATCATATAACCAAAAGAGAGATTTTTTTTCTTGCCTTTAAAATTGTCACTACATTATTCTGTTTATCCAAAATAATGCCAAACCTTCAGTTATAATCATTGAAACAGTTTATTTCTTGAATACATACTTTAAATGATTTTTTAAATACCAACACTATAATAGAAAAGAAGAAAACTTATATGAATTTATGAATACATTTTAAAGAAAGGAGAAAGGCCGCAAATTTCAAGTATCGAAAAACTCAAATGTACCGGCATCGACTTGTTAATCGCATGCTTGCCTATCTTGCAAAGAACTCTCAGTCACCATAGCAACGGATTTTAAGCGTAGCCTGGATTTTCACCTCCGCTGAACCTTTTCATTAAAACTTTCCTATCACAAATGACTATCTAGCGAACGAAGAGAGATAACGCCCGACAGGGGACACGATTACTTTTAGTTACCAGAAAATAATTTACGCGGTACAATGGAGCGTTTAATGTAAGGTGGGAAGACCATCTCGTGTAACGTTGATTGCGGTCAAACAAATGGATGCCTGAGTTAAAAGGGTGAATAGAGGAAGAAAATACTTAGTTGCATTATTCGTATTGAATGGTGCCTATGAAAAGCAGGGGACGAAGGATGGCAGAAGTTTAATTTCAAGCTATAATGATAAATTTAATATTCATACATTCAAACAAATAAATGGAAAAATTTTGATAAATATTTAATCATTTTAATCATAAATAATAGAAACATAACAATGATACATCAATTTTATAGTAACTAAAATATTAGAAATGTAATAATTGTACACAAAATGAATTGAATATAATCTATCCATATGGTATGTGACAAACTTCGGAGCAATTGTTTGTAAATATATAATTTTTCAACTAAATAAACACTTTTTTTTAAAAAAAGGGGATAAAATTAGGAATTCTAATACATTTCCACCAAATTAAAAGTAATATTGAATATATTAAGAATTCCGAATGAAATTTTAGCGAAAAGAAAACTTTTAAAATATGTCACTTTTTCTGCAAGAACTAATTTTAAAAAAAATCTAATGTACTTTTTTCCCAAATGTACAATAAAATACATAATATATATACATAGATATTAGATTATAGCCAATAACATAGATAAAACCAAATAAAATATTTCTTGAAATTTTGAATTCAATATCTTAAAAATATTTTCTGTAGGGATCTACTTCTAGTTTTGTACACTCCATTTCTGGTTAACTAATTATGCTATAACTTTGCTTATAAATATCGTAGAAAAAATATAGTGTTTTTGGAATCTTAATTGTATGTGTAATAAAATAAAAACCGTAAAATAATTTTCGAAAATTTTAACCAAAACGGCGAATTTCGGGTAGTTGTATTTCTTAAGCAAATACATATATGCCATAGGAGTTGTTGATCAGATTTAAACGTTAAATTACTAAGTAACATCGTAATATAATACTGTCTTTGCGATGAATTCTTAGCATTGATAACTAATTATTTTATTGATAGAATACTTATTTTCATGGTTTTAAATTAATTAAAGTTATTAAAATTAATTCGAAACAAAATTAAACATTTTAGAAGTAAACAAGAATTTTTACTGTTGATCTAGAAAAAAAATACTGGTACATAGAAAATGATGTACAGTTGAATATTTTTATTCGCAGGTATTATGGATTTTTTTTCTCTAAATAAAACATGTGTAATGGAAATGTGAGTTTTTGAATATATTGAAAAATAAAATATTAAAAATCTAAGTTACTCTCAAATTGAATTGTAAGATAACCAACATAATATTATTGAGTGGAAAATGAAAAATGCATATCAACATTGTGTTAAGATTCATTAAGTGGTCAGAATAGCAGAACAAAAAGCATAATATTATTGTATTTATTCAGTTTATCTAACATTTTTAAGTTCCTTAATTTAATACATCTAGTGCTAACAATATTCATGAAGAGATAATAATTCTGAAAAAAATGATGTTCAGAATTACTTTTATATCAAACGCTTTAATGAAATATGCAAATAAAGTTTAACATTTTTCATACATCAAAAAACAAGACTCTTTCTTTTTTCATATACTCTTTGTAATTTTCTGTGAATAGTGTAAAAGTAAAAATTAACCTTTTAATAAAATATTCAAAATTATGTTTTTAATTTCAATTATTTTGATAACTATGTGCTAGTTACAAATTTGGAATAATTATTTGTGATAATTAGATAATAATCAAATGAAAATTTTAATGACAATTATAATTTATTCAATAAGAATACATTTTATTGCGTCTAAATTTCTACCCAGTTGATAAAATATGAAATCAAACTATTATGATCAAATGGACCCATTTCTTATAGATTTATTCTACGATTTTAGATAGTATATTTAGCAATGTATATATATATATATATATATATATATATATATATATATATATATATATATATATACATATATATATATACATATATATATATATATATATATATATATATATATATATATATATATATATATATATATATATATATATATATATATATATATATATATATATATATATATATATATATATATAACTTGCTAAATATACTTCTAAAATCGTAGAATAAATCTATAAGAAATGGGTCCATTTGATCATAATAGTTTGATATTTTATAACTGGGTAGAAATTTAGACGCAATAAAATGTTTTCTTATTGAATAAATTATAATTGTCATTAAAATTTTCATTTGATTTTTATATATATATTTATGTATATTTATGTATATATATCTAATATATATTTATATATATATATATATATATATATATTTTTACTCCCCTTCATATTATTTCTAGTTTTTTTTTTCTAATTTTTAACCATCTAGCTTTTCAACCTGTCTTTTGATTTCAGGTAGAGATTTGGTTAGAGTTTTTATTTTCACATTGTAATTATATTATTTTGACAATGTTTTTTTTAATGATAATATACAAGATTTATAATAAGACTTAGTATATTCTTTTATAAAAAAACTGACATATACTAAATATATCTCTGATCTGACCTTTTATTTTCTCTTCAGGGCCCCATTCTTAATACTTTCTTTTTTAGGTGTTTTGAAAACATAAGTTTCATTTTTTGCATTTAGTAAGGGTTTGTTTATTGTTACTTGCAGATTTTTCTTAACTTATCATTTCTATGAATCTTTGTTAGACACTTTTCGAATTCCTTCTGAAAAAGACGCCTTTTGAAAAAACATGTGTTCTGTGTGTGAACGAACATTAGCAAGCATAAAAAAACAGTAGCAATTACAGCTAGATCAATCTTATTGAAAAATAAACTAACCAGAAATCTTGATTTTCCTATTTCGCATGTTTAAGTGGCAGCTAGTTTTTATCGGTCATATTCGATTATAGAAAAATGGAAATAACAATTAATTTCCCCTGACTTCTTTTCTTTTTCCTCAGAAACATTTCCGTCTTGATGCAAAATGGATAGAATAATCAAGCTTTTTATTTTAGACACATATGACACATCTGACTTCTCCTTTTGAAACAAACCCAAACACAGGTAATAATGACTTGAGTTTAGTAAAGATTTATATTCACAATAATAACAAATCACTTGATTTCTCTAAGAATTCCAACAACAATTAGCATTTTCATCAAAAACTTGTCAAGGTAAATATAATCTGTGAAAATAAAACTACCTTTATAATATTCACAGTAAAACTCCCAGCCAACTTAACTGCACAACATAAAGTATACACAGGTTTCTAATGAATGTAACACAACTATTTCGAATAATATAATTAAACAACAATTAAGTATTTATAAACATGTTTTTATAAATATGCATGTTTAAATTATTACATTCGCATAATTTAAGAAATTTTAATATTTGGATTATTAATAACTCTAAATGAAATACACTATTATAAATACAATCATGTATCCAGGGAATACAGGAAAAGAGAAGATTTAAATGGCACAAGGCAAGGCATTATTTAAATATGTTGAAGAAAAAAAGAATTTAGAGAGGTGATTTATGAGTTCTTAATTTCACAATCATAAATTACAATGAACGTAGTTGTTATTTTTTAATTAAATAGCACAAGCGTACTATTAAAAATGCATGATACATACCCATAATTAGAAAGAATACAATATATAAAACTTTGTTTTTTTCTTGCGATGTACATGGAATTTTGCCATAATAATTTCTTTTTGCTTCATTATGTCTCTAACTGTAGAAAATAAGTATGTCTGCAAATGACAGTAGATGGTTCATTGTGGCTTAATCTATTATGTCTTTAGTGTCATAATCTATGTCATTATTTCCAATGCTTTCGGCGAAGAAAATGTTTTGAGAAAAAGATAATTTTTTTTGCCCTTTTATATATTAGTCCAAGACATCTTGACCTGTTTAATTTTTTTTCTCTTTTAATTTCAATTCTTAGATATTTATATAATATAATTTATTATCTTGAAACTGATTCTGTAATATTATTTTTATGTAGTATAAATATAATTTACGCATATTGTTGAAACCATAAAACAAAGCTTCGTCACTAAGCTTTACCAGTTTATTCGGAGTTGGTTAAATACCTTAATGAATTCTTTTGATATCTGTAAAAGTAGTTTGAAAAAAACACACCTTATTTTTAATATATTCTTACCCGTCATGAGGCATATGTTAATTAGTGAATTTAGTTTATTATGTTAATATGTATCAAAATTGTTTATTAAATAACTTTCATGAATTTGTTACCTTAAGAAAATTTGCTGAAAGGTTTTTAGCTTTGTCAGTTTGAAAATCACTTATGTCAATTCATACAGATATAAATTTATGTTGATATAGATCACTCGGCGTCAAACTTATGACAATTTTGACCAACTGTACATTTTTGAAATTCTACTGAGAGCTACTAAACAAAAGAACTATTTTTTACAAAATCCATGCGCTTATTGCTTATAAATTTACTTGTATAGTAAATATGAAATCTATTTTCAGCAAAGTGCATTTAACAAAAAGGAACGGAAATTAAATTGTACAAAAATCAACTTCAGTGCATATTTTTGATTTACAACACTATGGGAAAATAACTGCAACCTTAGTAAGTTAAAATGATTTATTAAACAAAAGGAGAATGAAACAATTTAAAAAGGTATTAAATACCAAGGAGAAAGTCTTCCTGCTGCGTCTAGTTGTTAGCGGCCGTTGTTTTCGTCTGAGTCATTTCCCATGCGGTCCCTTTTGTTGCGCACTATTGGCGGGGTGTGCCGTCAATGAGGGTTGCTCCACGTGAAGTAACAGGGGAAAAAGAATGTCACAGTGCACTTATCCAACCCTACAATATATACCTAAACTGAAAGCGTCCGTAAAATTGCTCTGAAAGTTGATAAAGAAAAAAATACGTTTTCTTTCGAATCACGTATATTTGGTTTATTGCATGCATAGTTTGATTTATAACATACAACATAATATATACGTACAATATATATATATATATATATATATATATATATAATGCATCTGATCCGGCCGTATAAGTCTACAAACCATTATTTAATATGTGGATTTTGTGGAGGGATTCGATATTTCAAATTTGATCTAGAATTTCGTAACTCATCAAATTAGAAGTTTACTTATTGATAAGTTCATTATTCATATTTAAAATATGGTGACGGGCTCACGCGTTTTTTCATTAACATGTCCTTTTGGATTCTTTGGGGCAGAGTTAATGTCAACTCTTTTCCAACCAAACTACGAAGTGAAGCGTGAAGAAAAGATGCAAATTATGAAGCCTTTAAATATCAGAAGTTAGAGTAAGCCGGGTGGGATTTGGGGAATGTTTTGATAGTCCGTATTTCAAGTGTGAATAGGTTTTAAGAGGTTAAGTGACAGTCAACCAAAGTTACCCGTGGCAGAGGGCCCTAAGGTCAAGGTGCATACCATTGCAATTCAACTAGGTGTACCGCAACTTCAACTAGGATCAAATTGATCTCTACTTCAGTAGACATTAAGATAGGAGTGACTATTTAATATTCGGATCTCTGATAGCATTGGAATTGATCTTAGGCGAGTTAGTTATTGATTGTGGTCCGGGTTACGTTATTTCGGTATTATATATATTGTGTGTTTAGCCACCGTAGATTCTCTCACATATCATATTATTATCTAATCTGCTAGAGGTTTAAGTTTAAGATCTTAATAAAGCCATATCACGATCAGTCATATTACGATACTTTTGTTCTGCTATTCTGATCAGCAGCTTCCAGTTCTTCATTTATTACTACACCTCTAGCTCAAGTTGACACCCGAGGGAGGAGTCCTTACAATATTAATCGAAGTTCCAAATGTAATGTCTTACACAATAAATCTATTTAGACTCTTCTTGATATCTTAAAAGTGACAGTAACTGATGCAAGCCTTGCATCTCTAAATGGATAAGTATTGCACATAGTTTATAGAAATAGCTTTGGAAAACTACCATTTATCAATTACAATCCGGAGTTCATGTTATATTTATAGAGATCCATCATACAATTTATGAATATTTTAATGGCAACATATGTAAAGCAAGCACGCGGTGTACTCATGCAGATTTTTCTCATTCTCGGAATGTCATCTGCTGATTTTAATCTTTACTAGATGTAGAGGAATTTTCCTTTGAAAAAATAAAAACATAAATTTTAGTATTAAATAATTATAGTAAAAATAAGTATTATATTTCGTTAGTCTGTAATAATATTTTTATGCAGCAAATTTTTAATATTTAAATCAATGTACTTCAATGTTTAAGAAATTAAATTATCATTTCTATGAGGCATTTATGAAATGCATTCCTTTAAATTTATGCTTAAATTTTATTTATGTTAATATTTCAGCGTTTCTCAAACTGTGGGGCGCGCCCCCTAGGAGGGCGTGATAATTCTACAAGGGGGGCGCAAGCCTATTGAAAAGTCTATAATCAAAGATTATTAAAAATTATTGATTTACTGAAAGTAAACTAACAAAATATATTCTGACATAATATTTAAGTAAAATTAACATTTACATTGATATAATACACTTATAAATATATCAGTACTGCTTAAGGTATTTTATAAGTAATTTAACGATACTAAGTTAAGAATATAATTAAGTAATAAATTAGGAACCGAGTAATTTAACAATACTAAGTTAAATAATTACCAGTGGCCCCATGGGCTTGACATATATAAAATTATATACAAAAACTAACACTTGTGCGTTTTATAAATATTTCCTTAACTGCAGATTAAAAGTTGTGTGATTCGCTCCCCTATGCCTGCGTTTTCCACGTAAGCGCGCACATGTGATCTATTAGGAGGGGGGGAGAGAGAAGAGAAAAGGAGAAGTAAATCCTTAATGAACACTGTTAATTTCCTTTTATTGCATTCCAAATCCTTCGGAAAATTTTTATAAATAGCAGTGCACAAAAAAACCATCGTAATTCCGAAAGACGTATATATACGTCCAGGACATTAAACATACTGGTTGAATGAGACGTATATATACGTCGGTGTCGCTTAAGAGGTTAAAGTATGAGGGGGGAGCGTTGAAATTTATGATTGAATATTGGGTCGCAAATATTGAAAGTTTTAGAAACACTGTACTATGTGATTTTAAAATAAAATACTCGTTTTCTTCTCTAAAGTAAAAATACAGTTTAAAAAAAATGTATAAATTTCATGGAATTTTTTAGTAAAAAAATTTAAAGATACTCGTTTTGCCTTTTGTTTTACTTTTTTTGGAGGGGGGAGTGTTTCTGTACAAAATAGTCATATTGAAATTGATTTATGAAATACGTATCGACATTAAATTTCAACTATTATTCAAACAAAATAAAAAACGATGAAAAAAGGTATTTGATGGGAAGAAATGATTAAACATATGTTTATATATATAAAAAGGTCAAAGATATTTCCTATCACTCTAATTTCATTTAAAATATTTATATTTTACTTTATTTCTCTTAGGTTTTGATATGAATTTTTAAAATATATTGCTCAGAAATATTTATTATAATTGCCCATATCTACTTCAAAATTTAAAAAAACAAATATCCGAGATCAATATCTTTAGTGCATAAATATTTAAAATATTTTGAGTACAATATTGTTGATATTAAATATATATTTGAAAGCAAAATTCATATCAAAATTAGATTATTTTTCACACAACATTTAAATCTCAATTGAGAAATTATTGGAATTTAAGAAAGGAATTTTCTAATTTATATTTCATGTAACGAAAGCAGCACATTACAATGTTAAAAAGAATAGAATGACGGAATTTGAAAAATAAATATTGTAAATAAGTTGTAAGGTTTTTTTTTATTTTACTATTAATAAATAAAATCAAATAACATTGATATTCGGTGTTTTAAATGAGAAGTTTTGTTACCTCAGAAAAAAATGGCGAATTCTTTGTAAAATATTTTAATTGAAGCGTGCTATATCATTTAAACCCGCAATACTCAACCTACATCCCACGGGTCACATGTGGCCCTCCAAACCTTTTTAAGTAGCCGGGTCAAGGCCTAATGTTCTGAGAAATTAACTTATCTATAAGCAATGGATTAAAAATTTGGTGGACATTTTTTTGTTAAAAAATCAATGTATCAATTTTGCTTTCAGTTGTCGGTATCTCATACAGGTGCAAATTGATATTATTTTTCTATTTTTTAGAGTTACGGTTTGTGATAACAGACAACAGGGGAGTAGCGACAATTTTATGGACAGAACTAATTTTTAACTATCTTTCATACCATGCAAGCGAAAAATATTCGAAGAAAGTATATCGTTTCAAGACGATTGGGACGTGTTGAAAAACAAACATGAATCAGCAATTGTTTGATTTATCACGTAAGTGCGGCATTTAAACAATACCAATTAACAGGAATCTCATTCAATGATACTTTTCCTCGAAGATCTCTTTTGAGTTGGGGCGAAGAGGATTTCTTGAATAATGTTTGTAACAAAAAAAACAACAAAGTGTTTTGTCAGTCGTAATGGCGCATCGGTAACAAAGATATCCTATGAAATTTGTTACATTATTGGTAATCATATCAAACTGTTTACTGATGTAGGAATTTTGAATGAGTGTTTCTTAAATATGCTTCTAATTTAATGTAAATGACAAGAATAAAAAATATAAAAATTAATAATTAAAAAAGCAAAACAGGAGTTAATATGTATTGATCAATTTTCCACATTTTAAATTTTCAATGTTATCTGGGTCTTAAAGCATTTCTTCCCTTTCCCCCTTTTATCTCCATGTAGGGGCCCGCAGGAATTCACTAACAAATGTATTAAGTCCAGTCAATAAAAAGCCCGAGTACCCCTGATTTAAACTAATCAATTAATTGGCATGATAGCATCACTTACCCAATGAATTTAATACAAAATAAAGAACTGCATAAAAACTTAATTACTTCAAGAATTCTTTTAAAACAAATTGAAACTAGAAGAAGTATCTATATGTGTTATATATAAATGCTATTCATTCTGCACCTCAATCAAATTAGAGGTAGTTCGAAAACTTAAAGGAGTTTCTTAAGGGGTTACAAGAAAACTTTAAATATATCTTGCTTTTAATATGAACCTTGACGAAATAATATTAATCACAAATATTCAATGCAGCTATCTATTCTTTACTGTGATGTTAAACAATATCCTGCCTTCATGCATGCTTTTCAAATTAAGAATATGTTTAATTTTATGTTATTTATAAATTTTATTTTATGGGTTTCTTCTACAGGCATACGACAAACACCTCCAGTAGAAATAGAGCCGTTAATTTAGTAATTACGTTGCTACACACATGTAATAGTAGTATCATTAGAAATTACAGACATGATGAACCTAGTGCATTTATCTAATGAAATGAAGTTGTAAACTGCTTGGACCGAATATCACAAATATACCTTTCGTCTACCATTGTGCCGTGGATCAATCTTAGAGAGTGACCGTGTGGCGTATGTAATGACACTTCATACCATCACAACACTTGTGGGTGAGGTTTTCCTCTGTACAGCGAAGGCAGAATTGAGACGTTGATGACGGGGTGTCCACGCAAATACAATATTGTCATCACTGCTTGAATTGTATTTATATTAATCACTGAAGACTACCTAATTCTATTTGGTTGAAGTTCAATCTTTTGAATGTGCCACCACTCCAAACTGAGATGTCTATGGCAGAACATGTTTTAATGACTTTATACAGCTCGTTTACAAACTATTTAATAAAGTGTGAAATGCTTGAAAAATAGTCCAGTACAATTAAGATGCAAAAACGTCCATAGTTCAATAGTCTTTCGTTTTCAGAAAACGTCGCTACTCGATAATTCCACGTCAAGTGTGTTTTTCTCTTGCTTGCTCTATCTCCCCAGTCCAGTCGTTTGCTCGAAGCTTCTCGGTTCTCTCTCCACCTTCCATCTCGTCAGCTCAAGGACTCTCATGTAATCCCACGCCAAGTTTGTTTGCCATTCTTTAGGGCCTCTGACTGTTCTCCCTGGTCATTCTATCCACTCTCCCTTTTAACCTCCGGTTTCCCCTGGTTCGGTTTTCCATGCCTTGCTTTCGTCTTTTCTCTGTCGACTGCTCAGAGCTTGGGAACTTTTACGGGTTACAATAGGGCTCTCCTCTCCAGACATGCTGTCGTTTGAGATGCCTGAGAAATGGAAGGCCGGCTCAGGCAGGCGGCCATCCCAGCTTTCGGAATCTAAAGGGGGTATTACAGGGATTAGAATTCATGACCACCCATGAAAGCACCTTTCCCCGGAAATTAGGGAAACGGAGTGGACCTCTTCTCCGTTTGTCAGTGTATTTTCTGAGCAATTTCAGAAAGTAGAACGGGGGTGCATCACAATGTAATGGATGCTATAATATAAACTGTCATTTAATTAGAATAGTTGCGATTGTGTGGGTTGGTACTGAGACTCGTAGTGAACGTTCTGCATGTATATTAATGGCGCTCAATGAGAGAGTGGGTCAGTCTGCTCGCCTGAGCTTGGTCTCCATGTAACAAACCTCTTTCTTGTCTGCCAGTCCCAACACCACCTCACAATAAAGTCAGAACAGCTTAGGTGGCGAGCTAATCACTGAACTGACTATTCATTTTTCATCATTCATATGATTCCTCTCCTCTCGATAAGGGTAATTGTACAACGGGAATTATTTGTTAAGTAATACAAATAAAATGCTTTCAGTCGCAGAAGATACTTTGCATCAGTAAACAATTCAAATTTTATTTTTTTACGTTTTTATTGGGTTTATATGCATGTTTTCAAACAGTTGCTTGTGAAATATGCACTGAGCAAATTAATTGTAAGAATGCGTTAGTACTAAGTTTACTTTACTCTAATGCAGTGCCTCTCAAAATTTCAACATTCGCGACCCAAAATTCAATCATAATTTTAGTCGCACCCCCTCAAACAATAACAATGTATTGAATTCAATCATATACTTTGATCCTTAAATAACGATACTACTTTAACCTCTGAAGTACCACTAGCGTATATAAGCGTCTCGTTCAGTCAAAACGTTAATTTCTCTGGGCGTAAATATACTTATTTCTGAAGTACGATTTTTTCTGCGCAATGCTATCAATAAAATTATATCGAAGACTTTGGAATGCAGTAAAATGATCAGGACAACTTTTGCGAAGGCTTTACTTATTTCAGAGTATTTTCTTCTTTATTCCTTTCCCCCTCCCTCACACTCAATATATTACATACGCTCGCGTATGCGTGGAAAACGGTTGACATTGTGGAGCGAATCACGGAACTTTTAATAGGCAGTTAAGGGAATTTTTTATTATGAACCGTACAAAAATTATCAAGATAAGTGCTGATTTTTGTATGTGGTTTTATATTTGACAGAGTCTCATGGAGTCAATGGTAATTATCGAACTTGTTCTTAACTTTGTATTGCTAAATAAATTATGAAAAAATATTGTGTAACACTGAAACATTTATAGGTATAATATATCAGTGTAAATTCGTATTTTATTTTTTATTATGTCAGAATGTGTTTTGTTTATTTTCTTTCATTAATTTAATAATTTTTAAATAATTTTCTGTTTTCGAATTTTCAATATGCTCGTGCCCCCTCGTAGATTTTTCACACTCCTCAAGGGGGTGCACCACATACTTTGAGAAACACTGATCTAATGTTAATAAAAGATAAGTTTCAAAAAACTAAGAATGGGAAGCAGTACGTTTTCAAAAAGTATACGAAATGTGAAAAAAAGACGAATACGAATACTTTTCCCGAGATGGATTTAATTAAATGATTTGTTGTTTATATTGGCATCAAATTTCGAGGACTGTTGATATTTTACTTTCTTTCAGTCAAGTATTATTTTGGTGTTTATTTCAGTCATTTAAAATTTTGTCAATTAAAAATTTATTCTAATCTTATGGATGGGGCGTATTTATCACTTATAAATTAAGATATATAAAATGCTTAACTTTTCGTATTCAGTTTAATAAGAAATTGAATTAAAAATAAATGCATGGTGTTAAAAAAATCTTTTGTTTTTGGTTTTGAACAGACAGTAGGTAATACTCACTACTGTTTTGTTCAAACTTGCTACTAATTCGCCAGTTCTTGCATTTCTGGAGTTCTTAACTCAATTAATTTTAACTCGCATGTTAATTTATTTTTTCATAATAGTCATCAATACAGAAATATGAGTAACAATCTGAAGTAATGCAGATAAGGAATTATGAAAATTGGAGATTTTGTATGGTAAAATCACTTATAGTATTAGACATATACTTATTTCTCACTTTACAAAAGCAAATAACTGTGTCCCGTATTGAAGAAATTAAATATTTTAACACATGGTGAAAACAGTGTACAATTTGTATCTGTGAAATTTTGCTGAGATACGTTTATCTCAGAAATGTTTTCTATATCATTATTTCATTAACATGAGTGAAGACTACAATTCGAAAAAAATAATTTAATAAATTTACGAAAGGGAAGTAAATGGCCATTTTTTACTAGGAAAATGCTGAAGGGAAGAGTGAATATAGTAAACATAAATAGTAAAAAGAAAAACTAAAAAAAAATTGAACATTTTTTTATTAATAAATATTATTTGTTTAATTGTTAAGTGTAAAAACATCAAATATTATTCAACTGAATAAATATACATATTATAAAATAAAGATTTAAGGTATCTTCAGAGTGAATAAATTTTATCTCAGGTTTAATTTTAAGTGTACCACCTTTTTGTTAATACTTAATTTATAATAGGTATTCATTACGAATTTGATTAAAAATACACAATCATGTATGCGTTGATGTGTGCATGTATGCATGTGTGTATAAACTTACGTATGTATGTATGTATGTAAGAGTATGTATGTATGAAAGCATAGTGGAGGCCTATTTGTGTTACTTACGTGTATATACATTTGTCGATGGTTATTTATGATGGCGTATGTTCTGTATTGTAGGATTGATGAGGCAGTAATTTGTGGCAAGAAATTTTAATTATTAAACATGGTGAGACATACAAACATCCACATCTTAAATAATTAAGCAGCAGCGACATTTCACAGAAGAACACAAATACCAAAGAGGACGAGCACAAAAAGACTACAATTTTCTGAAGCAAATGTTACTATTCGATTACGATTAAGGTTAAATGCGCTAATTTTGAGTCAAAGAATTAAAAGCTATTTAAAGAACATTATTTAAAAATAGTTAATTAAAAATACTAGATGTAATTATTACATTTATATATATATATATATATATATATATATATATATATATATATATATATATATATATATATAAATCATATTCCCCTTTGAACTGTATATTGTTTGGTAGTTTTCAATTTCATTTACAGTTAATAATTTTAAATATACGAAAACAGATATTTCAGGCAGATGAAAACGGAATAAGTTGGTAAGAAAAATGTATATCCAAATTTCGTTTGAACTTTCCTCTTTTATTATTTTTTTGTGAACAAAAAATAGTAAAATAAAAACACTAAGGAAATATATGTTTTGGAAAACAATGCAGAAAAAAATGGAAGACTAACAGAAAAATCCCTAATGGAAACTAGACACATATAGATTACACGCATTTTCCCTTGATTTAGGAGCAGAGAGCTTTCAATGCTTCCATCATAAATCAAATGTTTATATTATAGTTTTAGTATGAATATATTGTAATAAGATGTACATATTATATATATATATATATATATATATATATATATATATATATATATATATATATATATATATATTAGGATTTGATAGCACTCTTCTTTAGTGTGTCTTCGTTAATAAAAAAACACGTAAAATAATTTTACGGTGCATAATTTAGGATTTCCTCTTAAAGTAAAGCTAATATATTGGTCCAAATACTTTACTATTTTAATTAAGCTAAATTAGCAGTCTTTCCAAGTGGAATTCTATGCTATATTTTTTTCAATTTCTTGTTATTTCTTTGGAAATAGAATCAAAATTTGAGGCATTCTTTTTAGAACTGTAGCAGATTTTACTATTTTTATAAAACAAATCCTCAAATGTATGTTTATTAATTAATTTATTAACGAAAGATTAATTATTTTAATTTCTGGAATTTACCTATGTGAACACATGTTTTTTTACCTTTTCACCGTTTTTGATGAATTCCGTACAAAAATGAAGTTGACTGTATACATTTAACACAATTCACCCCATTCATTACCAGGCAAATTTTAAATGTCTTTTCCTGGGTGTCAAGGTTTTATTTTAATGAAAACTTAAAATTTTGCAAAATATAATAATTATAAATTACTTGTATAATATTTTAATGTCATATGTTGTTTTTTGTTATTATAAAAATCCTCATGTACCAATAACTTTCTTTTAGTTTTGGAGTGAGCTAACTATGTCCAACAAGCATAAAGGAAAAATGGTTCATGTGGATAAATCAATGTTTCTCAAAATGTGGGGCGCGAGCATATCGAAAATATAAACGATTTAAAAATAATTGATTTACTGCAATGAATTAAAACAAAATACTTTCAGACATAATAAAAATGCACTTTAACTCTGATATAATTTATACGCACGCGCGCGCGATATTAAATCAACAAAAATAAAAACTTCTTCAGTACCTAATTAGCTATCTTTGATCCTAAAACCAAATAAAAATACTTTTATTTGATTTGCTGTAATCCCATGATCAGAGATTTTTTTACCACACTTTCTAATTAAACCTAACATACAACTCTTTCAGAGAAAAAACAGATCCCAGACGCAGAATCGAAAAAATTAGGAACATAAAAAATTCATCACTGTCATTATTTTTGAAATACTGCACATTATAGTTGTAATGTTTAACATTCTAAGTTATTGGTACAGTTAGTTATGCCCCCTCTTCTTTTATGTGTTTGTTTCTCATTTAGGGAAGTTGTAAGTAATGTATTTCTCTGTTACGCTTTTTTCCATGCAAAAGAGTTTTATGATATTTGGAAAACCCCGGAGAGCACACTTTGAAGAATTACTTGGCCCAAATTTATTTTTATGAGTATTTTATACATATAAAGCATAACGCGAAAAACGTTTTACACAATTTCATATAATCATAATGAACACACTTTTTACCCGAAAGTGGTCGCGCGGGACGCACAGATTACGAAATCGTTAATTCTGGCAACACTGTTTAATTGTTACCAAAGAAGAATTAATAAGTCCTTGAAAGTAGGTAAGTTAAGTTAAATTTCTCTTAGTTAAATTATTCACTGGAATCACGATTTGTATCGTGTACTATAAAATAGTTATAAAAAAAGGATTAGGGTAACTCACACAATAACCCCGCTCGACCGTATCGAGTGCGCGCCTGCTCCAGGGTTAAAACATGTTGAAGTCTTTCCGCTTTAAATATTAAAAATAATACAGTTATTCTTCATAGGAATTTTATATTATTGTTCATTATTTAACATCAAATATAAATGTTAACTTTGTGAGGCTTAATATTACCATTCGCTTAAAACTAATTATAATTTGAGCAACCATTTTTAAAAAAATCATTTTACATTTTTGTAAACATTGTCGAGCATTTGGCTTTGCACTCCTTACAATTCAGCTATTATATCAATAATTTTTTATTTTTCTATAAATGAACTCGGGCAAAGAGCGGCCACTTCAGCCGGTACACATTTAATGTATCAGTGCTGCACAGAGTATTTTGTAACTAATTAATTAATACTGAATTAAGAACAAGTTTAATAAGTATTAACGACTTCAATGGGCTTGTCTTGCAAAGCAAAGTTTTTATAAGGAATGCTTATGATTAGAAATTCACCCTCTGAGTTCTGTTTCTATATTTAGCAGAAATCTATATTTTGTTTTCTAAGCAGCTACCGCATTTTGCAATATGTTCAATTTAAAAATTAGAGAAATGAAAAATAACATAATAATTATCCTATTATTTTATTTATTTATTTATTTTTTATTTATTTACTTATTTTTGCTTAAAAGTAGTATACAAATTTTTAATACTTACGTTACTAAATTGTATGGTTTATAATTAAGATCGCCTTTTGCAGCTTTATCGTCAAAGTGCATTATTATAGCAATCAGTACGTTATTAATGTATAAGGGGGCGCGATAAAATTTGTGATCGAAAAGGGGGCGTCAGTATTGAAAGTTTGAGAAGCACTGGGATAAATACAAAAATGGAAACATTTCGACAAAAACAGATACGAACAGAGATCATACTTAGGAAATGGCTAATGTTGATCGCTCTCACCAACGTATGTCCCTGCATTCATTCCTCAGGAAACTAATTTCTTTGTACCAAAAAATGCACTGCACTTTTTCGAAATCTTTCTGTAGAATGTACACATGATCTATAATCCAAGAAATTTAGGTAATAAGAAGATAAAAAGGCTTTGATTTAAGGAATCAGTTATTATACATTTAATTAATGGAGACGACAGCAACGTAGGAGAAAGCAGCTACTATTATAAAAATACACAACTGATTTTCATCACTTCAAAGAATATTTTTGTCCAGCTTGTTCCAACAACCAAGCACTCCGCATTGATCCTTGTTTTAAAGCTCATCACATGCAGCAACAACAATCTAAATATTTTTGGTAATTCCCATTCAAATATATATATATTCCCTAAAAGTCCTGTTAAATTTAGAACTGTGACAAATGGCTTTAAAACATATATTACTACTGCAGGCAAATTACTTCAAAATATTATACTAAACTTTATTAATCAGCAATGTAGTAAAGCTATAATTAAAAATAGTAAATATGTTATAGATTTTTTTCAAAAATAAAAAAAAACTTTATTCAGTTCATATATATGACTTTGAAGATCTTTTCAATTCCATTGATATCAATGATATTATTCAAGTAATTTTAGAAAACCGCAGTATTTACAATAAGAATAATTTATATTAATATTAATTTAATATTAATTTTAATATTAATTTTAATTAATATTAATTTTAACAAATTTAAAACTCTCATAGATTTTGTCTTAAAAGTAAATCACATTATTTTTAATGGTTCATTATATAAACAACACAAAGGCCTGCCACAAGGAGGCTCAGCAAGCAATAGTTTGGCTAATTTATATTTATGCTTTTATGAATGTAATTATGTTATTAATAATTACTATTACATTTTAGATATATTGATGATTTAATAATTTTTGTAAAAATGATAATTTAAATCCCATTATTAATTTTTATCCGGCTAACCTAAACTTAGTTAAAATTAATAATAATCCAATTAAAACTAACTACTTAGATGTAACATTGTATATTAAGGATATGAAATTGCATAGTAATATTTATGATAAAAGAGATGTATTTAATTATAACACACTTAAAGTACTTTACTGGAAGTCAAATTTATTAATATCTATATATCGACATATTATTTTTAACTATATTTATCGTAATAATGTTTTACTTAGTGATAAACCTAATAATTATTAAAACAGTAATAACTTTATCAAACAATGTATTGGCCATGGATATCCTGCTAACTTTTTTTACAATTATATTTATAATAGTTCGTACTGATATGCAATTTGTATTAATAACTTATTGACATTATGTTTTTTTAAAACTAATTATACAATTAGTAAATAGATGGCACCACATGTTTATTAATTCAATAATATTTAAATTTACCTAGGATTCATTTATATTTTACACTAATATATATATATATATATATATATATATAATATATATATTTATTATTTTTTAAAAGTACATATATTTATATATAAACTTTATATTATTCCATCATAACTAAACTTTATGCGGAACTGTTTTCCCTCTCTTGTATTTGGCGGGAAACACAACCAGTTGATACACTCCCGAAGTAAGTCTTACTATCTACGTTTTGCACGGAATTTAAATCTATAATATGAATACTAGTAAGCTATAATTTTATAATAATATTTTATAAATTTAGTGATTTTAATGTAATGTTTAAATTCCTCCAAATATTATTCTTTCCTTTCTTCTTGGTACGTAGTATGAAAAACTACAGGTGAAAGTTGACTAGCCCTAAAACTTGTTTAAACCTGCAATCTTGGTTCCTAAGACCAGGAGTTTGTTATTGTAGTTCTGTGCCTATTTCTTCCTATTTAGTATAGTTATCAGACTTATAGTCCTGATTATCAGACTTATCTTATAGGGATAATTATCAGACTGTGTAACTCCACTGGTGTAACTGATTTAATATAGGAGAGTAGCGCACCAACCGCTTTTTGGCGTGATTCGTTAATCCTTTTGCTTTATGTACGTCATGCCTCAGTGCGCGCTACGCTTTTAATTTATTCCTCGATCAGTGTAATCACTACTTTTTTATTTCATAATAAAACCAGATTTCGTAGGGAGAGGAGGTAGCAAGATTTTAACAAAAAATTCATACATTAATATTACTTTCTGTTGTACTCAACTTCCAGATATAAATTATTTACACTATTTTTAGCGTTCATTACACACAATGTATAACAATGTGTTACTTTTGCTGAGCAGAGATCCCGTGAGAAAAAGACCAAAACAAAAAACTAACACTAATATACGTTATCCCCATGGTAACCACATTATAGCAAGATAAAAATATCGAAGTAAACCATATTGTAATTCTATCGCCTATCTTGGCGAACATAAATAACATCTTGATGCCTAGCCCTACTGTGTATCCAATTAACATCCCAGATGGAGTTACGCAGTCTGATAATTAGGCCGACGATATATATACATAACCTATTTATCTAAGCTATAGCTTAAATAACAAAAATTGATAATCAAAGGTTTTTTGTGCCCTATAAATTTTTCTTCCATCTTTGCTGTTGTTTCATAATTTAAATGGCAATTTGCAATAAATCTAAAATTACAGCACACACTACGCCAGTGTTTCTCAAACTATGTGGTGCCCCCCGGGGTGAGTGATAACACTACGAGGGTGGCTCGAGCGTATTGAAAAGTCGAAAACAAAATATTATTGAAAATATTTAATAATTTACTGAAAGTAAGCAAAATATATTCTGATATCATAAAAAATAAACACACATTTACACAGATATAATACACCTATGAATGTTTCTCAGTACTGCACATTTTATTTTATAATTAATTTAACAAATTTAAGTTAAGAGTAAATTTGGTAATTACCAGTGACCCTATCGGCTTGTATTAACACGTATCTTATTAATTTGTACGGTTTATAATTAATCCCTAAACTGCTGATTTAAAGTCACACAATTTGCTCTCCAATGTCACCGTTTTCCACGTAGACTCGCGTATGTGATGTTTTTTCGGGGGAGGAGGAGAGAAAAGGGGAAAATAAGCACATATCCTCTGAAACAATTGAGTCCTTCGCAAACACTATGAAGGCCATTTTACAGCATTTTAAAACCATTGGAATAATTTTATGGATAACAGTGCACAAAAAAAAAGATCGTACGGAAAAAGACGCGTATATACCCCCAGAAACTTAAAGCTTTTGCTGAGTGACATGATTTTTGCGCGTGATTCACTTAAGGGGATAAGGTATCCGACTATGCTCCGAACAGTTATTTTGTAAACGTTTGTAAATGGATAATATTTATGATATTTAGGATCACTTTGATTAGAAAACGTATATAAAATATTTTTTAAGAATAATATTACAATAAAAAATATTTAAGTATAATATTTTGACAAACATTTAACATAGATAGACACATTTTCAAAAAGTTCTCCTTTTATGAAAAATTATTCTAAAGGGTGTTTTTTTAGAGGTATCGAACTTTAAATTGCAATAAAACAACGATGTATTATTCGATTGACATGGATTTTTTTTATTCGAAAGATAATCTTGTGGCATTACATTTTAAATATAATTTCTGGCGTATGACTGTCACGGCTGGCTCGGATGTAGTCCAATCTGGACGTCCAATTTTCCAACATTTGTGGCCGTATATCGGCAATAACACGGCGAATGTTGTCTTCCAAATAGTCAAGCGTTTGCGGCTGATCCGCATAGACCAATGACTTTACATAGCCCCTCAGAAAATAGTCTAGCGGTGTTAAATCACAAGATCTTGGAGGCCAATTCACAGGTCCAAAACGTGAAATTAGGCAAACACAAACGTGTCTTTCAATAAATAGATTGTGGCACGAGCTGTGTGACATTTTGAGCCGTCTTGTTGGAACCACAGCTCCTGGACATCATGATTGTTCAATTCAGGAATGAAAAAGTTAGTAATCATGGCTCTATACCGATCACCATTGACTGTAACGTTGTGGCCTTCATCATTTTTGAAGAAGTACGGACCAATGATTTTACCAGCCCATAAAGCGCACCAAACAGTCAGTTTTTCTGGATGTAACAGTGCTTCGACATATACTTGTGGATTAGTTTCACTCCAAATGCGGCAGTTTTGTTTGTTGACGTAGCCATTCAACCAGAAGTGCGCTTCATCGCTAAATAAAATTCGCTTATGAAAATCCGGAACAACGGCAATCTCGTTTTGGGCCCATTCGACGAATCTACGCCTTGTTTGATGATATTTAAAATGTAATGCCACAAGATTATCTTTCGAATAAAAAAAAATTCATGTCAATTGAATAATACATCGTTGTTTTATTGCAATGTAAAGTTCTATACCTCTAAAAAAACACCCATTATTATAATAATATATTGCATGTATATTGTTCAGACCTTTGTACAGAGTCTGAACTAGAACTTTTGAAATATACAACTTAGAAATGGATTTATCCATAGTTTACTACAGTAGATGTAAGAAATATTAAGAAAGAAACGCTGAGATATATAAGTATTTCAATGGATTCTAACTCTGAAAATATTATGAATTTTTCAAAAGTCTTAGCTCAGACTCTCTAGAGAAGTCTTTACTTTAAAAAATATTATTATTTTAGAAGCAATTTTATAAAAAGAAGAACGTTTTGAAAAAAAGTTTTTCTAAGTTAATTTTTTGCCTTAATATTGTATTTAAATAATTATTTTTTGTCATTAAGTCCTTAAAACAATTTTATACATGTAGTCTGTAAAAGACACTAAATATCAAGAAAATTTTTCATTTATGTGCTGTTTTAAAATCCCGGTTCCAAATGTAGTCGCATACCTTAAATTCGTATCGTAGCTTTAGCATTAAAGTATAATATTGAATTTAATGCATAGTTATTGTATGGATGGAGTGCGATGAAAATTGTGAGTGAATATTGGGTCACGAATATTGAAAGTTTCAAAAGCACTGCACTACAACATATTTCGTAGCTCAGTGTTTCTCAAACTGTTGGGCGTGCCCCCTGAGGGGGCGTGATATTCCTACGAGGGGGCGCGATTATATCGAAAATAAAAGATTTAAAAATAATTAACTTACTGGAATGAATTAAAACAAAATACTTTCAGACATAACAAAAAATGCACTTTTACTCTGATATAATTTATAGACGCACGATATTAAGTCACCAAAAATTAAAACATCTTCAATACCTTATTATCTATCTTTGATCCTGTAACCAAATAAAAAAAATGTTTCTTTGATTTGCTGTAATCCCATGATCAGAGATTTTTTTACCCCTCTTTTTGTTTAAATTTAACATACAACTCTTTCAGAGAAAAAACAGATTGAAGAAAATGAATTGAAAAAAATTGGGAACATAAAAAATTTATCACTGTCATTATTTTTGAAATACTGCACATTATAGCAGTAATCTGTTTAACTTTCTAAGTTATTGGTACAGTTTAGTTGTTTCCCTCTCTCCAATGTGTTTGTTTCTCATTTAGGGAAGTTGTAAGTAATGTATTTCTCTGTTACGCTTTTTTTTTCATGGAAAAGAGTTTTATGATATTTGGAAAACCACGGACAGCACACACACACACAAACACACACTTTGAAGAATTACTTGGCCAACACTAATTTTTACGAGTATTCTATACATATAAATCATAACGCGAAAAACGTTTTACACAATTTCATATAATCATAATGAATACTTTTTTTACCCGGAAGTGGTCGCGCGGGACGCACAAATTACGAAATCGTTAATTCTGGCAAAACTGTTTAATTGTTACCAAAGAAAAATTGAAAAGTCCTTGAAAGTAGGTAAGTAAACTTTCTCTTAATTAAATTATTCACTGAAATCACGATTTGTATCGTGTTCAATAAAATAATTATAAACAAAAAGGATTAGGGTGACTCAATAACCCCGCTCGACCGTATCGAGTGCGTGCCTGCTCACGGGTTAAAGCATGTTGAAGTCTTTTAGCTTTAAATCTTAAAAATAATACAGTTATCGGAATGTTATATTATTGTTCATTATTTAACATCAAATATAAATGCTAATTCTGTGAGGCTTAAGATTACCATTCGCTTAAACCTAATTATAATTTGAGCAACCCTTTAAAAAATCTTTTTACATTTTTGTAAACATTGTCGAGCATTTGGCTTTGCACTACTTACAATTCAGCTATTATATCAATAATGTTTTATTTTCTTATAAATGAACTCGGGCAAAGAGCGGACACTTCAGCCGGTATACTTTTAATGTATCAGTGCTGCACAGAGTATTTTACAACTAATTAATTAATACTAAATAAAGAACAAGTTTAATAAGTATTAACGACTTCCATGGGCTTGTCTTGCAAAGCAAAGGTTTTATAAGGAAAATGCTTATGATTAGAAATTCACCCTCTGAGCTCTTTTTCTATATTTAGTAGATATCTATATTTTGTCTTCTAAGCAGCCACGCATTTCGCAATATGTTCAATTTAAAAATTAGAGAAATGAAAAACAACATAATAAATATCCTATTATTTTATTTATTTATTGTTTAAAAGTAGTATACAAAATTTTAATACTTACGCGAAAATTTGTATTGTTTATAATTAAGATCGCCTATTGTAGCTGTAGTGTCAAAGTGCATTATTATTGCATTCAGTACATTATTAATGTATAAGGGGGGCGCGTTAAATTTTTGATCGAAAAGGGGGGTGCCAGTATTGAAAGTTTGAGAAGCACTGTCGTAGCTGGCAGTTTTAACGCATATGCTTAGCACAGAATAGTTCGTAACTGACAGACAATGGATTAAATATTAAGTATTTAGTTATTCTTTTACAATAAAAATTTTTGCAGTTTTTATAAATGAGTTTTTTTCTTCAAATTTACGTCACGAATTTTATTGTAGTAAAATTTAAGCACACAAATTGATTTTATTTATAATATATGTTTTGAATGTGGTATGTTCCGTGTTTTTAGCTACTGCTATCATATTTTTCTCAATACCTAAATTAATAAAAACTATATATAATTTTCTCAAATATCCGTAAGTACAATTAGTACTTAAAGCTACACGGTACCCTTTTTCAAAAAAATTTTGAATACAGTTACAGTATAAATAGTTTATGTTTTATATTTAGATTATATTATTAAGCTGATTCTGTAAGCAAAAAGTCAGTTTGACTAGCCATTATTTTACAGATTTAAAAAATTAGGAATTTTTGAAGTTTCTTCAAACTCTTATAAAATACTCAATTTTTAAAATGTTTTAGTAATTTTAAGTTATTTATGATTCTTAGATTATTAAAAACAATATTTAGTATGGATTTGTAAATCTATTCCCTTGTTGATTTTTAATAATTATTTTTCTAGGAAAACCTGAAAAAAAAACACAAAAATTTTTAAAATATCAACTTTAGCATTTCTTAGAAAAATAACTAGATTTCTCAGCCCTAAATCCATACTTACTTTTATAGAACATACATTTGGGAGTATATACAAAAAACAATTCAAGGCTCTATCTTGAACAGGAAAAAAGGCCTTAGGAATTAGAAAACACTTATACCTTAAAAATTAAAAGTCTGAGAAAAACGCATTTAAAGTTTGTAAAGTCATAAAACAAAAACTTATAATGCCTGTAAAATTCTAATTTTTTAATATGTTATTTTCCAATGTATGTTGTACTGAAAATTATATTTTTAATTCAAAATATATTTTTGCATAATATTGATAGCATTTGTTAAGACGTCAGTTTATTCAGCTTTATCTTAACCTAATATTTCACAAAAGTTTTGAAACACGAAGCATTTATGTACAAAATAATAATGATACTAACTTAAGCTAAAAATAGTCAGGTTTGCTCATAAAATTTAATTTTTTTCAATTTAAATTGGGGCAGTTTAGGAAGTTTTAGCTCTTGTCGTACGACTTTAAAATACTAAAATACAGTACTACAAAATGCTTAGTATAATGTAGTTTGGTACACATCAAGGGAATATATTCAATTATATCTGCAGCATTTGAATTCAGAATACTTGTATCCGGAAGTCTAATTGCAGAATCAGCTGAGGACTGATTTTTAGATACATCATTTTCAGTATTATTCCATCTCTTCGAAATATTGTTCCTCACAGAAACCCAGAACACATTTGCCATGGAATTTTCTCTACAGGAAAAAATTAATGATAAAGCTTTTAAGCTATATAAACTATTTTTAAAGCGAAAATTGGCCATGAAATTAATCTTTATTAATTAATTATGAGAACTCAAAAAACTCAAAACATAATCAAGCAGAAATGATTTTAGTAATGAATATTGGAAAATATAATCATTTCAAACTAAAAGCTCAAAAATATTTTTAATTAATTCAACTTAAGTGTGAAAAAATGCTTTAAAAGGAAACCGAAACCAAAACCATAGCTCATAAAACTTCAAATACCTTAAAAACTAATTTGCTAACAGATCTGAAATTTCGTGGCAATCATCTCAATGATATGGGTCACCAAAACATGCAAGAAAAAAAAATTCGGTAAAAATGAAATTTTCAGAGTACTGTGTAGTCTTAAAAGAAGGCAAACGAAATATGTATAAGCGATTGTTTTTCCTTATCAACCATTTTCAATATCCAAATACAGAAAGGACTAAAGATTATTTTGATATTATAATTATCTTTCGTGACACAAATACTTATAAAAGTTCAAACTGATATGCAGATTTAAAACTGATATAATTTATTCGAGAGCTTTACTGCTTAAATGCATTCTAAATATCGCGTAATTCCCTGTAATGAAAGTCTCCTGATGCTAAAAATTCCATCACAAATGCCAATGAGTCTGTAAATGAAATTATGTTTTATGATCGTCAAGAGAAACTTTAATTAGTATTTTATAAGTGCATTATGGTAATAGTGAAACTCCAGATAATGTAGTGAAATAAAATAAAAATTGTGGAAGACGTGCGCATTACTAAACGAGGAATGATATGGGTAATTATTTATAATCAGCATAATGTTTTTACACCTCCTAAAGGATAATATGAATTTTGCATGTTAAATGAAACTGAATTGAATACAGATTGTTTGAGTTAATTATCGCAAACTACAGGGGAAGACGGTATAGTGGTGAATGACGCTGACTGAGCCTGTCATTGAGCCTGGGTTCGAATCCCGGAGAAGACATGCATGTTTGTAAATGTATAGTGCATTCGTGGCATGGTAGTACTTTAAGTAGCCGTCGAGCTGCAAGTCCTCTCGTGAGGTTGGTGGAAGGGGAAGAGAGGTGGGAGTCCCCTGATCACCTCTAGCGTATTCTTCTACAAAATTTGAGTCAAACCGAGCTAAATCGTTCTGTCACATGAATGGTTCTAAAATTTACGGCTAACGACATGCGTGACTTAGCTCTTTGTCATGATGAATTTCGTAAGTCTTGATATGGTCATTGCCGAACAGGTGGCATTAGTAACATTAACGACACAGCAGAAGAGGTAAAGTATAAATGTTTGCGAAACTCAATAAAAATACATATAAAACATTTTTTAGCCTTTTATTTAAATATATTGAGATATTTTACAGAATTATACATATTTTATTTTTATTTACTCATTTTTTTCCCTTTGATATGTGGGCGTTTCAAAAAGTGAAGTATCAAATGTGCTAAATACCCGTATAATAAGCAAAAAAATACCTCTAAAGAAAGTGAAAACAATCATAACATTCAAACAGTGCTGATAGATGAAACTTTTTCTCTAGAAATAGATCTAAATCGTAGTGAAATGATGGCTGCATTGATGGAAACATGATCCTTGATTAAAATAATGTGATATTGTTTTTAACTTACATTTATTGGTCGTTGGTAGAAGCATATGTTTTGAATGTAATGTCACGAAAACAGTTGTTGTTTTAGTGCACTCAATTTGAATAAGGCAGATAGTACATATGTTTAATGAAGAAATACCTTTTTCCGTGAGAGATATTGAACCACCCTCCTTACACTCCAGACATCACACACCTGGAAAGTCAGGATTTCAGAACCGAAGCTGAGGCTCTGAAAGCCGTCTTGACAGGGCTGGAAAACTTGACACTGATACTTATAATGCTGTTTTGATGGTTTGGTGTAACAGTGCCTGAATAAGCATGGCAAATATGCAAAGAATTAATACATGTATGTGCCTTCCTAAGTCGTATATATATATATATATATATATAATTTACGGAATAAAAGTTTACTGTGAATGAACGTGTAACCTTACCTTAAGGAGCCTCTACTGAATTGATTGTATATATTATCATCAGCCATCTAATTAGTTCATACTTTGATTAATTCATTTTTAAGATTTATTATCATCTGCACCAATTACTCATAGAAACTGAGTCTTGAGTGATTTGGCAGGATGAACTCTTATAAGAGATTTAAAATATATATATATATATATATATATATATATATATATACAGAGAGAGAGAGAGAGAGAGAGAGAGAGAGATTTGGAAATATATAAAAGAAATAATCATATACAAGGTGCGGCAAAAAAACCCGGGCAAACATTTTTTATAACTTAATAAAAAATTTAAAAAATAGCAAAATATAACAAATAATAATAAGAGTTTGCTCGTGCTAATAAATAAATTTAATTGGTTTCAATGTGCCTGCCGTTTGTAGCAAAGCAGAGGCGCAAACGCTTGCAGAAATTTTCAACAATGGATCTCAAGTCTTTTACCTTTAATTTACCACATTCCCGCAAAAGTGATTGCTTTAGAGATTCCAAAGTTTTATGCTGTTTATTGCAGACACAGGACTCATGCAGACAGGAAAATGAACCATACACTGTAATCCATAAGTTTGAGAGCCAGTGAGTAGGTGGTCATTTTCTTCAGATGATATCATGTTTGAAAAATTCTCCTTTCCTTTCTTGTTCCTCTTTGGCTGTGCAAACTGGTGCAGAGTCTTGTTGAAGCGTCCAATTTGCATTTCGGAAATGCTTTTGGTTCCGCGAAGTAGAACAGATTCAATATTGTCCCTCTGGTACACTTTTCGATTGATTTTAACGCCCTCTTCCACAAAAACTAAAGGTGTTTTGTCACCTGCACAAATTTTGCCCATGACCTTGCCCGACTATGAATATTGGCGATGTTTAATAATTGCCGAGTTACTTGGAGCACCCACACACCAGACTATATCGTTTTGAGAGTTATGAACTTGTTGAACCGTAAAGATCGAAAGTAATCGTAATAGACTTCTCATCAGGGAAAAGGATTCCCTCCTTACACTGACTTGCGCCCTCCTTCTCAAGAAATTTAGGCATCTTCAGAGTCGAACTAATTTGTTTTTTCAGTGAGAAGGTGAACTTTTCGCAACTTGTAAGGCTTCAGTTCAAGCTCCGTTTTTGATATTCGCCACACCGATCTGTCACTTATTCCCAAGTGAAGAGTGAACTGTCTGATTTAAACCCTTGGTTTCTCTATACTCGCTTTTCGATGGCCTTTTAATTCCTTGAAGTGTTTACAGTGCATTTTCGCCCTCTTCCTGGACGTCAACCACATTGCCAAGCTCTTTGAAATAACAGATTTCATCAGACAATGTTTGCAGAGGTACATTCAGGAAACAAACTGTCGCTTTCCTTGCTGAAACAATTCTAAAATAGCAAACCTTTTTCTCGATATTATCAAAAACACATAAATCAGAGGTAAAACTAAAAAAAATATGTTTTAAAATATTTATTATTAAAGTGTTGGATAAAGAAACATGAAAACACCAATTAAAAGGAAATTCGTTAACTATTCTAGGAGGCAAGAAATTTGCTGATTGATTTTTGCTGCACACTGTAATTAAAAAATATTATGGATTTCGAAACATTTTAAAGTACAATGGGAATGAAAAAACAAGCCGTACAAAACAACTTTAAGTAATGTTACAATCAATTATTTGTTTCTTCGAAATATACAATTTGATTGGTAAAAGTAATGAAAGATTTAAGAATTCTTCCTTGTAAGTCAAATGAGGAACTAAATATAATAATAAAAAAAAATGCCTTGAATTTTAATATATTTTTGTTTTGTTTTTGTTTTAAATTATTTGCCTGTAAAGCACATTTCAGTCATCCACATTTGTCATTTAACTTTGACCTACTTTTTCTAAATGCAATTGATAATTTAAAGCATAATCATATTACATATAAATATTTTAAACAGGACATTTTTAAACTCAGTCATACGAGATTAAACATAAAATACAGATCGAAAGATTTGTTGATAGATGACACCCATAGAGCCTTTTTCTTCATAATGTTGACTTAATCTTTCTTTACTATAATATAGCGAAGAAGATTCATTTGTATATTCATTTGTTAATTTTATTAGAAACACCTTTCAAGCATTTGATTTATCCAGTTTCTTGCAGTAAAGAACTAATCCAACTTAGCATTTCAATTTTCACAAAAGAAAATGCCAAAAAATTACAACTTTATTTTAAAAATATTATTTTACACTTATTGTACATGATTTCTGACTTCCATTCGATTATTATTTTTATATTAATGTTAATTTATAATTAACTAAAAACAATGCATCTCATCTCATTATTTTACATTCTTCTCTGTCGAATGTCTACATATTTCTCAAGTTTTATATATTTCGACTTAATGCACATCATAATTTAACCAACACTAATATGTTGTGTAATATTTACAAAATTATGAAGAATTATCATATTATCAATTTAAAAATCTATACTGCGTGTGTGTTTGATAACTTTTCTTAGAGCATTTATTCAATCATGTAAAAAAAGATGTACAATTACTCTCCAGCCCCATATTAAAACATACGTACTTTTTTGTAAAACACATTAAAAGTATCTCATTTTAAAACTTATTTATAGTTCTTGATATTTGGCTACGTTGTATATAATATATGTCGGAAGAACAATTTTAAGATTTATAATTACTTTCTAAAATTACACCTAAAAATGAGTACTGAGAACACATAAATTATAATAAATGCAGTTATAGTCAGGATAGAATTTGAACTTGAAAGTCATTTAAACTTAATATTTTTAAATATACCTTTATTAAAATGTTCGATCCATAATTAATATAATAATATTAAATAAATATTATTAAAGGAATATTCAAAATTAATAATACATAAGGCATTTGTATTGTGTATTGTGTCTTATTTTAATAAATACACTTTTTTTAAGGACTTTTCCCATTCTTAGCTTATTTTATTGAATTCTTTAATAACATTTTTGGTTCACAGTATTTTTACGAAATTAATAAAAAATAAATAACACTTAAATAGTTCATCAAAGACTTTTTCAAACCATTTGCATATTAATTGTAAATTTTAGAAGTACTATGATTCTGTAATATTTTTGAATTATATCCAATGTTACTATTAAGAAGATATGCTATTTAAATTTTATTACATGTTCTTTACAATTTCAAGTATAATAAAAGAACATATAAGGATGCAATTGAAGCTTTTTTTTAAATTTTAATCATGTTAGTTAATACTTGGGTTTTGTTATATTTATGCGAATTAGAAAATAATCACAGATTTCAATATTTCCATATATGCAAATCAGAAAACTTGTTTCAATAAATATTTTAAATCATTATTCTGCTACATATGTAAAATATGTTTTTTTAAATTTTAGCTGTTAACAGGATGTACTTAAATATTTGTTTATTTCAAATTAAATTCAACAGATGAAAAAAAAAATTGTTCTACGCATAATATTCAGATCCATTTTGAACCAATAACATGGAATAACAAAAATACTAATACACTTATAAATATCTTTGAAATGCCTTATTTACATATAAAAATTGTTTAGAAGTTTAAAAGCATAGAAAAGCAGTGCATATAAGAAAAAAATTACACTCTTTAAAATCATTTCTTTAAATTTCAAATTTTTAATTAAGTTATTTATATTAAATTTTAATAAAGCAAAAGAAAAAAAAAACGAATAAATATATTTTAAAACTTTCTATGTTGAAGTTTTCAAAGGTAGTTAATCGCATATTAGTACCTTCTACAGCAACACTTTCCAGCCTCGTTAATCAGTTTAAGTAAAACCCAAACTCCAAAATCAAAAGATTAATTTTTATTACAAACTCTTAGAGAAAAAAAATAATAAGAAAACTTTTAATGATCCATAAAATATAAATAAATAAAAATATGATAAGGGGTATCTAGATATTGCGTAGAAAAATATATTTCTTCTGCCAATTACGTTTATTAACGTTTATTTCGTCCACATAAAGTGGAATAAAAAGCTTGTTTTTTTATGCTTAATATTCCAGTTTTAATCAGACGTCAATTATTCAGAAATACATTCGGCTTTTGACATATTTTTCCAACATTTTTGTTATTTTTCCTGAGAAAAATGGAGAAAGAAAAAAAAGCTATTTATCACGATTAAAATGATGTTACGGATATGTATTAATTAACTGGCACAAATAGGAGAGTAAGTTGTCTCGAATATAATAATAAACTATTTATGATCAAGACTGTCAAATAAAAAGTGAAAAGAAGTAATTATTACCATCTAAACGATTTTTAAGATGTAGTAATTGAACATTGGTATCAAAATTGGGGAGAAATTAATCACGTGTCATCAACACAAACTGTGTACTAATAATTATATAAACAGAATTTAATGAATATTTTGTATTTTAACTCTAGAACCATGGATGGGGTCATTCTGACCCAAACGCAATTTTGTTCTCGATTTTCTCAAAAAGTTACTAATAAAATTGATAACCATTTCTTTACTTTTCCTATTTTTATACCAATAACAGCCTGTTAAAATATGCAACGTGAAATACTTACCATTTCCTGTTTTTAATACTTATACCTATAACCGCTGAATGGATCATTTGGACCCCATTATAATCACCACTAAATTTACAGATCAACGATTCCAGAAGTAGGAAAACATTTTTCATTCCTCTAAGATACCGTATCTTACTGCACACTGTACTGAAAAAAAAACACTCCTCGAAAGAAAAACAATGTGCAAATAAACATAAAAAGTTATCAGATTCAAAAATCCAGTTGAAATAAACTCTGGAACTTTTGTTAGAAATGATGTAACGAGTTGGGAAAGTATCACCTCTGGAAATTGTACGCGTGAAAGAATTGTTGAACATAATATTTTCAAATAAAAAAGTGGCCGAACCAGTCAAGCCAAGCGAAATGTTGAAAATGGCTATACAATTAGTTCAAAAAGGCTACTTATATATGAGCCTATGCTTCGTCATATCAACACTTGTACAGAAGAAGAAGCTCATCGGCAACTGGAAAAAATTGAATGGCCAACAGCTTTAGATGAACTAGATGCTTTTATATCAATTGTGTATGCTCAAAGTGTGTGTATACGGTGCAAATAATCTAGAGTCTGATAGTCTGCGGTCAGTTTTTTGTTGTCCCCTTTTTTTCCGCGATACTGCGGCAAGTGACAAATTCAGAGAACTTATGAAATTTCTACTATTCGACAAAAAAACTACACGATCTGAACGCATTCAAAAAACAGAAATTGTGTTTCATTTTGGAAGTTTGGAAGAAATTTATTTAAAATTCGAAAATTTGCTCTGAACCAGGACCATATATAACAATTGATGGGCAACTGTTTCCGTCTAAAGATAGACATCGTATCACGCTATATATGCCAAGTAAAGAATATAAATTTGGTATCAAGTTCTGGCTTGCTGCTGATATTAATAGTAAATAAGTGCTGAATGATTTTCTATATTTTGGTAACGATGAGAAACTTCCTGTAAATCTATTTCTCTCCGAATACGTCATTTTTCGTTTGATAGAGCCTTTTAAAAATAAAGCAACAAATATCACTACAGGTAACTTTTTCATTACACTAAATCTGTCCCAAATATTAAAAACAAAGAACACTAATTTAACTGGGGCAATGAAACAAAATCGGAAAGAAGTACCTGAATTTTTGAAAAAAGTAAAAACTCCATTCTACAATGCATTGTTACTGGAGCATGATGATATAACTTTGACAGTTTATCAGGGAAAAACCAGAAAAAATGCCTTATTATTGAACTCCCTTCATCCCATAGTTGATATCGGCAATAGTCACCCCAAAAAACTTCCAGAAGCAATATCATTTTATAACTCAACAAAATTTGGTGCCGACATTGCCAACCAAATAGCTCGGAATTATTCTGCAAAGAGGCAGGATTAAGGAGGTGGCCAGTTCATGTATTCTACAATATTTTTGATCTTGCAAGGAGTGATTCATGGGTTTTATAGAAAGAAGTTACTGGTACAAAACTTACGAGGACAGAATATCTTCAACAACTCATTGTTGTGTTGCGTAGTGCGTATATTCACAAAAGGAAGTACAAGTCAGATATACAGACAAAAGCGTATACTGCTGAAGAATCTGCGCAGATGCGAAGTAGGGTTTATTGCAAAGATTTTCAGAGTAGAAACCAAACTGTAGATACGTGTTCTGACTGTAAAATACCGATAAGTGCAAAGTGTACGAAATATATAAGTTACCCGAAAATATGCATGAACTGTATAGGAAATCTTGTCTGATAAGAAACTAAATATTTCTATTAAAGTTGTCTATATATTTTATTAACTGTATACAATATTCCATATTGCACAATATCTTATTATTTTTTACCACTTATTATAACAATTTAATTTTAAAATGAATAAATGTCATTGCCAAATAATTACAGCGTACTTTAAGTATAACAACACGGGCTTTTATGAATTGGGGTCAATTGCCACCCCCGCGGTTTTAGGTAGACCGAATTTGCCGCGATTCTAGTGTTAAATATTGTAAAACGTTTTAATGACGCTTCAGTTCGATGTACATCTTTCCATAAAATGTGCAGTAAATTATTCTTTGTTTTCGTGATGTATCTTGTGATGGATCTATCCGCTTTCTTTCATTAATGTAATCATGTTGAAAAATCTTTAGTCTATCAATTCAAATTTATTCACAATCAATCTCTGAATAAGAAACCCTGATTATGTAAATTATATAGTCTTTGTTTTCAAGTTAGAAAGAGAGCGAGAGAGAGAAAGTGAGGAGTGATATTTGTGCAGATAAGGTATTATTCAGTTTTATATATCAGATCTTGGAGAAGTAACGATTAAAGTAACGATTGGTCACTAAAATTTAATTACTGATCGAATAATCCGGAAAGTAGATTTGATCTAGAATTAAGTAGGCCGGTATTTAAAGTATTCGCACACTGTGTGTATATCATTATTAATCCACATATTGCTTTATATGAGAACATCTCTTTGAAATTACTTGAATTATGTTGCTAATTGCGTTGATAATTGTGTGATAAGTAAACAGATGGTTTTTGGATATGGCTAGTATTTTTTCCCTTCTTTTCACATCTCTAGGCAAGAACGAGAGAATATCTTGTTCTTCACAACCTTTCTGAAAGTTTATTGGTCAAATCTAATATAATGTTCATAGTACAATTATTTATTTTTTTAAGTTACTGCTTTCAGTTATTTAAAATGTATCATAAATTTTTAAAGGGAGGGATTTGAACTCCAACAATCTTCGTGAAAACATTATTTTTCATTAATTGCTTGTAATAACACTAAGTCAAATTATACGATGATAAAGTGTTGACTATGTATAAATATATTTAAAAATAACAGTTATTATTATTTTTATATATTTTTTCGAGCTACAAAAATATTCATTTTAATTTGAGGAATCTAATAATATGCATACACACACGATTATTTTTCATTATATTTGAATTGATTTAAATCACATACACTTCTGAACATTCAGTTTATTTTACTGTTCAGATTTGAAAAAATGCTCTCATTACTTCTTTCATAACTGTCACTAAATATAATCTATCCAGATACGTATTCACCGTTGTTTGGTACTCGGTCTGAATTAGGATCCATCTCTGAAAAAAGGTTCTAATCCAGTCCATAAGATTATATGTTGATTATACCTGTCATCACTGCATACGTTCCTGATTGTGTGCAATGATGATAGACATTCGACAAAATGATACCCAAGACTTCAACGCCGAGAGAAAGAGAGAAAAGGCAATCCTTCTTTACTAAAGTCAGCAATTATTCTCAGTTAAAACTTCATAAGTTGTTGAAATGTTGCCTTCTTTCATCTTAAAGACAAAGCTACGACTTACCTAACATTTACTTCTGGCAGATAAACATATATATCTCCCTGCAATAGTGTTTCTCATACTTTCACTATTTGCGACCCAATTATTCAATCATAATTTCCATCGCCCCCCTCATACAATATGAATGTTTTGTGAATTTAATAATACTTTACAATGACGCTAAAGCTGCAATATCACTTAAGCCTCTTAAGAGCCACCGACGTGTATAAACGCCTCGTTCAACCAAATCGATAATTATACTGGACGCATATATACGTCTTTCTGAAGTACGATCTTTATTTTAGAATGCAATAAAAGTAAAATGGCAATGTTCACGGGATTTGCTTACTTATTCATTTTCTTCCTTCCCCCAATACATCACATGCACGTACATATGTGGAAAACTATGACATTAGGGAGCGAATCACGTAAATTTTATTCTGCAGTTGATGGATTAATTGCAAACCGTACAAATTATCCATATAAATATTAATTTTTGGCTATAAATTTTTATGACAAGCCCATGTCCTCACTGATCACCATGTAAACTTGATCTTAACTTAGTTCTGTTAAATTAATTATGAAACACATTGTGCACTAATAATATATTTATAAGTGTATTACATCAATGTAAATGTACAGTCCCTGGCCAAATTATTAGACGCACTATAAGATTTTATGAAAAATATTAATTATCAGGTGATACTATACAGGTTTTTTTGTATTTATCAGATACAGTATATGTTTTTTGGTTGACCATTAAATAATCTATTATTATCACAAAAAAACATCATCATTAAAGAAAAAAATATGTGTTTATTGACTCTTGAAAGAAAAAGGAACAAATATAATTAAATATTAATATTTTGTTCAGCCACCTTTAGCCGCTATAAGAGCTTCAATTATGCCTGGCATACTATAAATACAAGACTGTACTGTTTCCTACATTTGAGGATGATGATTCCACGCGTGAATTATTCTTTCTAAGAGCAGCGTTTTATTTGTAATCACATCTTTAACCACTTCTCTTTTCATTACCTCCCAAGCGTTTTCGATTGCGTTCATATCAGGACTATTACCCGGCCAATCCAGCAGAGGAATATTTTGCTCTGCCAAAAAAGCCTTGATAGACTGATCTATATGGCAGGGAGCTCCATCTTGTATAAATATGTATGTTTCCTCTATTTGGAAACTATTCTTCCAGCTGCGGAATCAAGCGATTTTGCAACAAATCTTTGTACTGGTCTTGCCGCATCATACCTTTAACCACGTACAGATGACCAGTACAATTGCCGCTGATGACTGACCAAATCATTATTTTTGTAGGGTGTTTTGCAGTCAGAAAGAAACTTTTCTCCATGACGACGACGTACAAGCTGAGCTTTGTTCTGCAAAATTTCATACGTGCTTTCATCAATAAAGCATACCTGTCAGAAATAAAAAAAAATAACGAATAAAAATATTTGCTGTTCCTTTTGTAATTATAGAAAATGGTTAAAGACTTTGTTTGTGAATAAATTATAACAACATACCGATCTCCAGAAGTCCACATCTTTATCACGCCACTGTTTGGACCAATTCAGACGCTTTGCTGTTATTGCAGGGGTTAACTTGTGTTTCCTGGTGGGGCGGCAGGTCTTAAAATTGAAATCTTTTAATTTTCTTCGAACAGTGCGTTCAGAAACGTTCACATTAATATCTTGGAGCTGCGCTTTTATCACTTTTATGGTAGCAAATTTGTTTTCAAGGCAAAATTTCTTTAAAGATCTTTCTGACATTGGGAAGAAAATAGGCTTTCTGCAGCATTTTTTCTTTCTTTTTGGGCTCAACTCTTCCCCTGACTCAATTTTCTTCTTTATGCGTCGTACACAAGCTTCAGAAACTTTCAATCTTCGTGATATTTCACGGATTGAAAACAATTTTGCATTCACAAGGGTCTTTACTTCTGCTTACTTACATGGTGAAAGATCGCCATTTTTACCCATGCTGAAAGTGTACAAACTGATTATTTAAACGCCGTACTCGAAATAAACAAATAACTGCGTAATATAAAACTGCTAAATTAACAAACAAAGCACATTAGCCCACAGAAACATGTTCGCAACTGAAGCATGCGTGAATGCGTCTCAAGCAGGCTTAGACTTGTTTACTTTCGTGTAAGAATTTATTAAGGTAACAGAACACCTTCAAAGAAAATTTTTGAATTACAAATTTTGCCTGTAAATAAACAAATACACCCAAGAAATTTTTGTTAGTATACAATTTTAGTGTCAATATAAAAAATTAGCAAAAATAAGACTTTACGCAAAACATGATAACAAAATAAAATAAATATATTGACAAAATTGAATAATATAGCATACAACCTTATCTAGAATAGACTCTTATTTTGGTAATATAACTATTATGTGGGAAGCATTGTGTTTCGAGCTTCTATACGTTGACATTTTCTTTTAAAAGCTATTGTAATTTTCATTTTATTGCTATGTAAAAAATTCTAAACACAAACTAAGAAAGGTATATTCCTGTATAAGTATTAAAAAAAACATACATATAAAATTTTTATTTCATTCAAGCATAATTTTTGAGATATTGTGTTTTGCGGTGAGAAAATAAAAACTACAAAAAAAAATAACATTATAATAAAGAAAAACACTATATCATTAAAATACACCAGATTTATAATCCTCAATTTCTAAAACACTATTTTTTTTTTTTCTTTTAATGTGCCATTGTGTTTCTTTGTTTTGGGGTCTGCTTATGAATCGATTAAATGTCTATCTAAATGAACACTTTTGAAGAACATTTTTTTCAATTAACCTGACATTTACCAGTAAATGCATATTTTATGACCTTATGGGTCTCTAAAATTAGAAAAACACCCAAGAAAAGTTTTATTAGTGCACATTTTTAAAACAATTAAATGGGTATTTTGAAAAATATTTTACGCAAAACATGATAATTGAAAATAAAATAAATATATTGACATTTTGTAAATTGAAAATATAACATACAACCTGGGAATAGACCATTGACTGTAACTTATTTTTTTCTTTACGTCAAAATATTGTATTTTTTTATTGTATATAAAAAAATTTCTACACAAAATCTCTATTCATAAATTAAAAACATACATTTAAAATTTTATATCATTAAATAATATTGTGTTTTGCTAAGAAAAATTTTCATTTTGACGACAGAAATAACATTAAACTTTCAATAAACACTGCTTTATAATTCTCCCCATCTTTTGACTTCTAAAAACACTAATTTTTTCCTTTTAAGTGCTCTTAAAATTTTCCTGTTTTTCTTTGTTTTGGAGTCTGCATTAATCACCTTTATCCCCCGTAAGGGGCAATATTCCTTTTAGACACTGTTTTCATTGAGTGTATAATAGCATCATACGACCCTTTAAAGTCGTCCAAACTCCATAAAACACGGCCTGCGTCCATGCAAGCACTCAGTTTTTGCATAGTTCTAAATATACTGGTTTAATTTCATCATTTGATAAACCAGCATATTTTGTGAAACATTTTGTTCCACATATGGGCAATGACCATATTTTCTTATCACTTGATGCACAGTTATAACGCAGCAATTACATTTTGCTGCATTTTCATTTGCTGCGAACAGCAATTATAGTTTTGAAGTCGGTCAATAAAATTATCAGTTAATTTTGCCTTTACCAGACAGTCCTTTAGTTTTAGTTTTCAGTTTTCTCAGACGCGAACCCATCTCTTTTGTACATGGCCAACTCAAACTTGGTCACACATCAAGTGTCTTTCACACTCATGAAAGCTTTTGAGTCGCCAGCTATATTGAGTGTATTGCAGTCTGCGGTTTTTTCACAGATCCATCATTTTTGATGAAGAGCCTAAATTACACTGACATATGTGGTCGGCTTTTTGACGACATATTCAAAGAGCAATTATTTGGACTAGGACGAATTCTTATGTCTAACACCTTATCGTAACTTATAGCACCCCATTCATTTGCGCTTTCGTTACTGTGCCATCCACCTATATGCCACATTTAATATCGCTCGATTGGATGCTACATTTTTCTTGATGTTTTGCAAAATTTAATGTTGAGCATTTTAAATGCCCAGCAAAACCTTTGCCTATCTGCCTTCCATTATAGTTTTTATGACAGGTGCATTTACAACTTTTTTTGATGAAGCAAATGCAAAAAAAAAAAACTCATTTTAGTGTAAAATAACAATTAAACCTGAATAAAAAACCAGCAAAGTGTACAATAAGTTCAAGGTCAACGATTCTTTAAAACACAGGACCAGGCATTTGTTCTGCAGTTGAGAAACTTTTTTCCCAACTTAGAACAGTTTGATGCTATTATGTTTAATTTATTACTTGTTTTATTCATTTTTAAGTTAAATGAAAATGTTCAAAACAATAGACTTGCTGCCAGGTTTTTTACATTTTTTCCATACATTTATATTTATTCTTAAATGTTCTATTTTAATTTCTGACTAAATATTTGTATATTAATTATAATATTTCATGTCATATTTTATGAAAGGGAAACGTAAACAAACAACTCGGCCACTTCCCGGTTATAATTTAAAAGAATATTGAAAAAGCTTTAACTCGTTAATTAAGAAAAAACAAAATTTTAACGTATTTACAAAGTTTGAATTTTAATATAAGACAAAAACGAGTAATCGACCATAAATTGAGTTTTAGAGGTGTTCTGTCATCTTAAAGTTGTGTTGCAATGTGTGAAAAATAAATACAAAAACAAGATATATAATAAATTTCATTAAAATCCATTGAGTTATGCTTAAATGTGAATAATAAACTTAATTGATTAATGAAAAATAGGAGTGCGTCTAAAAATTTGGCCATTGACTGTACATTTTTTTTTTTACGTCAAAATGTATTTTTTTGTCTACCTTCCATAAATTAATCATTTTCATAAATAATACTCGTTTTGACTTTTTCAGTATGCTCGTGCCTTCCGCGTAGAATAATCACCCACCCCCAAGGGGGCACCTGACTGTTTAAGATATACTGCCCTAAAGCCGTCTATCTACACGGCCTCATCAGTTTTTGACAGATTTCTGCTTAGTCCACATATGCGCAATTATTCTGAAGTTGTTATCATTTTCATATTATACCTAATGTTTACTGAATAAACATCATAATATCTGCCATCAGTTTTTGAGAGAGTACTGACCAGTCTACTCATGAGCAATTATTCTGAAATTCTTATCATTTTCATATTATAACCCCACTTTGCACTTGCTGAAGAATTTAGCTCGATTGTGTCATTTTTTCTTGATGTTGCATTTTAAACTTGGGCGTACAAACTTATAAATAAATTAAACCTGAAAAAACCATGGACAGTAGTTTTTAATTTGTATTTTTTTGAACCGTTTGATGAATATGTATACTTGTTTTATTCATTTAAATGAAATGTTCAATAATTTTATAATTAATATCATTAAACTTTGCATTAATTTATATTAACTTGGATAATTAAAAGATTTTGTTGAAAAAATATATATGTTTAACAATACACTACTTATATTCAGAATGCAACCGAGTTAAAAAATAATCTTAATTCAGAATTGAACCATAAACTTTCAATAAATCACAATTTTTATCGGTACTGAATGCAATAATAATGCACTTTGACGCTAAAGCTACAATACGCAATCTTAATTATAAACCGTACAAATTAATAACATAAGTATTAAATTTTGTATACTACTTTTAATCAAAATAAATAAATAAGCTAATAGGATAATTATTGTGTTATTTTTCCTTTCTCTAATTTTTTAAATTGAACATAATAAGAAGACAAAATATCTGCTAAATATAGAAAAATAACTCGGAGGGCCAATTTCTATTCATAAACATTCCTTATAAAAACTTTGCTTTGCATGACAAGCCCATAGAAGTCGTTAAATCTTATTAAACTTTTTCTTAATTTAGTATTAATTAATTAGTTATAAAATACATTAAAAGTATACCGGCTGAAGTGCCCACACTTTCACTTCATTTATAGGAAATTAAAACATTAATGATATAATAGCTTAATTGTAAGGAGAGAAAAACCGAAGTGCTCAACAATGTTTACAAAAATGTAAAATGATTTTTTTTAAATGGTTGTTCAAGTTATAATTAGTTTTAAGCGAATTGTAATTTTAGGCCTCACAGAATTAGCATTTATAATTGATGTTAAACAGTAGCGCACACAGGAATTTTTCAAGTGGGGGTTTTCTTGTATCAGGTTCCTTTTGATTTTGTCGATTTTCGAGAACAAAACACAGTAAAAAATAACTTGAATAATTAATTAGCATTAATTCATAAAATTAATCATTAATAACAAATACTTAATTAAATTTTGCGTACTATATATACTTAGAATTACAATCAATCGGAAAAAAATCAAGGGCTTTGGTGGGGGGTCCGGTCCCCTAGAACCCCCCTTTTGTGTGCGCCACTGATGTTAAATAATGAACAATAATATAAAATTCCAAAGAAGAAGAATTTTATTATTTTTAATATTTGAAGCGAAAATACTTCAGCAGGGGAGCAGGCACGCACTCGATACGGTCGAGCGGGTTATTGAGTCACCCCAATCCTTTTTTTTTCTTATAATTATTTTTTTGTTCTCGATACAAATAACGATTCCAGTGAATAATTTAATCAAGAAAAAGTTTTCTCACCTACTTTCAAGGACTTTTCAAATTTTCTTTGGTAACAAATAAACAGTTTTGCCAGAATAAACGATTTTGTAATATGTGTGTCCCGAGCGACCACTTCCTGATAAAAAGCATATTCATTATAATAATATGTATGTTACTGCTAAAAAAATTGTGTAAAACGCTTTTCGTTATGCTTTATATGTTTTAGAATTCTCATAAAAATATTTCTTGGCTAAGTAATCCTTCAAAGTGTATGTGTGCTCTCCATGGTTTTCCAAATATCATAAAGTACTTTTGCATGGAAAAAAGCGTAACAGAGAAATACATTACTTACAACTTCCCTAAATGAGAAACAGACACATAAGAGAGGGGTCATAACTAACTGTACCAATAAATTAGAAGATCAAACAGATTACAGCTATAATGTGCAGTATTTCAAAAATAATGACAGTAATGAATTCTTTATGTTCCTAAATTTTTTCGATTCTTGATCTGGGATCCGTTTTTTCTCTGAAAGAGTAGTATATTAGGTTCAAAAAGAAAGCGTAATAAAAAAATCCCTCATCATGGGATTACAGCAAATCAAGTAAAAGGTTTTTTTTATTTGGTTATAGTAACAAAGATAGCTAATAATGTATTGAAAAAGTTTATATTTTTTATGACTTAATATCGCGCACGTGCGCCTATAAATTATATCAGAGTGAAAGTGCATTTTTTATTATGTCTGACAGCATTTTGTTTTAATTCATTCCAGTAAATTAATTATTTTTTAAATCTCTTATTTTCGTTATTTTCGATATTCTCGCGCCACCCACTCAGGGGGGCGTGCCCCACAGTTTAAGAAACACTGTCATAAAACTTCTGAAATAAAGAAGGAAATTATTTTCTAATAGTATTTTAAGTAGTATCTTGGAAAATATGATAAATCTAATTTACCTTAATTTCAAGTTTTTTGAATAATTATTTGAAGATTTTGGAGTTTCGTTTTTTTACTGTTAATGAACTTTTACAAATCTAGATATATATTATAAATGCGAAAGTTTGTGAGGATGTTTTGCCGTCTTTTACGCCAAAACAACTGAATGGAATTTAATGAAAATTTACAGTAATATAGCTTATACATAAGAATAACACATAGGCTATATAATTTACAGCATAAGCTATAATTTATAAAGATATTGTTTGAAGTGTTTAAAATATAACGATATTTGTCAAGTAGGAAAAAAATCTGCCATCTTCAAGCAGTTCTGGCGTGCGCTGCAAAAAAGCCCACGACAGCATATATCTATTTTGTTTGTGAAGAAACTGTTTTTGCTTTGGCTACGCAAAACGCTCGCTTCTAGTTGATTCCTGTTTTCAGCAAAATCCCTATTTTTTTTATTTCAGAATAAAACTAATTTTTGAAAAAGGACAGGTTATTATAAATCTCTCTATTTGAATGTTTTTCTATGATTTAATTATGTGCATTTGATAGTAAGAAAATGATCTTTTTGCAAAATAAATGCTTTTATCGGTTATGGTACTTAAAGTAAATAAACTTTCTCTATCACACTACATCATTTTGACAAATTTTCAAATTTTGTTTGTGGTTAGTAGTTAATTATAACGCTACAATTTTAATTGAATAGGCAGATATTGCATTTAAGTATAAAACTAAATATAACTAATGTACTGTATTTTTTTATAGTGATTGAGTGAATATTAACGCCGTACACTGTACAACTACACGAGGGCTTTTGGCAACGGACCACGTAATTTTTGACCATGGTCAAGTGACCTGGACGACATCTGAGCTGGCACCTAATTCTCCTAACTATCACACCACACCAAACTTATAAGGAATGTTCTACCAATACTTAGCAGGAATATTCCTTGAAATCCACTCTTCCAAGGTATATGGCAGCACGGGTTCTATGATGAATATTTTAGTGGGGAAGGCGAATAGTTTAGTAGCATATATTGCGTTTTCAGCTGATTGCAGAGGTTATTTTTTTGTCCCGAATAAATATTTTATGTCAAAATTTGTATGTCCTGTGTTTTTGTATGGTAATGAAGAACTTAGAAAAATATTTGACTATGTATTTTAAGTGAAAGGTGCATATAATTAATTTTACAGTGGAATTTCTTTAATTGATTTATTAGCCCTAATGTATTAAATTTCCCAAAGTGGCGTATTTTGATTATGTATAGCCCTTAATTTTCAATGTAGTGATCCAAAAAAAATATTGTATGAAAAAACCCTGCAGTAAATCATAATGCGGTGGATAAAGTACAAACGTGCATCTTCCCCTTACACGGCATGTCTTACAAAGCTCTAATAAAGCCCGAGCTATGAAATTAGCTAGACATTTGCCAATTTGACTCTATCGTTAACATTTCGCTATGTTTTCCATTGAATTGCCGTTATAATTTAAGAAACGGCGTTGCTTTCAAGGTTCACAATTTTAACATAAAATAAATACAACAGAAAGTAATATTAATGTATTACACATTCAGATATAAATTATTTACACTATTATAAGGGTTCATTACACGAAACTTTTAACAATATGTTACTTTTGCTGAGCAGAGATCATCTTAGGGAGGTACTTTCAAAACTGGAATCCCAAGAGTGTTATGGGGAGTTATAAATAAAAAAATCCTTTTTATTAGCTATTAAAATTTAACAAAGGTGTTTTTTTTCTTTTTTTTTTTAGTTGAGATAATAAAAAACTTTTTTTTGTTTTATTTGAAATTCACGTAAAATTAACTCATTAAAAACTTATTTATCCTTCAATCTATGTTGTTTAATTTTTCAGTTCACCCTTGCGAAGAACGGGTATACCAGCTAGTATTATACATATTCTTATTTTTATTATTGTACAAAAATGAATCCACATCGGAATTCCTTACTGAAGGGTTACATTCAGATTAATGAATTGATTAAATCATATGTAGAACTTTAGAATTTGAGTATTTTAAATCTACTTTATAAATAAAGCAGTGACAATACATATTTTACAAGGTTTTGCAATGATACCATAATGTTTTTGATGTGTAACATCTTTCCTCTCCGTTGCTGGATATTTGTTGGGAGTGATTTCGTGAAAAGGGACGGATGTGTGTAACAGGATGTGACGTAAGCGCGCGCTACTTTATTTAACCGAAGAGAGTGCGTGGTTGTGTTATTTTCCTACCCTCGCTTGAAGGTCCAACTCTAGTAGCCATCAAGCACTCTCGAGCGCTTGACTCTAAATCCGTTAGTCATGATATTGGGGGGCATAAGTGCGGCAGAATGCTTATTTGAAAATGGACAAACAGTGATTTTGGTGGTCTTATATATTTCTGTAAATCAAACGGTTAAAAAAATTAAAGATTTACTGCAGTTTGTACTTTTACTATATAATGAAGGTGGTTCTGCTCTTTAAAAAAATTATCACTCGCTTCCCCTGATTTTGAGTGGTGATTTTAACTTTAACTTCAGTTTGTAAAAAGGCTGAGCCGCTCATAGCTTTTTATGAATGATGAACTCAAGCTCGAAATGAACACAAATTAGAATGTTTCGACTGCTAATAGATCAATAACAGTAGTACTGTTATTGACGCTGTTTTTAAACGGTTTTTAAATACTTTGAAATTGACCTCAGGACCACAAGTAAAATTACACAGTTCAGTTAGAGAGTTAATCTAATTAGCTGTCAATTAGACAGTTCATTAAAAAGATTGCAACAAACTTCTTTAAAAACATTGATAATTTTAGTAATCTCTCGATCTTGGATATTGAAAAATATATCCCTGGTCCAAATTTCAATACACCTAGAAATATTCTCTCAGATCCCCTCTTCATGTAATTATTTTTCTGCTCTCAAATCTCGATTTCTCTATCTTAAATGCTTATTTCACCTCTTTCTACGAGCCGCGCGTGGTCTTGTGGCCAGAGTCATTCGCTAACAATGCTTTGCATCTGGGTTCGATCCCCAGATTTTTTCAATTTTTACTTTTTACTCTTTAATTTTCCTCTGAAAATTATTACGACTGGTCTCTTTTTATTTAAATATTCCTCTACTATTTTTATTCGTGACAGTATAATTTTAATAGCTTTTAAAAAAAGCAGTTTGCTGTTTTATCTTCAACTAAATTTTCATGATCCTAAAATTGGTCGGTTTAGCCCTTCTCGAAATTCTAATCTTTTCTCAATTTTAATGCATTTTAATATTTTAAATCTTTATTTTCCAAAAAAACTTATTTTTTTAAAGCATTTAAACTTAACAAAGGACAAAAATCAATCATGTACAGTCACTCAAATACCTACAGATATGAGGTTGTAGCTCGAAAGAGCTGGGTACTCTTATATTACTTTGAAAACACATGTATGTGTCATATTTTAGTTATCATAAGTTTATTGTCTCCGCTCTTTCCCAAATTGAACAAAAATGATTATTTTTGATAAAAAATGCATTTTTTACTCATTTTGTTATTAAATACAATTTTCATTAAAGATATAATTATTCGATAGAAAATTATTTCCAATCATACCCGATTCATATTTTTTCAGGAAAAAAAATAATACTACATATTTACCACGATATCATGTCAGATGTTACACATCATATGCGACTACTGTAAGAGAGACTCTTTTTTTTTAAAAAAAATATGCCGAAAAAGCAAAAAATAATGTTTATGCTGAACAACTACATTAGACTTAAAGAAAGATATGGTTAAATAAACTTATAAATCTCGCACCTAGAATTTTTTTTTTAAATTAATCATTTTCAACTTAAAATTTTCATTATAAACTCGACTTAAGGACTGCAAATAATTTACTTTAGAGTTAAATTTTTATGAAAAGTAAATGCGAGCTAAATTATGCCTCATTAGGCATGCGAAAAAAATATCCGGATCTTCAAAGATTACATCTGGTAGAGAAACAAACATGTCTTTTTTTTTTCATTTAATGCAATTGCATTTATTCCGGATCATATCGCAAAACAAATTTTCTCTGTGTTAAACTTTCGTAATTGCATTGCAATTAAAACGTAAATTATTGAAAGGTGACATTTATTGAACTTATGGGAGATTGTAGGAAAGTAAATTTATCCAAAAAAATACTTAATTGCAGAATAATTTTCGATGAATCAATAAAAATGCTACTGAAATTAATTGAAATATTTTGATATAATTAGGCGATGAAGCTACTTTTAGTACACACATGACCGTTATCAATATTGTAAAAGTAATGAATGATGCAGAACCGAAATACATACCATGATAATTACTATGTAGTTAATTGTTAAGCTAAAAATTAAGAATGTGTTGAAATACATTTTTACAGTAATGTTACACGATTTCTAAATTTACAATTAATTTAAGTAATTGCATACGATTTAAATAAATATGGTACAATTATATTGCAAAATTCGATGAGTCAAATTAAGCACAAATCGTAATTAAATATTTAATTTAAAATTTCATTGCAAGATCAATTTATGTAATAAAAGATAACAGAAATAATTCTCCACTGATTCATCAAAATATTACATTACTGTTACGTATAGTCATTAATAAAAGTTATATATTTTAAAGAGATATTTAATTATTTAAATTATCCCATTTATATAGAGTGAAATAGTAAATGAAATGAGTGATAATGTTTGTGTGTGCCAAATGCTGTAAAAATACAGTATCGTTAAGAAATAAGCATTTTTAATTCTTTAGCCAATTCGATTTCACTGAAGTTATCTAAAATAATACGACTTTAAATTCATAACTTCATGTATATGTTCTTTGTATATGGATTACAAATTGCTAAATATTTACATTTCTTAAATATTTATTCGTGAAGCAAACATTATTTTTAGTATTATATAAACTTGCAGACGAACATAAAATTGACTGTCTCTCTTTTGTGAAAAAAATTAAACTAAGCTCATTTTTTTTGTTTTATAAGACTAATGTCGCATATTCCTTTTAAAAAAAGTGTGTGTACTTATGTACGCAAGTATAAGAAGTTATAATTCTTTGGCATAATAAGATAAAAATCTTTCCAAAATTCTAGAGCGGGGCAAGCGGGGCCAAGAACGAAAGGCAGTCACGAGCAGAGTTGAACAATACAAACCTAAAGTCAATCGGATCCGCCAAACCTGAGATAATCATGATTTAAATAAATTTAAACACCCCCGCACTTGGACTATAGGACCAATAATATGGGGGGACTTCGGCAGACTGTATTTGGAGATGCGGTGAAACGAATGTGACACCTGAGATCTCTAATGAATGTCTGGGCTGGAAGAATCGTTCCCGAGAAAATTAAGACATCCGCCTGAAGAGCCCCTCAGTTATAGTCATTTTAAAGTAATTTAAAAAATTAAGACAATTAAATAAAATAGAAGCATGGGCACCCAGCAACTAGAAACATGGTCTGGTTGTGAAAAAACACAAGATGAATTCATTCAAACTGGTTCGGAGTCTGTAGTTGCATATGGTGCGGCACTAGCTCGGGAAAGGAAAACGAAACTAACTCCTCCGAGAGGGGAAGGAAATGTGACGTAAATGGTCACGTATATCTCAACGAAACGCATATTAGTCGGTGATCCCAAAGTTTCATCCTTCTCGTGACGCCATCAAAAGATAGAATCCCATAGGAATAAAATGGGGATACTAATTTTAGAGATAACTTCCCCCTAGAACCAACTATGTACTCACGAATCATAACAGATGAAAGAGCTTGAGGAGGAGAACCTATGTTCCGAGTTTCATTAACGTAGATCAAAAATTATCAAAGCTATGCGGGACTTAAACAATTTAAAACTTTTAAATAATTTTAAAATGTTAAATATAGGTGAAGAAATAGGGCTATTGTCCTAAATATATATATATTTAAGATGCTAATAGGGAGCAATCGAATCAAGGCAGTGGGGTCAACCAAGGTAGCATAGGATTCGATTTATTACTGGGAAGCCCTGTAATGGGGGGAGCACCAGAGGGGGGGCAATTTCACGTAAGGTTCGCGCTAATACGAAAATATGGTGGACCTCTAAAAAATCAAGTTCCAAGCTCAATTCCTTAGGGGGCGACATTTTTTCCAGTCCCCATAGGAATAACAAGGGAGAATGATATTTTAGAGTTTAAGTCCTCCCTATGCCTTTACAATGGAAATGAAGTAGATGACTGGATGGGTCTTGACGAGTTGGGCGACTGGTCAAATCTCTAGTCCGAGACTCACACAGCAGCCAAGATATTGTGAATTTAAACCAATTTATAAAGTTTAAAACAATTAAAAACTATGGATGGAATAGCCCTATGAACACACACATACACACACATGAAATTATAACAACTGGAAGAGAAAATATAGAGTGATTCAATGGGCCAGGTGCGAATGAACTGTGAGGTTCGGGTGCCGAGATATTGACCAAAAGGCTGTAGAGGGGGAGTGCACCGAGGGGTGCGTACCAACAGATATGGTTTATATCAATAGTTATTACAATCCCCCAAATATCAGTCCTCTAGCAGCAAAAAAAGTGGCATGTTAAAATATTTCCTACCCTATATGAATAACATGGAAGACTGATATTTTACTGTGCAAGCCCCCCCCCATCCCAACTACAAGCACATAGATATCATATACATGTGGGGGGATCCAATTCGATCGACACCTATATTTGCAAGAGATGCCTCAATAACTTCCAAAGTTAATAGACATGGGACTGCGCCCATTCATGACGGTGTGCATGCGCATAGTAAAAATTTACTCTCTTCGTTTTTCCCTAACGCGCAAAAAGAAGTATAACAAAAAAAAAAACATTGAAACAGCTTAAAAATGTGTGGTCATTGTTATCTAACCCAATGTCCTCCCTTTTATTTCAACGGTATACATAGATTTATCTCTTTAAGAATGTAACCGAGATGGTATGCCTATATCTATGGAACAACAATGATTCCTTTCGTGGGAATAAATAATAGAATATGACTTTGTTTAAATCATGAGTGGGAGGACCTTTCCACTTTTCGAGTTATTTCTGTTGTTTTAAAGGTGTTGCGCTCCGCCCGGTGGCATAAGTGTTGACTTTCTGTATTAGAACGGTATGTTTTCTTTTTAATCACTTTTTTCTTCGACAATGTGCGTGTCTTTTAATGTGTGTGTTAACTATGTTTATTAAAGTACTATGTTTACTACAAAAACACAACTAACAAATTTATTGAGTTGTTAGCTTGAACAATTACGAGTGACTTCTAGACCGTGGATCATGGATAGTTTTAATGCAGTGAACAAAGAGCATATGTGAATGAATGAATTTGAAATCGACGTATGTACTTAATTTGTTCCTTGCTGAGTCCCGCATCATCGTGGGACATGCCATCGACACCAAAGTCCAATCCCGTGGAAGAGCTGTGTGCAGGATGATGTGTCAATTGCCAATCCCATGCTGTCGCGAGAAGAGATTTCATCAACATTTATTTACCTTTTCAGTCGGCATAGGGGGCAAAATTAAAAAAAAATGTTGCTATTGCAGTAAATACTTTTTTATCCTACGTCGGATGTGAATGTGTTAAACGTCATTGTGCGCTTCTAGTGAAGGTACATGTGTCGTCAACACTTTTAGCGAATCATTTGCTTAAGTAAACACAGTCGCATCGATAGTGAAAGGTTGCTTCTTTTGCCTAGCTCCATCGAGATTCCATAAATATATATTTTTTAGTATGTGCGTCTTAGTTCTTATTAAAAATGGTTACCTCAAAATTTCTTGAATGTCTACTGATTGATCGCGATCGACTTAAGGATCATCTCTTGTTTAAAGGAAACTAAAAACTAAATGTTGACTAAACTAAAATAATCATTGTTACCAAATGCATGTTGCTACAATTATTTACATAAAAGTAACGCAAATGAAAAAATTATGATATTGAACCTAATTAGCATATTTTCACACAATTGAAAGTATAGTCAAATTGTTAAACACGATCCTCTAATTAATAAATTTTCAAAATATTGCTCAGAAAATATAAATCAAGGTTTGATTTTACAATAACAATGAACACTCGTTAATACAGCTTTCATAATTTATTTCAAAAAGATTAAAATTTGTATTTGAAAAATAGTGACACATTACATAAACATTTTATTGTTGCAACAATTTTCTAATTGGAAAATGAAAATCAGAATTGAACGCCTTTTTAGCGTAAAAACACTAAATAATGTAAAAAGTAATCATCTAGTAATGATGCAATATCGGTATAAGAGAAAGATTACACACAAAATAACAGATCATTCTAACATTGATTAAATGCTTTCATAATGGAAACATTTCGAATATTTAGAAGACATTAGACATTAAACATTTAGAAGAAAAATATTTTGGCTGAGATAAGGAAAAATATAATGATAAAGATAAATGTTCTATTAAAAATTTATTATTATTATTATTTTAAAAACAATTTTTAAACTGATCTTTTCTATTGATTGTAGTATTTTATGTTGAATAATAATAATACATCAAGTTAAGAAACAATCAAATTGAAACAGAATTTTTAAGGATTCTCAATATATATTAAAACATATTCGAAGTAATAAACTTTACGTAACAGTAGTTATTAAATCCTAATAAATACTTCTATCTTTTCTTTAACTTTCAAAAGATAATTACATTATACATTAAATTTCATTTTACCATTATCTGACTAAGCAATACGTTTTTAATATTCCCTTTTTTTACACTAAATTAATTTTTTCTGAGTTATTTTCTTTTATAATTGCTAAGCCTTCAAGCTAGACTCAGTTGATCAAATTTGCCTTCATAAAAGGAAGAAACTATGTGTAATGGAGATATCAACCGAGGCAATGCGGAGCTTCTCAAACAATCTGTAGAACAATGATCATTTTTTTAATTTTTAAAAAAGACGGCGATTGTCTAAATCCGTTAAATCAGTTGAATACTGCACAGCAAACAAGTGAAAGATGGTGGCAAATATTTATAAAGGGATTATATACGAGAAACAAGGAGATAAAGCACATATTGCGATAAAGAGAGAAAAAATATACCTGATAGAGTATAGTAAAAATTGAATCGAATTATACCTTAAACATAAAATAAGAAAAAAAAGTAATGTATGCTTATGCCGTTACAGAAAAAGACGAAAAACGTAATGTATGATTGCTACAGATTGAAAATTGCATTGAATTACTGCTTTCACAAGAATAATTTAAAAAATGTTGAAGAAAATTTAATTCAAAATAATATTTTCATGACAATAAACTTTTTTATCCGTGGTATATTTGTGACACTTGCAGCGGAGAACTAGGAAGCACATTAAAAGCGTTTAAAATCTCACTATCACCGTCAGCAAAATTTGTTTTTTCTTTAAATGAAAATGCGTTTGCATTTTATAACTTTACAGAACATTTTATCATTTTGCTATTACTATTTTTATAACCGAAATGCATAAAGTACATTTTCAAACATAAGCAAAATATCATTATTTTTGTTTTACTGCAGTTTAAAATGCAAAGAAAAATTCAATGTTTAATTTCTGATTAGTAATACATATTTGACCAAATATTTTGTATGCGCATAATGTGCTATATACTTATTTTATAGAAAATGACAGTATAATGATATTTATTGTATAAATTTTAATGGAGTAAAACAGTATTTCTCAAACATTCAACATTTGTTATCAATATATCCAATTTTCAATCATACATTTCTTCCCGCCCCATACAAATAACAATGTATTGAATTCCATAATAATATATTTTGACGCTGAATTTGCAATACAACTTTAATAATAAACCGTTCAAATTATATAGTAAGTATTAAGTATTGCATAAAATTTTATACATCTCAAATTCATGGTTTACTGGAAATTATTAAACTTATTTTGAACTTAGTGTTTTTAAATTAACTATCATATACACATTGCGCAGTACAGGTACATTTGAAAGTGTATTATATCTATGTGTATATTTTATTACGTCAGAATAAAGTGTGTGTGTGTTTTGCTTCCTTTCAGCAAATTATTATTTTTGATAAATAAATTTTTGTTTTCAACTCTTCGATATGCTTGCACCCCCGACATATTTTTATCACGCCTCCTAGGGAGGCGCACTCCACTGTTTGAGAAACGTTGGTGTGACATAAGCAGATTATGCAGATCATTATTCTTTAAAATAAACCCTATTTTCGATCATTATTGTTTAAAATAAATCATATTTTCGATCATTATTGTTTAAAATAAACCATATTTTCAAAGTTAAAAAAATACAATGTTTAACTATTTCATTCGAAATGAGAATTGTGTGTACTAATAGCTTAGAACAGATTGACAGCAGTTATGTTGTCAAAACAGAAATTATACTCGTAAAGTGCTGATACAGGTAAGCAACGCCACAGACACGTTACACTATCTATAGTATCTTTATTCCGAATATGTTTGCACATAACAGTCTTTCTAGAAACTCCTGCTTATACCTAGTCGTTAACAATTATTCCCATCTGCTAAGTTTTGAATCCTGCCATCGGCAAATGGTGGTGTAACGGTCAGTTGCAGACACCGGTTATTTCACTTTTATGGAGATGATACCGTAAACTGTGCTTTTAGAAGTAATCTTTCGTAGCCTAATATTCGTCGTTGTGGGTGCTCAGATTCTTGTATAATCTTCCAACGGCTTTCAAGAGATTCAAATGAAGAGATTTCTGGCATACTGAAGATTAACATAGAAGTAAACGAGGATAATTTTAAACCTTAGAAAGCTTGATATCTTCACAAGATAACGAAATGAAGCTTTATACTGAAATTCAAACATAGTATATAAAGGTATATTTACATTATTGATTTAAAAATATAAACAACATATTAAGTATCAGTATTCTCTGTGTTATATATCATTAGTATTTGATTTAAATATAAATTAAATGTTATAGAGCAGATATAAATTAATTTTCGAAACATTGTTTCTAATACGATATTCGTGATATATTGCTTCTAGAAAAAAATGCTATTGCTACTAAGTATCAACAGTATATACAAAAATAAATAAATACATATATATATTTATCAATTTTTTTCATGTTCTTGTTTGCATAGTATTTGCAAAACCCGATAAAGAAGTATGGAAAAAAAACATTTCTTCACTATAGTAAATGATTCTGTCCATAAGAACCTGATGCAAATGTTTAAACCGAGAAAAGAGAAAGTATATTTATAATTGTGGTAAATTAGCAGTAAGATAAGCAAATATATCATATAAAATTGCTATACATTTAAAAATACGAATTAAAAGGAAGAAATACTTAAAAATATAATAGCTAATGTATATTAAAAAGGGAGAACTGCATTTAAATTACAGCTCGTTTTTCCGTAATTACATTGTTTCATTTAACCTTTGAAGATCTTTTTTATCGTTCTATTTAATTATGTACTTTGCTTGGTGAAGAAATCAGAATATGTAAATACATATTTATATTTGAAGAAATAAGAATTAAGAATAAAAAATAATATGACATTGTAGTTTTAAAAGAGGATGAAACTGCTATTTTTAAGCCTAAAAATCATTTTGAATTTTTACATTGTATGGGCTAGAATCGACTAGTTAAATTAAGTTTGTGAATCTAGAAATGAAGTCGTCTTGAAGAAGCAGATAAGTTGTTTTTTCCTGAGTTCAAACTTGCATGGCCATGCCTCAAAGCTCCATGTTAAAGCTGAGTATACTTTTGGAATTTTAATTCATTGCAACGGATAAAGTAAATCCCTACCACAATTTTAATCAGTGGGCTGGATCACATAATTATTTAATTACTTCGAGTCTTGGCAAACAAATACTATTTGTTTCATAATGGCCTTTGCATTTGCAAAATTTGTACTTGATATCAACATAATTTTTCTACACTTCAAAACTACATAAATTCGGCAATACAACTTTTGACCAGAATTTAACTTCTCCATCTGCTAATATTCTGCCTATATGATATAATTTCTCCCTACCTCACATATCTTCCTATACAAATAAAATAATTGAATTCAGAAATTAAAGTTTTGTGCTTTTCTCCTATGAATTTTGCTAAAATGTCATTTTATGGTCACCCAAAAGCCGAACTCGACTTAGAATCTATGTTAATAGGAACAAAAATATTTTTTTTTTCTAAAATAGTACATTTACGCTAAAGTTTTACGTAGACAGTTTCTGCTGCCTACTACTGTGAATTCCTAAGACGTTCTCTGCATCCAGTAATTGGAAAAAAGCGAAAACATTTATTGCCTTCAAATCGAACTATCCTTCATGACAATGCACGGAATCATGCTACGAATGAATTGCCGAATATTCTGCAAAGGTGAGGCTTGGAAGGACTCAAACATCTACCATACTCACTGATATGAGTTCGGGTTATTATGATGTTTTCGCTGAAATGAACCAACGATTAAGATGAATTCCTTTCAACATTCGGAAGGTGATTTTTTGCAAAGTATGTCGATCGTTGCGGGAAATCAACAGAAGTAGAGGAACTGATAGGTTAGGCAAATGTCTTTCATTTGGCAGGAGGTTGTAGACTTGGCTGGTTTTTTAAGAATTTTTCCTATGATAATAAAAATGATTCATTTGATATGATATGAGGCCGACCTTTCGAACTCTTGCTACTATTTTGTATCCAACCTTTATAAATATTCACTATGTTAAGATTGCTTGTTTTTAACTTGAACATTTTTTTTCAATAAT